>CM038220.1:114166972-114288650 GCA_021442155.1 Cymbidium sinense | reverse complement strand
GTTTTAGATTGCTACTCAAAAAATTAATTACTAGATATGTTTAAGAGCTTTAGATCCGTCAACTATTTAACTACTAACAGGATTAAATCTATTGTCACCGACGTAATCAATTTCTGATATTTACGATTTGAAAACTCTTTATAGGTTTTGTTTGTTAACCCTACACCCCAAAACTAAACCGGAAGCAACTCAACAACATCCTCGAGACACTTGAATTTAAGCATTCTGTAATGTCTCATGCGTATAGTAATTTTAGGTAATTTTGTGTTTGAATTATGAGATTGATTTTGTAGTTTCATTTAATTTCAATTTATCTCACCTTTTACATTAAAATTTGCACTTGAAATCTCTATGTCCGAGCACATGTAGTTGTTTATAGCTTAGATAATTTCACCTAATTAGTGATTTCGTTGATTTTGAAAATCATAATTTAGAATGAAGTTCCTTAATTTTTGTATTAAAGGAAATCCTATGATTTTATATAATCAATTTAGTACGCCTTCTCTGCCAGATCGGACGCCTAGATCGCATCAAAGATCCAAGGATCGCTGATCCACGCGATCCAAGCCCATTCAACCGCTGGATCGGTATGAGCCACCGGTGATGAATAGTATTTTCAGGCCTTTTTGAAAAAAAATGATGATTTATAAGCCAAAACTTGTCCAAAAGGTCCCATTTTCACATGAGAAAAATTTGATTTCCTAATTTGGATGATTTAAAGTAAAAATGCTATATTATCTAAGAAAAAATTCTAAAATCGAAAATTAATACAAAATGCGAAATTCTAAGTCGCATTTGGCAAAATTTACCTCTGGATGATTTCTAAAGATCCGAAATAACTGTGAGTAGAAGCTTTGGAGTGATCTTTAACACTTGCCTCCGAACGCCTTCTCCGATGTTCACCGTCAAAGAGCAATTATTGTTTTTGAGCTCAAAATGGCTCAAAGAAGTGGGGATGGATTTTTTTGCTTTGGGAGCTTTTGGGGTTGAATGATTGCGAGGAAGAAATCTAAAGTCTCATCTCCCCTCATTTTATAATGGAAAATACAATCTTTTGAATTTTTTGCTCCAAATTGATTGTCATCACCAATAAGAAAATCGATGATTTATAATATGAATAAATACATTCTAAGTTAAATGAAGTGAATTTATTTTGCGGTGTCCTTGCAAACTAAGGAATCATGTGTAAACTTTATTTTGGTCATCGTAATATACATGATTTTGTAGAAGAAATGGTCTTATGATTCCTATGTGCTCTACCACCCAGACCGCAATCTAATATTTACATAACTAACTTCAATGCATCAAATAATATAAATGTAAGATGTAAAATGTAAGAGTGACAAAGCCACTCATGTACGTGTGCCTTCTATGTCAAAATTTTGATGTAATACCATCAAAGTGAAACCGAAGCTTCGATGGCTTCCGCCTTGGGGTTGGGATGGATAATGATTAATTGAGGACTTTGAATTGCTCCAAAGTCCTTTGTATCATATCAAATTTATTCAATGCAAATGTTGGGGAGGAGTTAAGTGCATGTGATGGGGGCAATTAAATGAGGTTGAGTGGAATCCTATGTGGGGGAGGCTCCATGAGAGAATTAAATGAGTTGGGTTGGTTTTGGACTGATCTCAAATGGGTTTAGGTCGGGTTTGATCAGCCCCCAATAGGTCTTAGCTTAGTTTCAAAAGATTTGTCCAAATTAGGGTCATATGGGTCAATTGGGTTAAATTGACCCATTTGATCAAAATTAGTCAAATTAGCGGTTATGTTGATTCATGTTCAATCACCAAGATGGATGTGATCTTTGGTTTGAATTAATTTGATTTAGCCAAATTGACCCTTTAGGCCAATTTGGGCTAGGTTGAGTCAAGTTGATTAATTAGGCTCGATTGATCAAATTGGGTTTAATTATGGCTCTGGTCAAGTTCAATAATCAATTTGAAATGAACTTGAGCCATTGATTGTAATTTTATGAGTTTTGACTAAGCTTATGAATGTGGTTCATATGGCTTAGGAATGGGTTTTAGGATTTGAATTTGATTTTGTGTTTCAATCATTTGGAGTCAAATTTTGAAATTAGATTTGGAATTTGAATTTGATTTGAGATTTGGTTTGGGAATTGAGTCTGAGTTTGATTTGAGAAAGTGTATCTAGATTAGGTTTAGGCTATGAGATAGGTAATTTTCTCAAACCCTAAGATAATCTTATGATTAATATTTCTAAGTAGGCTTAGATTAGTTGTTCACCTAATCACTATAAAGTGTCTTATGACTAAAAAGTTCTTAGTGTCTAGTAAGTTTAAGAAGATGAGGTTAAGAGCTCACTCCAAAAGTGAGGTCAACAGATACAACATATAATTATATATAATTTTATTAGTAAAGTTTTTATTTAATTTTTAAATCATGATAAAAAGTAGAATAATTTAATATATATTTTTATATTGAAATTTTGTGGGAAGGTGATTTTTAACAATGAATATATATATATATATATATATATATATATATATATATATATATATATATATATATATATATATATATATATATATATATATCATCTTGATTTAAATGGAGTCAATGATCAAAAGTGTAATGATAATAACACAAGTAAATGATCTTCAAGCTAAAATAATATATTTGTACAATAATAATGTTTATAAAACTATCACATGCATAGTAATTATATTTTAATATATAATTATTATTAAGCATTCTAAGTTTAGGAAACTTTTTTGTGTTATGAAATAATAAAAGTTTAGTTTAAAGTTATCCATCTCTTACTTCCAAGAATATATATACATATATAATTGATATAAAAATATATAACAAGACAACAAATATATTTTATTTCTAATTTAAACTTAAATAGAAAAAAAAATAAAAAAAATAATAATGATCCTAAATGGCCCCCAAGTTTTCCAAAAAATAAATAAATAAAACACTGAATGACCAGAAGCCTATGTGTAATCCTATCATAAGGTTGTTAATGAATTAAGTCGACTTGAGCATCATCTTTAATTACTTAATTTTAAATGAGAACCAAATTTGAATGTCAAATGCATTTTAAAATTTGTTCAAATTTATTTATTATTTTTTTTAAAAATTATATACGAACTATAATCAAATTTTAATTGAATATAACTTACATGTTTTATGAAAATACATATAAAAATATTATATTACACATTTTATCTTTTAAAGTGATATTAATATTTCTATGAAAATATTTTTTTGTGATTAATATTAATATTTAGTTTAAAATTGTAAAAATTTAATTTTATATTTCTTAAAATAACTTTTAAAATGGTTAACAACTAGACTTATTGAAGAAAATTCTATACGCCTTAAAATAATATGTCGCATTTTCCTTTTTCTCGACGTCCGGCCTTTTATTAATATAAATATTTTTGACAGATAAAGATCGTAATTAAAATTTAATTGCATTAATAAATAAAGAAAGAGAATGAAATGACTTAGATAAAAATATATTAATTCATTATGAATTTATAATAATTGGCTTCGAGTTTCTTTTATTTTTTTAATTTTTCTTTCACTTAAATTCGTCAATCAATACTATTATTATTATTTTTAGACATTTGAGTGAATTTAATAGTAAATCCAATAATAATAATAATAATAATAATAATAGAAATTTTCGCTTTAGCTTCAAGCAAATCCAAAGACACATAGATATTTAAAGATAACAATAAAACCTGGAATTTTTACAAAAAATCTCGAAAAGAGGAAAATCAGGAGCCCAATAAAAGCTTCCACTATGTATCTGAGTACAAGATCTTCCCGACGGATTATTGACAGAAAGGAACAATAGTTACAAGATTAACGATCAGTCAGAACAAAATATAATTAGCTAACCGGAGCAATCACCCAGAAATGCGGGAACAATTACAAAATGGGGAACAATCACCAACGCAGGAACAATCAACGAAGGAACAATCACCGTAAGTCAATGGAGACCCGGAGATTGACGATGAGGATCAACAATGGCGACCACTGCCGGACGATGTGGAATCTTTAGAGCTCTCTCCTCTTGTTTGCCCCCTCATATGAGGAATGAGGCTATTTATGATGGAGGAGCGCCTCTAAAATACATGCAAAACCCATACCACTCCACTTCATCGACGCTCACAATGATCCCTTTGATGATTTGTATTTAAATATTTGAATGCTCAAATGAAGTCGAATTTTGAGATCTTGAGCTTGTTAGATCCAGGTCGACGCCGATTTATAAACACTCTGTTAAGTTTTTAATTTAATTGATCCCAAAGTTTCTAATGATATTTTAAACATCTGGCCAACGCTTGTTTTAGCATCAAGACTGTCTAGTAATATTTTAAGTGTCATCTTGCCTCCATTTTTGGATATCATTATTTCAATCATCCATATATATATATATATATATATATATATATATATATATATATATATATATATATATATATATATATATATATGTCACATACTTGAAGATAGCAAATTTTTCAATGAAATTTGAGCATCCATTAACCACATTTTTAGAGAACAGATCTTTGTGGGAGCAAAATATTATGACTATAAAAGTAGATGTATGGCTGCGGATGAGTATAAGTATGCGCAGGCACGAGATTTCGATGTTACGGAGCTTCCGCACTTACTGAGTTTGCTCCATGTGGCGCAATTCACACCCCGCCAAATAACGCAATCACGGGTCACGGCCCGCAAAACAGCTATGGGTCGGCGGGTATCAAGTACACGCTGTAATATGGGCCGGTGTTGTTTCATAATAATGGCCGCTTCATTCTAAAACCACGATTTTGACAGCTGGCGATTTTGCTTTGGCCTTTTGATTTTACCCTTTATCCCTAGGTCTATAAAACCCCCAGGCTGCGGGGAGAAGGCACACTTCTTCAATGCTCTAGTGCTTCTTCTTGAGGTTTGAGTCGATCAAGCCGCTTTACTTTCGATTTCTTTTCCTCGAAGATTAACCTACCTCATTGGACCGTCCCTTGAGGCATCATGAGGCATACATCGTTCCGTTTTTCCTCGAAGAGGCGTCAACCGCGGATCCCGTTGAGACATTTCGCCGTCGTTGTTTTCCCTGAGCGCCGCCGCGGACCGTCCGTTTTTATCAAGATACATAGATCGTTGTTCGCTTTTCCTCGAAAGAGGCTTCAACCCTCGCCGGACGGCTCGTTGAGGAGATCCGGTACTGCGCTTCCCTCAAAGAGGCGCAACCCCGGACGTCCGGCGGAGATCAAGCCTTGTTCCAACCTTTTGGGAAATTGGATTATTCACTTTAATGGATGATTGATGATAACCGATAGATGAGGGAGTTAGCCAGAACTATCGCTCAAATGAGTGTTTATGTAATTTATGAGCATCATCGAGGGGAATATCTTCTCCTCTTTCTTTTTCTCATATGTGTGTGTATCCTTTTCATCAAAAAAATTTTATAAGCTATCCAGAGAGTTAAAAAAAGAGCCAAGCATTGATGAGTGAGTTGCTTTTACAAAATTCTCATTTTTGTCATTTCTCCCTCTTTATTTATTATGTATTTTCATGTGAGATGGGAAAACCCATAAGATGATGATATACCATCCATATCATCGATAGTTTTTAATGGTTCCACCAAAAGTTTGAGGGTTGCCAAAAAGTCCGATCGAGCCCGCTCACCTCCGCTGGTACTTATCGCTTCGAGATGATTCTTCATGGACTATGATTCCCTTTGGCTCGAAGATTATTCAAGATATTCAAAATATGTGCGCTTTCATTTCGAGCTTTAATGGTCATCGCTATTTGATTTCTTCGAGAGCGTTGTTACTTTGAACATCAAATACTTGTGTCGAATGTGCGATTTACATGTGATACCCGTGGACGTTTCATCTGAATTACTATAAAGAATTGGATAGAATTTAGCACGGATCAATCTAGAAATTGGTCTAATGGATTCTTTTGTGAAAAATGAGTGGGGCCTTCCCGAGATGGGGAAGATTGAATGACCTTCCGATCCATTGATCTGAGAATGAGATCTTCAACTCTTATCCGATGTAGAAGAAAGATGAGTTACGCCACATTGGCAAATATATAGTTGAAGATAGAATGTTCAAGGTTGGCCTTTCTATCCATGTGGAGATCTCATTCTTTTCCACTAAAGAGGTCAAGATGAAAAGGTCTCCTCATATTCATGGTTCTTTCAAGAAGCCCGCCATGAAATCGTGGTGGCAATGTTTCTTCCCTAAAGAAAAGAAGACATACAAGTGACTAAGTCGATCCATGAAGAAGATGTTCACCTTTCCTCGAGAGCTATTTCAACTCATGATGGGGAGTTCGTTCTCAAGCCACACATTCCCAAGAGGTGTTAAATCACATATGTCTCGCCAACAGTGATGAATTGGTACACGTCTTCCTTCTTTCTTCTTTTCTTCTTCTTTTCTTTTGTGTAATATTTGTGATGGTTTTTTTCTTTATAGGTAACTCAAACATTAGGATGTATCATTTGGGTGTCGCTTTAGATGAGTGAATACAATTCTTGAAGATAAAATATCTCAAGGCAGTATGAGAAAGATGAGTATTAAAGCCAAAGAAGTGGACTTTGGAGGACCACTGACCGTGTGAATCAGCTAAAAACATGTCGACTTCTCTTCTCTCCAAGTCAGGGAGGTGACTGATGAGTGATTGAGGTGAGGATGAGACTCATCGAAAGAGAAAAGACTTAAGGCACTTGCGGAGAAGAGAGCTCGAAGAGAAGAAAGCATTACAGATCGCTCTTTCCGAGAAGGAGCATATAATGTCGGAAGCAAATGAAATCTTGCGGTGGAAGACTTTAAGAACTCCGGCTTATCTCGTACAGACCATGTTCAAAGCTCAATCAATCAATACTTGATGTTGAAGTGAAGGACTTGGAGCACCAATGTTTCATCCGAGGGTTCCTAAAAGGAATCAAGTACATCGCAAAGATCGGAGCTAGATTGAGGATCTCTCCTCCCAAGTATCCCAAGACTCTTCGATTCAAGAGATGAAGGAGTTGAGAGTGAGTCCAAGGGAGTATCTCCTAGGTGAGAAGGACGCTGATCACCAACGATATGATGTAGCATCACTTGAGGATGTGTAGTAGTTATTAGTGTATCTTGATTTTCTTATATCATCATGTTAATGCTATCAAATTTTTTTTTTAGATTATACGCTCTTATTTTGTTTTACCTGTAATTCTGAATATTATTCGAATGCTAACTGGATGAGGTTGAATTGAATCAGATTTTGACCTATCAGGTTGTTTGTCGAGTCTCCGCCATGATGATGTTAACCTCAGATGGAAGAGGTCAGGAGTCCACCAAGGACCTTTTGACCTATCCTAGGTTGTTTGTTCATGATGACATTAACCTGTGTGGAAGAGGCCGTGAGAAGTCCACCAAGGACCTTTTGACCTATCCTAGGTTGTTTATCAGAGTCTTCTCTCGATGACATTAACTCGGTGGTCGGAAAGTCCCCTCGGGATTGATCATGTCATTGAGATATAACGTGAGTTGTATATTTCTTAAGTGGGAGGATTAAATGAAGAAGAAGCAAGTTTGTAAGAAGAAAGCTATAAATTCATTACTCTGATAAGTTCAGTGATACAATCATAAGACGATTTTAGCACGGATATGAGTTTTAAGAGAAAATGATAACAACAACAACAACAACAACAAGTCTTTATCCCACTAAGTGGGTTGGATATGAAGAGGAAATGATAAACGAGACAAAATAAAAGTTGTGATAATTATGCGAGAATTACCGATAATATTTTGAGATTCTCTGTTCAAGTTCGAGGTAAAGTTTTTCCTCTCAATCCTTGAGCTTGAAAGTTCTCCTTCACCATAGCTATACATATGGGCCATCCCAAAGAGGTGAGAGTTTATTGCGTGAGGGCCTTTTGCGCCTTCGAGAGAGACTCAGTGGGACCAAGTCACCGGATATGGATGATTTTACTCTTGAAGTGATGAGCTACCCTTTGGTGATAAGAAGCACCCAAAGTATGTCATGAGTTTCGGAGTAGTCCGGTCGGAGTTTTTCTTCATTACCGTCATGATCAATAATTGAACTCTTGACTTGGAACCCCAATATCTACCGGTATAATAGCTTTGCCAAAAAACACAAGTTATAATGGTCTCTCCAGTGTATGTAAGCCCAAAGAACATTAGAAAGCTCATCAACCCATTGCCCCCCGGCCTTCTCGACGTTTTAGTCCTTTGAGTATACCCTGGTAGCTTCACCGCCTGCAGAGGATGATGCTACTATGTAGCAAGAATGTGAAGATCTTTGCAAAAGGACGTAAAGACTTTTCCAAGAATTACGTTCCATTATCGGTGATGATCTTGCAGAAGACCAAAATCGACATACTATATTTTTCCAAACAAATTGTTGCATTTGCCATAATTTTAGCAAGTGGTCGCTTCCACCCATTTAGTGAAGTAGTCGACGGCTAAAATGATGAACTTTCGCTCCGATGCTATCTAAAAGGTCCCATGATATCAATCCCATTGAGCAAAAGGCCAGGCTTTGAATGGATGAGAGCTGGCATGTGAGGGAGGTTAGAGTGCAACCCACAACTTGCACATTTTTTTGTGAACTCCAAGGCATCTTGTTTCATCGGGCCAATAGAACCCTTGCCTTATAATTTTAAGGCTAGCCTTCCTCCTGTGTTCCACATATTCCCCAGTGGACCTCTCTTAATGCGTAATCAAGGTGAGAGACATTTGAGGTACGCCTAGAAGAAAGCATTGTATAGTTCGATAATAAAGAAAGTTTGAATCTTAGATGAATTGTAAGTTGGGTCTTCGTGAAGAGTTCCTTCTTGTAGAAAAGACAGATGGGGTCCATCCAATGTTCCTTTATCTCATCAATTGCTTGAATTACCCATGACCCTTGGATACTAAAAAATATATTTCTTCAACATGCCTTCTCTTAAATGATCCCTAGTAGATGAAGCAAGCTTAAAGAGCGTCACAAGTATTCTTCTCTCAGATGTGAATGATTTGATGTGTCTTGAAATGGGCAAGAAGAGATTTCACCAAGTGGAGGTATTGTGCCGTGGGGATTATGAGCATTAAAGTTTAACTTGGGAGGCAAGTTGAGAGTCGGTGTGTATCACTAAGTCTGAGCTTCACAATGAAGTCTCAACCCCTATGAGAGCCTCATATTCACCATATTATTAGTTCAAAATTTTAGTAAGTCCATACTCTAAGGTATTATCTGGGGAAATAAGTAAGATTCCGCACCAAAGACCAAGATCAAGCTCCATCAACATTGAGGGTTGTGGGATCCAGATACCGACCTCTTCGGGAAAAGAAAAGAGTTGTTTAGGTGGTGATAATTTGGCGATGAATAGTAGATAAGACACTACCCAAAGATTTCGTTCTCATTTGGTGAGAACTTTTTATATCCGGTTCCAGGTTTCCTATAGGCGCAAGCCCCTATAGTTAATTACCCTCCCAATACGAGAGCACTTTCGATTGCTACACAATGAATCTAAAGAACGAAAGTATATAATTGCAGAGTGGAGTTTAAAACTTATGAAATTTATTATTTTAATTTAAAACTTTTTGGGGAACGATGACGCCCATCTAGATCCCATGGTTCCACATCCCTGTATGGTCCCTGTCCGCTTAGTCGAGGAGGTAGTTGACCCAACGGCCAAGGATCCTTGTCGAATACACGGTTCCCAAGGTCCTTGACTGGGTGGAGTTTGTCTAAGGGGACAAATATAAGTCAACCTTAACATAGGGCTTTTGCCCAACCAAATATATTCTACATTTCACAAAAAAGAGCAAAGCCGTTGGGGGAACATAATGCGCCGGACCGTAATTTAGTGGTGTCATATCACGGAACCACCCCGAGGGCTCGTGTCGCCATTTATGTGGTTCCATATCGCGCAAAACCACGATGAGGACAGACACGCCACGCCCACGGCTTAATATCTGAGTGTGAAGGTAGTTATGTATTTAATTTGACATTGGCTCTTTGAGCAAATTTTTTTTAATTTGTCACCAAGACAAACAAGGAGAGGGTGGATTGATTTTAAGTTTTATTTTTTTAAGTTTTAATTTAAATAATTATTTATTTTTATTTTTGTATTTTCTTTGAATTTTGATCATTTATGATTGATTTTAGATTTGAATATATGATCATTTATCATTGAAATTTTAATTATAATTACCCTTCTCGATCATGTAATATATCAATCGATAGACCTTGTCTACTTCCGTTTTCTGAGGATCGTCTAAATTCATTATCTCAAGAAGTATAATCCTTCAAAACTTTGTCCACTCTAGTTTGAACATGAGGATCGGGTTTGACTTTTCTTCGAGAATTTGAATTTTAGAATCTATGATTCATTCATATTATATATGATATTAGCTTCTCGATATTATTAATTTGAATATCAAATTTTTAGGTTTTGTTAACATCCGTCCAAGACCAAACCGATGTATAGATCTATTCTTGTGTATTTACCTTAATTACTCATGCATATGAACATGCTCTTTTGAAATTGCATGGACATTAAGATGTCTAATGTTGAAGTTTCGATGTCAAATTTTGATTTTTAGGTTTTGTTAACCCGGACCCTGTCCGAAGACCAAACCGGGATGTATAGACTGATGTATATCTTACTGACATGTCCCTAATATTTGAACATTTCAACATACATACAGTATCTGTTTCTTTTTAAAATGTCTATGGACATTAAATTTCTAGTTGAAATGTAGGTTCAATTTACAAGTTTAGGTTTTATGACATTTTTGTTAACTGACCGTCCAAGACCAAACCGGATGTAGACTGTTCTATGTATTTACCTTAATTACTTCAACATGCATATGAATATCTATTCTTTTAAAAATTGCATGGACATTAAGATGTGTTGAAGTTTCGATGTTAAATTTTGATTTTAGGTTTTGTTAACTGACGTCCAAGACCAAACGGGATGTATAGATGTTATGTATATCTTACTGTACATGTCCCTAATGTTTGAACATTTCAACATACATATGAGTATCTTTTAAAATGGTGTATAAACATTAAATGAGTCAAAATGTAATTTGTAAAAGTTTAGTTCTAATATGACATTTTTGTTTTGTTAACTGACCTCAAGACCAAACCGGATATATAACATTTTTTATATTTTATCTGCATTTGGATTACATGAATTTCTAGATATTTGATCTCAACTAACATACAAGTTTTAAAGTATTGTAGGACATTGAATGTCTAAGTTGAAGTAATGAATTTAATGCATGATGTAAAAGATGAGTTTTGATAGATTTTTTGTTAACCTAATTCTACCAAGACCAAACCGGGATGATAGTAATGAACTCGATCTTCTTAGAATCAGATCTAGACTAATTATTTCAAGATCTATCATTCTCCAAGCCTTGTCAACTCAGATTGTACATGAGGAGGGTTTGAGATTTTCTTCTATCTTGAACCAAAGAATACATTAACAAAGATGATAGATTTATCTTTAGTCGATAATTAACTTCTAAGATTTACACAAGATTAGATTTTAGGTTTTGTTAAGACTAAGACCAAACATGATAGATCTTTTTGTGAATATGAATTTGACCATTTCAAGTGTTTCATGAGATCAAGAAGTCTGTCTATAAGACAAAGATTGACTCTCTCAACTATTTGTCATGAGTCAAGTATAGATTTATCTATAAGATATGCATTGAATCTTTTATTTACTTGCATTTCTCAAGTGAGAGTTTGTTCTTATAAGAATGTGAATGCACATTGTAAACTAAGTGATTGTCTGTTCTAGATGATATAGACTTAGTTCTTTCAACCACTTATCATAGATCAAGCATGTTCCGTTTCAACAAGCATGCATTTTATAAAGTATGAATTTGATTCTTTCCATATTTGCATGAATCAAATGGTTAAGCAAAAGAATAATATTGCTTCATAAGGTCTCATATTAAAGACATTCAAATTGAACATAATAAGATAACACTTGAATATGCACAATCAATCATTTCCTAAGCATTTTAAGCCCTGCCATTTGTTTCCTAAATGACATATGACATACACTTGTATCTTTCCATGCATTAGTGTCACATTTTCATACCCATTCATATGGCATAATCACCACTTAGCAAAAAAATGAATTTAAACTTTAAATAAGTAATCATACATGCTATGAATTTTAAAACTAAGCTGTAAAAGCATAACAGAATCATATAGTATGATGAATGAGCTAAAATAATCATATGCATGTACCTTCCTTCTTCAAACACTTGACATTTCATATTTTTATTAATCATTTTTCAGCTCTCCATCCCGATAGGCGCCTGAGACAGCCTTCCCACCAAGAAAGGAATGCATGGTGTGCGTGAGACACCGGCAAAATTTATTTCCCACCACGCCAAGAAAGGCGTATGGGTTGTCAAAGACAATATTTCTTTCACGCTTGGAACAACGTACTTATATAGACGCCACATTGGAACAACGTGAACAGGTACTTATCACAGATTTTCTCACCGCATTAGAACAATGTGAACGAGTACTTATAGCATAGAGCAATAAATTTGCATTCACATGTATATGAAATTAAAGTATAAGCATTTATATATGATACATTTCACCTTCTGTTTATTTTGAAAATTTCAGCCCCTCCATCCGATAAATAAGGGACTGTTCTCCCACCAAAGATATGGGTTAAATATATAAGAACACCCTACCATGTTGGAGAAACATGAGTAGGTACTTATAGTAATAAATTTAAAGCTTGCATTTATATATAAATAAGTTGTTTGCATGTATTTAATTAAGAAAATAATCAAAAATTTACTGACCTCCCTCCCCACATGTGGGTTGCCATGAGACTCACCCACCATGCCAAGAAAGGCATGTATGGGTGTATGTCGTGAGACACCCTAGTTTTGATAGATAAGATTTCCTACCATGTTGGAGAACATGGTAGGTACTTATAATAAATTTAAAGTTTGCATTTGCATATAAATAAAAAAGAAAGCTTATGTATGTATTTGATTAGCATAATAATCAAAATTTACATACCTCCTCCTCCCACATGTGGGGTTGCCATGAGATCTCCCACCACCAAGAAAGGCATGTATATGTATGTTGTGAGACACCATACAAATTTTGATAGCATAAGATTTCCCACCATGTTGGAAAACATGGTAAAATTTATATAAGAATAAATTTAAAGCTTGATTCATATAAACATGTTTGCATATATACTTAAACAAGACAACATTTTTTGAGCATCATTTTCATCACTATTTCAATTGAATTTTGCATTTGAAACATTCAAATAAAGAAGTCGTATATAAGCTTTTAATCACATGTAAGCACATTTCCATTCTCTCATTTTGAATATAAAAGAGGAAATACCATTAGCAACTAGACTAAGAAGTGTGCAACAATCTTGGTATTTCATTCTCTTTTGCTTAGAATCCAAAAGGAGACAAATATAAATCATATTTTGCCTCATGATAGTTGTTTGAAAGTAATATTTGATTTGCAAATCATAGGATGAAACAACTAACTTCATTTAGTAGAAATCTAAATTTTCAATTCAACAAAAATATTTGCTTGCATGATAACATGATTTAGCTACTACATTCCCTAGACATTACCAAAAGATAGAGACAAACCCAATAGAAATGAGAAAAAATCTCATGGGAATCACAACCCCACTTTATCATTTCAGGCCAACATCAACATAGGATTAAACCCATGAGTAATACAAATATCCTTGCTCTCTTTTCCTTCTTCCCAAATCAAGAGAAAGAAACAAGCATTACATATCAATGACCAAAGTAAGCTTTTAAAGATGTCATCATATAAGCTAATGAGATTAGGATTTCAATATATCAACATGCTTTTATAATTCAAGAGCAAGAAAAGGCATAAAATAATGTATCTTGCATGATTCCAACCTCAAAATACTCATGGACAAAGAAACATATTAACTTTGATATCATATAAAAGAGTTTCATTTTGCAAAACATAAGATTTGTAAGTGTGATAGCTCCTTTGAGATTTTCAGCTCCTAGCTTTACTAGAAAGATCGCAATAGAACCTCTCCTCTAGGAAAGGCAAAATAAAGGAGAAACAGATAGCAAAACAAAAAGCATGCAGCTATCCCTCGGTGCGTCAACAAGGAAGAGGAGGACGAGAGGAAAGGAGGAACCAAGCAAAGAGAATGAGCTCCTCTCAACCTTAGAGGAGAAAACAAAGAAAGCTTATAGCATAAATCCAACATTTTAATTATTGCAAATCCAAAAGAAGCCCAACCATAGAACATATGCGAAAAGAAATCATCTCCTTCAAGGCAAACCAAATAACAAAATATAACTTAGATTGAAACAACACAACCCAAGTTTTCGTCAAAAGAAGGAAGAAGGAAAGGGTTCCAGGCTCACAAAGACAGACTTAAGAGGGAAGAAGAACCGACATGGAGTCTTCACCAAAAGAGCGTGAAATGAAGGAGTTCCCATGAGAGGGAGGAGAGCCGAGAGCAAAGGAAGTTCCCTTGCAAGAAAGAGTGTGAGGAGGAGTGTTCTGAAACAGAGACTTGTAGAGCTGTGAACAAGAAGGAGCTCAAGAGGGGAGGATCATGTCCCAACAAAGAATGAGAGAGGGAGCATCACAGGGAGTGGCATGAGAGCTTCAGAGGTGAGAACCGAGGGAGGGAAGAGGGAAATGAGCAGAAGAGAATGGTCGAATGAGAGTCAAAGGGATAACCTCGCTTTAGCCTTCCCTTCTTCTAATAAAAGCGTTAGGTAGGGATTAATAGGATTAAAAAAGCAATTTAATCCCTTGATTATTTTTAATATTATTTTATGTGATATTAATTTATGCAATCCCTAGCAATATGGTGCAATTTTAGGTGTTTCGCTTGTGCCGAACGAACGGTGATCAATTTTGTGATCGGTTGTTCGGGCAACATACCATCCAAAGAAGTTAGGTCTAAATTAACGTCGCATTCAATTGATCATGTCCGGCAAACTTTGAATTGATTGTGAGCGCTCGATAGGTTTGACGCTTCGATGACAATCATCAATTGAACGGAGACATGGGCTTCTCGACTTTGATAGATATGCTTGTAGTTGATTTTAAATTTGATCGATCATTTGACGATATTTGTTATTTAATTAATTAATTTTAATTTTATTCAAAGTCGCATTTTCAAAGAAAATTTAATTGATTTGAGCGTAGGGACTTTAATTTCCACCATATTTTTTAATTAATTGGCACATAGTTATAGGTCAACAATGCCCCCAACAAACATGCGCATGCGGAGCGACGTTTGTTGTTAATGTTGACCTTGGATCCAAGAGAGATTTGCTTGGATGTCGCTTAAGTTGTAGTTTCAACTCTCGATAATATCGTTGCCCTTTGATGGAAGTGAGTATAACTCTCAAGTTGGGCAAACATTTGCATTTCATCACGCAATAGCTCGCTGAACGATTTGTTGTCATTAGTCCAATGTTTGTGCTTGATGGACTAGATGAAGGAGATGATTTGACTTGTCATCATCAACTTGTCAAGATAATTTGGTGCATCTTCAACCCTATGTTTTGTGCTTCGGGGGATTTGTTAAAGACTTCCTCCTGAGAGTTTAAAATTTATATTTTCCCCTCATGTCCTTTGTGCCTCGGGACTTGATGGAGTTGATGAGAGGTGAGAACATCTTCTTATGCTTTGCTGACTTTGTTTGTGAAGACAGATTGTAATTTGTATTTTCCTTGTCGCCTTGGTGACTTGATGGAGTCAGATGAGAACGTCCCGGCTTTCTTCTTTGACTTGAAGATTTCATTTCAAATTTGGGATTTGTATTTTCCTTGCTCGCCTGACTACTTGATGAGTTGATGATAGAAATGTCTCGCCTTGTGCTTTGTGCTTTGACGACTTGTTGAAGATTTCATCTCGGATTCATCTTGTGCCTCCTTTTATCTTGGCTTCATGCCTGACGGATTTAATGGAAAGTCAATCATCTAGATATTTGGTCAAAATACTACTCCGCCTAGCTCGCTTTGTAGGCTTGTGGAAGGATACATCAACCTAGCTCTTGAGCTTGTGTTGGATCAATGGCAAAGAGTCATCATCCCTGCTTTGCATGTAATGGACATCTTGATGATAAAACTTCCTTAGTTCGATTTAGCTTTATGAACATTAGGATAGCTTCGATCCTCGCTTGATTGGACTCAACCAAGAAGAATTTTCTTCGGTGCTTTGATAGAACTTAAAGAGTTGAGATTTTATATTTGTATTTGATTCCAAGCTCGCTTGCCTTCGGGTAAGGATATCTTTGTTTGTTGTAGAATTTTGAGAAATGACCCACCAATAATCTCCCCCTGGTCACTTGAACTCACCAAGTTGGAGAGATTTGGGATTTGGATGCTCTTGTCTTGAACTAACAGGGAGGATTACTACGCCTTTGTGGCGGTTGAGTAAGCAGATCTGCCGACTACAGTATTTTGGCTGAGTCGACCTTATACACCTACTTGAGTCGTGGACTTGAGCAATTGATGAAGGATTTTATCCTGGCTAATGAGATGGGGATCTCTTACTACCTTTGTGGCATGTTGAGTAAGCACTGTGACCGACATATATTGGTTGAGTCCGACCTTATACACCAACTCGAGCCTTTAGATTTGAAGTGGGATGATAAATGTATATCCAACTTGGTTTGTTTTCTGGACTTGTTTTCTTCTTTGGTCTTAAGACTTTTAAATTTGAGCATTTGAACACATAATTTTGAGTATGCATGGGATCTCGACTAGAATGTTCACCCAAAGAGAAAGAAAAAGGCCCTATCTTACCGTGAACGCCTAATACTATAAAACTTTAAAAAATGCCCCCTCAATGGGATTTTATTTTATTTTGGAAATGCATTCTTGTTACAAGAGAATTTTCAATGAAAATTTTCATAAGTGTTTGACAATAAAGATTTTCAAATGCGTGATTTGTCCAATCATACTTTCATGTGTAATATTTTTAAATACCGTTGATCGGCATTGGTCTTTCACCTTTGAAGTCCATGACAGTTCCTGATATACCTTTTCAATAACAAAAGGTCCTTCCCAATTAGGTTCAAATTTACCAATCGATGAGGGATGATCTTCTCAAAGACTGACAAATTCTCCTTCGAAAAGCTCGAGGATCAGATGATCGAATGCTCCTGGACATCCTCAGACTTCTAGATTTTGTTGAGCTTGAACAACCTCGTCAAGTGCATCAAGCTCTTCCATCCATAGACGAAAGCATTCTCATCTTGGGTGAAGATCTTGTTGAATGGCTACCGAAAGGTAGTTCAACTGAGTGCAAACCTTCAAACACACTAGTGCATAGTGACTTTGTGGGAGTTTTTGGTATGGTAAGCCCATAACGCTTCCACAAGCTTGGTATGCCACTCCCTTTTATTTCTTGTGAGAATTTTTCTAAGCAATTTGACTAGTGTTTTATTAAATGCCCAAGCCATTTGCTCTGAAATTGATGAATATCGCCAATCAATCTTATGCCGATCAAGAAATTTAAAACTTTAGTACTTTTGAAGGTCGATCCGTTATCCGAAATGATTCGGGTACACCAAATCTATAGACAATATGGGTAAAGAAGTTAGTCACTTGTTGTAACTTCTTTAAATGGTTCATCCCACTTGGAGAAAGTGGTCGCTAAAATGAAGCTGACCGGTGATGATGGTGGATCAATTGGTCCACTATTCCCCAAGACTCAAATGGCCAAGATGCTATCGATGCAACGGATTTGAGGTCGATGAATTATGTTACCGACTCACCATGGCATCTCATGATTGATACAATCTTTTACCATAGACTAATAGTATCCAATTCTTTTAATTTTAAAGAGCCATTTTAGGACTGATTGGTGCCACAAAGTCCTTGATGGATTTCAACAATTACTTTATTGGCTTCTTCTATTTCCAAACATCGAAACCACACCGCTCCGAAGATCTACGATATAAGTATTGCCAACATAAGCATATAGTCAAGACTTTTTCAAGTCATCATCATTTATTACTTGGCAATTGCCTTCCTTGAAGTAAATATCAAGGGTCGCCTCGCCTTTCCTCTATAAGAATTTCATCTTTTGGCGCTCAGTTGGAGGCTTTCTTCTTGAATGGCAGGCTTGTCTTGTTGACTTGGAAAGTAAGTGAGTGAGTGTGATGCACCCCATTGATTTGGGTTTATGACCCCTCTTCCAGGGGGATTTTAAACTTATTGGCTCTAGACTCGATGAGTGCACACACTAGTATATAGTCATGTCATCCATACTGCCATTTCTTTAGCTAATTTAGCTAAGCACCGCTTTGCTATTCCTAGCTCGAGACTCGAGTCATAATGACATTTGGAATTTGCTTCATAAGCTCGAGAACTCGCTTGTGATAAGAGTACCCAAGCTTGATTTTGTAAAGGCCCAACACTTGATTGATGACGAGTTGAGAATCGCCATAAATTTGTACGGACTCCCATGAAAATGGCTTCCTCTAAACTGCCACCAACGCTTCATATTCGCTGTTGGTTCATGGTTGAGTTAATTTATAAGAATGTCTCATTATACCCACCTTCGTGTGTGTGATCAAGATGAGACCGATACCAGCCTTTGAGGAGATTTGAGGGTTGAGTGTATCTAATGGAAAGCTCCATCAAAATACAATTCCCACATTGTTTTTCTTTATCATATATGTGCATGATTTGCTC
Organism: Cymbidium sinense; assembly: GCA_021442155.1. Lineage (NCBI taxonomy): Eukaryota > Viridiplantae > Streptophyta > Magnoliopsida > Asparagales > Orchidaceae > Cymbidium > Cymbidium sinense. The sequence continues at coordinate 114,269,923 of CM038220.1, read as the reverse complement.
ATCGTGAAGATCATCGTTAAGCAATGAGTCACGGATGGGATGAGCAAGAAAATCGAATTTTCCCCCTTCACCACTGGGAACATATGTAATATCAAATATAGCAAAAAGACCCATCGTGCCAAGCGACCAACGCTAGGTCTTGTCATCAAGAACTTCAACGGATCGATCCTTGAGATAAGGGTAATTTTATGAGATAGCATGTAATGAAGTAGCTTTTGGGCAAAAAATTAACGCCAAAACAATGCTCAATTGAGAATAACGCCGCTCCTATTAGTCTTAATTAATATAAGAGTGTTTTCCTTTCCTTCCTCATTATGTTTACCAACAAAGCACCTAGAGATTCCAAAGTCGCTGTACAAGATGAGAGGCTTTCCGGGATTGGAGTAAGAATGGGTGGATTCAACGATATTTCTTGATACCATCTCGACATTCTTCGTCCCACTTGAAAGGAGTATCTTTCTTCATTAATTTTGCAAAGGGTCGACATCCGCCTGATTTGATATAAATCTTCTAATGAATGCAAGATGTCCTCGTGGATGGAAGTTAAGTTGAAGACTCCTTGGAGGAGGCATTTCGATAATCGCTTTGATTTTGTTGGGATCGATTTCAATCCTCCACTACATAACATATCCAAGGAACTTTCCCGAAGAGACTCCAAAGGCGCACTTGAGAGGATTCATCTTGAGATCATATTTTCTGATTCTTTCAAAAATGATCCTTAAATCATCGAGATGATCTTTGCGATCTATACTCTGACAACGAGGTCAACATATCACACTCTACTTTTGAATCAACTCATCAAAGATTCGTCATAGCCCTTTGGTATGTAGCTAAAGATTCTTCAAGCAAGGGCATGTAACAATATATGTCCAATGCCCCGAATGAGGTATTTCTCATCTTCGTGAGCCATCTTGATTTGATTGTAACGATGATCCATCCATAAATGAGAACATGTCATGGTTTGAAGTGTTATCCACTCAGCTCGATACAGAAGTGGAAAGTCATCCTTGGACATGCTTTGTTTAAATCTCAAGTCGATACATAATCAATTCATTCTTCTTTTCACTGGATACATATTAGCTATCCAATCATTTTTTCTTAATAAAACCTTCAATGAGCTTTGGTTTCGTAATTACCGTTTCTTCAACCTCCAATCTCATTCCTGCTTTTGCGACTTTGTCAGATCGCTAATTTTTTAATTACTATTGCTATATCGGGATAAGCACATTTCAGATATGTCCAGAAAAGCAATCAATTCACAGCAAGTTTTTAATTCTTCCACTTTATCTTCGAAGTAGCACCGATGAACATTGGGAGGATCCTCCCCGCCTTCCCAAATTAATTTCTTTAAGTTCATCCATAGGCCGCCCACCATCTTCAAGCTCTTCAAAGGCCTCTTTCTACTTCTTCATTTATTTGTGAGACTAACATTAAGAATGACATTCTCATCTTCATCATCACTCTACTTCTATTCTTCTATATGATAAATGTGAATATTCTTGTGGACCGTCTTGGATGAAACCAAGGCCTTTGGTAGTGTGTTTATTTCTCTTACCAATGGTTTGAGAACCTTTCCACATCATTTCAAAGAGCTTAGTCCTTGATTACTCTCCATGACCCCATGTTTATGATCGATTTTTTTGCATCTTTGGAGAGTAATATTTTGGTATCCTTGTGGCAACTTCTTCTTCGAACAGCATTACCCAATCAGATCCTCCTCGACACCTCGATTTATAAAATAGCTTCCGCCCGTGCTTTCCGTGGAGAGGAGGTACATAGAAGGTCACCGCCTCGACTTTGTGTTTCTAGGGTGATTTCTTTAAAATGTTGAGGAGGAATAGTGACTACGAGTGTAGTCTCTACGGCCGATGGATCTATGATTATTTTAAAGTAGTGCATTGCACCTTACCTTCAAAAGTGATTCAAACTCATAATCGAGTCAAAATTTTTCTTCCCAAGCTTTACTCAAGAGTCATGGACCTTTGGATTTAGAACAACATTCATCTTCTTTAGACAGATGAGGGATGTTATTGATTTTGGACCTATTTTATATCCCTAAGAATATTTGGAACAACCTCTTTCCTTTATTCTTTTTATCCTTCTTCTTCTTAACTTGTTCTTTTATGGGTTTTGAAGTAGATGATTTGCTAGTTATTTTGTTAACTTTGATTCTCTGGAAGGAAATAACATCTTGATAAATCTTCATTTCATGCACCAAAGGTTGCATGTCACCCACAATTTGGCATTCTTCTCCATCCTTGTATATTTCATACATTGATGTAATGTAGATGGGACAATGCCATACTTATGAAGCCATGGTCACACCCGTAAGGCTCAATGAAGTATCAGATCGATCACATGAAATTTGGCTTCGTAGAGGTCTCCAAATTTAAGAGGAGGAGAATGACGAGATAGTTTTCTTCCTTCTCATTGAAACCTTGAACCATGACTTTATCTCGTCCCCGATGTTGTACATCTAGAGATAACCATCTAAGAGTTCTCAAGTTCATAAGATTCATGAGGAACCGGATCAATTAAGATCCATTATAATTTCATCACTTTCACCAGAATATAAAGAGGCGATTGTGCTCACCCGGCATTAGATCATCTTCAAAATGTGACGGAGGCTCTTGAACATGCAAGGTCTCCGTAGACATTCAAAGAAAATATGCTTCAACTTTCCGAGAGCTTCAATTAAGGTGTTAGATCTTCCGACATTAGAAGTGCTTCATATACACTAAGTTACGCCAGAATTTTCCTTAGATGGGATAGAATATTATAGTCGATCCCTTTTGATGAAGGCTTCTTATTTGAATCCTTAGGGATAACTTTTTCATTAATTTCAATTTTTTCCTTTATCCCTATTCATTGGCTCTTTCCTCTGCTGAGGTGGTAGCACTCCGCTTCTCAACCTGCATTTGAGCTACATTTGCATCTAAATCTTCGATGACTCAGTTTCAAAGATTCCGCTTCATCCGCCTAATGATAGACTAGAAGATGTAATCCGCCGCTACATTTTTTATGTTTGTTGATATGGTGAGCTCTGATTCATCTTCATTTGGGAAACAGAGTTCCTCTAACCTGATGTCAACTTCATGCATCATCAAGCAAGACTCAGTAGGAAGTTCTTCGCCTTCTTCCGCTTCTTCATTGATCCAAAAGATTTGTAATGAATTCGCAAGCGATAGGTCGCATTGTATAATCTTCCATATTATTGATGATTCGTGTTACGACCATCAATAATAGTAGTAACATTTTGTCTCTATCTTCTTTTATTTAATTTATTTTTTTGTGTGTGTTTCTTAGCCTTCCTTATAGATTTGGCTCCTTTTCATGAGATGAACTAGCCTTCCCATAACTTAGGTTTTGTCTCAACTCAGCACGCTCAAGTGGTGATTTCAATACCGAATTCCAATTTTTTCAACATTTTTACGCCTTTTTAGACCGTCATCCTTCATCATCACCAGCCTTCTCTTTGCCTTTATCATTGCTTGATAAGACGAGATGAGGTGATTACTTTGTGGATTCTTTCTTCTGACGCATCAATACATCGTCCACAATGTGAATTCTCCATTTCTATATTTTCGCCAATCTTTGAATATGTAACAATCTTCAATGATGACGAGCACCATGATATGGGCAATAGTTAGATTATCTGCTTGTCCAAATTTCTTCGTCTTTTACACTCGGTAGTTGGAGACCTACTTTGAGTGCATGTTTAAATAATTTCACTTTCCCTCTTAAAAGAATACTCTTTGTTCAGCTTTTCTTTAGGGTCTGAGTCATTCGCTCTTTTGTTTGCTTTGGTCGCCGCCTTCACCGAAGCAACCTCAGGTACATCATTACCTCCAAGTATGAGCTTGGGTTGTGGAGCGTGATTGAACAACGCCTTTTTCTTGATAGTAGCCTTTCTTTGTCTACATTAAAGACTAACCGCTAATTCAGATCCTTCTTAATGAGGTGAAATGTGTTTCACCTTTCTTTGATCCTGAGCTTTTGCTCTTTTAAATTTATCTTGGCTATGAGAAAGTGATAAATTTAATTTCTCAAATTTAGCCACCCTATCAAGTATGGAATGTGATTGGCCATGCAAAGATTCTTATCATCAATGTTGCCCATCAATAGTTGGATCGCATGCTCTTCTTCTAACTGTTGCTCACATTTCATACTCATGTTTCGCCAACGCGTGATATATCGGGTAACTGACTCGTCTTTCTTTCTCTTCTCAAGGGTGAGATCAACAATTATTGTCTTTTTTGATGCTAATAACCTTTAACAAACATATTTCAAAAAAGTTCGAGTCATTTGACAACTCAAAGATACCATTCAAAGCAAAAAGTTAAACTAACAAATTAGGAATAAATAATGCATCATTACCAGATGCTTTGAACTAGATGTTGTTTGGGATTACCATTTCATCAAATAGATTAAACTTTGGCATTGAATATCCCTTTGGGTATGGAATTTGATCATACCCACAGATATGGGACATTTGCTCATCACTTTTTCTCCGCCTCAGCCTATATAACAGCTTTGATCTTCTCATTCAAGATAATATCGTTGAGAGGTCATAGTCACGATAGTATATTTGTATATGCTGCCGAAAGACCATTTATTTATTAATCCTCGTGCTCAATTTGGACCCTTGAAGCATGTGAGATCAAATTTATTGAGGATTGTCATGGTAGAGGCTTGATGATTATTTGGGGACAGTGTTTGACCCGCCAATATTTCTCCATTAATACATCATTGTAATATCTCAGATCATCATTTCGCTCATTTTCATATTCAACAGCATTTTTTATCTTTGGCTTTCATCTCAAATTTGACTGCTTCGCCAAAGTGGTAGTATTAAGGTGGATTTTTTCCTTTCTTCTTCCTCTCTTCTTGTTGTTCCTCTCAAGACTCGTGAGGATGCTTCCTCTATTTGAACATTTTTTATTCTTCGTTGAGGGGAGGTATGTACCACGCTGATACATTAAAACCGATGGCTCACCACTTGTTGCACATATACACCACTTCAACTCTTCTTCCTTCTTGGATTTTGATCTTCCAATGGACTTCCATTCCAAGTGTGGAATCAAAATTTAGGCTTCGATGGTTAACCTCTCTTGATGGGATGGAGTTAATTGATGACGGATCCCCTGAGGATTCTCCAAGGTGTCTACCGCCATATTCTTTATCATTGGGGCCCTCTTTAGGCTCCCATCAGATTTGAGTGGATCTGAATTCACATGCCATGTCTTGCCTTAGGCTCAGTTCTATATCTACCTTTCCACCGACCGGTGGATTCGACACATGTCCAAGTGTCACACCTCGATGCTCACCGTGGGACATGGATCTGTTGCCCCGCCATTTGAGTGGATGAGGTCTCGAGGAGCAACAAGCATCCTTGATAGACCAGTATTTTTTTCATCCCTCTCTCCTCGCAACTTGAGAACCCGATGCACTGCAGTGATATAGCCGCTTCCTCGGAGCGAACTGGCCGTCCAAAAGGATCGCCAATCAATAGTAGAGCTATTCCGCTTAACCCACTTAAGGTTATCAAACCGACTGGGGTTGAACACTCACCGCCGGTTCACATTGATTATGCATGGGTCGGCATGAAATAAATATGAGCACGTAGCTCAAGATTTCTCTTCTTGCCTGTTTGCTTCCGTGATGAAGCTTCAAAGATCATGCTCCCTGGGGGTTCACCGTGGGATTGCATTATCGAGGGACAAAGAGACCCCAAGACAACCCTCTTTAAGATTGGTGTCCAAGGGGCCGAGCCTCTCAAAGACCGGCTTTTTGAAGTGACCCAACAAGAGGGGGTCACAAGCCTTTGAGATTGCCGCATGGCGTGGATGAGTTTACTTCAAGTTGAGGCCCAAAGCAACTTGCTCATTCAATAGTCATGAAATCCACGCTACCGTGGATGGTAGCTGCTTTCCAAAGATTGATGACAGGATGTTACGCACAATGCGAGTAACACATGATTCTGAGTGCCATTCTGGAGTGTAAAGGTAAAAAAATTAGCAATTAAAATAATCACTATCACCTTACTTCCAAAATATGATGATAAGATAAAACATACTAAACAAATGCACTAAATAAAATCTCAAATGACTTAAGACTTTATTTAAGTTTTAAGTTGCTTTTAACTTACTTCCCATTTCATTTTATTTCATTTTCTTTTTTTTTTATACCACCGCAATTATAACTGATTACTAGATTTGACAAAGATGGAAAGAGAAACCTATCCAGAGTCGCCAGAAATCTATGGGATCCAAAAAATTGCCAATCTCTTTCAAAAAAGAAAGAGAGTTGTTTAAGTGTCGATAATTTCGTAAGGCGTGATGAATAGATAAGACACTACCAGATTTCATTCTCATTTGGTGAGAACTTTTATATCTCTCTGTGTTTCCTATAAAGCAAGCCCTATAGTTAATTACCCTCCCAATACCGAGAGAGCACTTTCGATGCTAATAATGAATCGAAAGAGTATATAATCAAAGTGGAGTTTAAAACTTATGAAATTTATTATTTTAATTTAAAACTTTTGTGGGGAACGATGACGCCCCATCTAGATCCCATGGTTCCCATCCGTCTATCGTGGTCCGATTTGTTTAGAGAGGTACAACCTAACCAAGGATCCTTGAAACACATGGGTTACGCCCAAGCTGTCCTTAGACTGGGTGGAGTTTTTCTGGGGACAAATATAAGTCAACCTTAGCTAACATAGGGCTTTTGTTCAACCAAATACATTATACATTTCGCCTCAAAGAGCAAAGCCGCTGGGAACATACGCCACGCGGACCGTAATTTAGTGCCATATCGTGAACCACCGAGGGTTCAGTCGAACCGCCATTTATGTGGTGCCATATCAGCAAAACCACGGATGAGAACACGCCACGCCATGGCTTTGAAATATTTGAGGTGATGTATATTTGACATCGCTCTTTGGAAAAGTTTTTTTAATTTGTCACCAATAAGCATGAGGTGGATTGATTTTATTTTTAAAGTTTTAATTTAAATAATTCATTTTTTTATTTATATTTTGTATTTTCTTTGAATTTTGATCATTTTGATCATTGATTTGAATGTGATCATTTATCATTGAAATTTTAATTATAATTACCCTTCTCATCATTTAATATCAATTGAAATCCTTGTCTATTCTATCTAGTTTTCTCATTAATCTAAAATCATTATCCTTCAAAACTCGTCCACCAACATGTAGGATTGATTTGGGACTTTTCTGAGATTTGAATTTTAGAAGCTAGTTGATTCATACTATTATATGTAATTAGCTTTTATATTATTAATTTGAAATTTTATAATATCAAATTTTTAGGTTTTGTTAACTTTAAAGACCAAACCGATGTATAAGATCTGCTCTGTGTATTTACCTAATAATTACTCAACATGCATAAATATATATGTTCTTTGGACATTAAGACATTAAATGTTGAAGTTTATGTCAAATTTTGATTTTTAGTTTTGTTAACTTAACCCACCAAAGACCAAACCGAGAGATCTGTTCTTATATCTTACTTTTCCTAATATTTGAACATTTCAACATACATTGTATGTTCTTAAAATGGATTATTAAAAATAGTCAAATGTTTCAATTTGTAAGTTTAGGTTCTAATATATTTTTGTTAACTTGTCCAAGACCAAACGATGGATAAATTCTTATGTGTATTTTAATACAACATGCATATGAATATCATTCTTTGAAAATTGCATGGACAAGATGTCTAATGAAGTTTATGTTGAAATTTTGATTTTTGAGTTTGTTAACCCGTCCAAGACCAAATCGGGATGATAGACTCGATCGAATTTATCTTCTGCAAAGATCGATCTTATTTAATTATTTCAAGATCTATCATTCTCCAAACCTTGTCAACTCTACATAGAGGATCGTGAGATTTTCTTTGAGATCTTGAACAGCAATAAACTGATAGATTTATCTTTCCATTTCATAATGTAATTAACTTCTAAGACAATAGCATCTAGATTTTTTGATTTTGTTAACCCTGAATCAAAGACCAAACCTAATGATATAGATCTGTCGAATATGAATTTGACTATTTCAAGTGTTTATCATGATCAAATAAGTCTTCACAAGACTATTGATATGAGTCAATTTCAATCTTTGTCAAGATTTATCTATAAGATATGCATTGAATCTTTTATTTACTTACATACGTGAGAGTTTATTCTTATATGAATGTGAATGCATATCAAACTAAGTGATTGTCATACATGATGTTTTTTAATCACTTATCATAGATCAAGCATTTCCGTTTCTAACAAATCAAGCATGCATTTTATAGAGTATGAATTTGATTCTTTCCTTATTTGCATGAATCAAATGGTTAAAAAAAGAACATTGCTTCATGGTCTTCATATATTAAAGACATTCAAATTGAACATAATAAGATAACACTTTGAATATGCACACTAATCATTTCACTAAAGTATTTTAGCATGAAGCCCTTGCCATTTATTTCCTAAATGACATATGACATACACTTGTATCTTTCCATGAGTGTCACATTTTATTTCATCATTCATAAGATATAATCACCACTTAGGCAAAATGAATTTGAACTTTAAATAAGTACATCACGCTATGAAAAGTGTAATAACTAAGCATGTAAGCATATTATAATTATCATATAGTATAATGAATGAGCTAAGCATGAATAATCATATTCTTCCTTCAAACACTTAGACATTTCACAATTTTATTTATCAAATTTTAGACCTCCCGGTCATCCCGATGGGGTTTCTTGAGACTAGCCTTCACCACGCAAAAGAAGGCGTGTAGGGTGAGAGACACTACCAAAAAATTTATTTTCCACCATGCCAAGAAATGGTATAATAAAGACTATTTCATGCAACGAACAATTTATATAGAACAGATTTTCACGCCAAAACAATGTGAGTGTACTTATGTGTTTCACGCATTGGAACAATGTGAACGCATTATAGCAAGAAAATATGTACATGTATGAAATTAAAGTATAAGCATATGACATATTTCACCTCCTTTTTATTTTAAAATTTGATGCCTCCCACATCCCCTGATAAGGGCTACTTGGGACTAGTCTTCCCACCACAAGAAAGGCAGTGTCATGAGACAGTGACCAAATTTATTTTCCCACCACACCAAGAAAGGCTTGTAAGATAGCATAAAGAAAAAGCCCCTACCATGAAACATGAGTACTTATAAAAAATTTAAGGCTTGCATTTGTATATATAAACAAGTTGCTTGCATGTTTTAATTAAAAATAATCAAAAATTCCTGGCCTCCCCACATGTGGTTGAGAGATGGTGCTCACCATGCCAAGAAAGGCATATATTAGGTGATACACCATGACCGAAATTTTTGATAGCATTTTCCTATCATGTTGGAGAACATGGTATAGTAATAAATTTAAAGCTTTTGCATATAAATAAAAAGAAACTGCATGTATATTTGATTATAATAATCAAAATTTACAACCTCCCACTCCCACATGGGGGGTTGCCAGAGACGCCCACCACCAGAAAGGCATGTATGGTGGATATCGTGAGACACGACAAATTTTGATAAGTATTTCCTACCATGTTGGAAAAATTTATAATAAATTTAAAGCTTGCATTTATAAACATAAACATACATAAAGACAACATTTTCGAGCATCATTCATCACTATTTCATGAATTTTGCATTTGAAACATTCAAAAATAAACATTTAATCACATGTAAGCACATTTCCATTTTCTCATTTTGAATATAAAAGAGGAAATACCATTAGAATCAAGTACTAAGAAGGTAAACAATCTTTAGGTATTTCATTCTCTTTTGCTTAGCAATAAAAGGAGACAAATATAAATCATGTTTTGCCTCATGATAGTTTGAAAGTAATATTTGATAAAACATAGGATGAAACAACTAACTTTATTTAGTAGATATAAATCTGAATTTTCAATTCAACAAAATATTTGCTGATAACATGATTTAGCTACTACATTCTCTAGACATTGCCAAATGATAGAGAAAAGCCAAATAGAAATGAGAAAAAATCTCACGGAATCACAACCCCACTTTATCATTTCACAACATCAAGGATTAAACCAATGAGTAATACAAATATCCTTGCTCTTTTTCCTTCTTCCCAAATCAAGAGAAAGAAACAAGCATTACATATCAATGACCAAAGTAAGCTTTCAAAGATGTCATCATATAAGCTAATGAGATTAGGATTTCAATATCACAACATGCTTTTATAATTCAAGAGCTAGAAAAGGAATAAAACAATGTATCTTGCATGATTCCAACCTCAAAATACTCATGGAACAAACATATTAACTTTGATATCATATAAAAAGAGTTTCATATTTTGCAAAAACATGGGATTGTAATGATAGCTAGCTTTTTTTTTCCTCTCCTCCTCCTCTCTTTTCTTTCTCCCCTCCCCTCTTGTGTCTAACAAGGAAGGGACTGACGAGAGGAAAGGAGGAACCAAAGCAAAGAGAATGAGCTCCTACCAACCTTAGAGAAAAAACAAAGAAAGCGAAAAGCTTATAGCATAAATCCAACATTTTAATTTCAGCTATTGCAAATCCAAAAGAAGCCCAACCATAGAACATATGCGGGATAAACAAAAATCTCCTTCAAGGCAAACCGAAATAACAAAATATAACAGATTGAAATAACACAACTGAGTTTCAGCAAAAGAAGGAAGAAGGAAAGGGGTTCCGCTAGGCTCACAAAGGACATGAAGAGAAGAACAGACATGGAGTCTTCACCGAGAGCAGAAACGAAGGAGTTCTGCATGAGGAGGAGCCGAGAGCAAAGCAGAACCAGAGTTCTTGCAAGAAAGAGTCTGAGGAGTGTTTCACCGATGAGACTCTCAGAGCCGGGAACAAGAAGGAGCTCATGTGAGAGGGAGGATCGTGCATCAACAAACAGAACGAGAGGGAGCCAATCACTGAGGGACGAGAGCAGAGAGCCGCAGAACCATGAGGATCAGAGGGGAAATGCCGTGAGCCAGAGAGGAATGGTCGAATGAGAGTCAACGAGGATAACCCTCATTTTAGTGATCACCTCTCGATTGGTCAATGAGCGGGTTAGGTAGGGGATTAATAGGATTAAAAAGATTGTTAATCCCTTTGATTATAATTTAATATTATTTTATGTGATATTAATTTATGCAATAAACCCTAGCAATATGGGTGTGTCAATTGTGTAGCACAGCAACGAACGCTCAAGATCAGGTCGTTTGGGCAACGCCTACGGCGGTGAAGTTAGGTCTAAATTGTACGATGTCACATTCGAATTGGCCGATGTCCGCATACACTTTGCCGAATCGATTGTGGAAGGTGTCATTCGATAGGTTTCGACGTTTCGGGAATGACGGTGCAATCAATTTTGCGAATGGAGGTCATTTAGACGACGTCGAGGCTTCTAATTTCATTTATAGATAGTTTTAATTATTTGATCGATCGTTAATTGATTCGATATTTGTTATTTAATTAATTTTAATATTTTTGACGTATTCGAAGCCGGATTTTCAAATTGCAGCAAATTTATTTGATTTGATCGCGTTTAGGGGGGGCTTTAATTTCCACCATATTTATTTAATTTCAATTGGCACATAGTTATAGGTCAACAAGGGTCCATTGAGGAGACAAAATGCATACATCAGATAGCTCCTCTGGAGTTAGGGCAGTGCATTCCACTATAAAGTCTGCGAGTACTTGAGACTTTATAATAGGGCGAGGTAGAAAATTTATATCAAACTCTCCCAATTCTACAGACCTCTTGATTAACCTCCCAAATGCTTCTGATTTCTATAGGATGACCCTTTATAAATGAGTGTAAACGCCGATAGTGTGAGCTTGGAAGTATGGACGCAATTTTCGCTCTGAGAAAACTAAAGCTAGAGCCACCTTATCGGCATAACGACTTTCTATATCGAGAGAATTGACATAATAAATTGGTGTATCCCACTTTCTTCTCGCACTAAAGCGAGCTTATCGTGGGAAGAGACTAGATAAGTATAACATCTCTCCTTGAATAGGCTTGGATAGTAAGGGTGGAGATGCTAAATACTCCCTTAACTACTCAAAAGCAGATTGACATTCATCCGTCCATTGAAAATTATTATTTTTAGCTCCCTTTAATATTTTAAAAAATGACAAGTATCTATCCCCAGAACGGGCTAGGAAGCGGGATAATGCAGCAATTTGTCCATTTAAATGTTGAACTTTCTTAATATTCCTCGGAGGAGTCATATTTTTGAGAGCTTTGATTTTCTCGGGGTTGGCCTCTATCCCACGGCGGGTTACCATAAATCCAAAAAAATTTTCCGACGTAACTCCAAAAGCACATTTGGTCGGGTTGAGTCTCATGTTATAACATCAAAGAAGGTTAAAGCATATTTCTAAGTCAGAAATATATTGTGATTCTTTCAAGCTTTTCACTAACATGTCATCCATATATATACTCTATCGGCCTTTAGGTCTTTAAAGACCTTATTCATAAGTTGATAGGTACAAAGATTTTTTAATTCAAAGCATAACTTGGAGCAAGATAAACCTTTATATGTTGAAATGATGTAGCTTCTTCATCCATTGGGTTCATTTTTATTTGGTTGTAACCGAGTAAGCATCCAAAAGCGAGCATTTGATGCAAGCATCAACCAACCGATCAATTTGAGGAGGAAAACTATCTTCTGCCTTGTGTAAATCAATACCATTCTCCATGTTCCATTTGTTTTAACCATGACAACATTCGCCATGTAATGTACATGAATCATGAAGCTTATTAACTTCTTGCTCAATACGATAAATCAGTAAAACTGCTTCTTGATGTCGTTTGAATGTCAAATCGATCTTGAGAGATGATCACATTCGCATGTTCAAAGTGAAGATGTCTTGATGTATTATGTATTTTTCCCTTTGTTCATCTAGAGTAGATATCCAACTAATGGTAATGGTTGGTCATCTGATAATGTAACAAAGAGCAAGTCTTCTACAAAGCTTATTGGTACTTCATCATCTCAAAATTAAAATCTTCAAGGTCAAAGGGCATGGTTTGAGCTTGTTGATATATGATCATCTTTTTTTTATAGACCACTCCAACTCCAACGGGTTGGAAATTTCATCTACGATGAGATACTAAAGTCGACCAAAATTGATTGGAGGGGCCTTCCAAAGATAGCATTATATGTTGACTTGACACACCATGAATTGGATTAAATGAGCCACTTGTAGAAAATTCACCAAGGTAATAGGAAGGGTGATTGTCCCTCTACTAGGGTGATTATCAAACCAAGACAATGATCCGCAGGTTGGAGCTTTTCTAACCAGCCCATGTTAAGAAATGTGGAGTAAAATAAGACATCAAGAACTCTCACAATCAAAATTCTCTTAACATTATAGCATGGTCAGATCCGCTGATGACAAGTGGATCTTGATGAGGAACATGTACCCTTCTAAGTCCGAGTCATTAAAAGTGATGGAATAATCACAGACTTCTTTAACTCCTTCAGATGATAATGAGAACTTGATTAGATGGTATTGGTCCTCCCAATTGTTTTAATTTCTCCAAGCTTGATGATTATTGTTATTTCTAGATGATTGTCTTGGTTGCCCCGCTTGGAGGTATGTTTTGAGTCGATTGATTCTTCACAAATTGACGTAGATATCCTTGAATGAATCTTTCAATTTCTTCTTTGAGTTGTTTGCATGCCTCGAGTATGTCACGACTGATGGAAGTGATAATATTGCTCTTGATTTCGAATTTGGTTTGGATGCGCCACTTGATATTTTCTTCATCTCAAATAGTGATTGGAGGTTAACATGAGATGTTCAGCGTGTATTCCTTTTCGCGTGGTTCACGTCGATATGGGGTCATGGAGGGAGAGATCACACTTTGTTGCTTTTGATGGGGACCGGCCCATTCCCGGGGTGCTTTTACATTTTCCTATATATGCTCAAATTATTTGATAAGTAATAGCCTCATCAGAAGATTTGTGCTTCCACACGATGAACCAAGTCATACGAGACCGTGTCTCGCATTAAGAGTAAAAGGCCACGAGTCCTCCAAGAAAACTCTCTTAATATTTCGGGTCTACTTTGGCGAGCTTCTAAGGAGAACCTCTGGAAGTATTCCTTAAGTGATTCACCCTCATTTTGACGAATGCTGGAGAGATGGGAGGAATCTTTAATGATCCTCCAGTTTGCAATGAATTGTTCTACAAAAATCTTGACGAGTTCGTCAAAGGTATGGATGGATTCCCTTGGAAGGGAGTAGAACCAAGTGCGAGCTTGTCCCTTGAGGGTATTGGAAAGACGACAAAGGAGTCGTTGGATATGCATGATAATCAGAATGGTCGATGTTCATGTGGGTCGCCCATCATAGGAATCAATGTTCGAAGCTTGAAACCCAAATAGGATGTTGAAGAATAGCTTCAGTTAAAGGTGATGATTACTCATAGCCACAATGAGGGGGAAGATGATTTCTATCTAGGTGAAATTGCCTTGCATTAAGCGTAATTAATACATATAACATGATAGTGGTCAACATGATGAGAATGTGTCAAGCTACCAAATAATTGGTGGACAGTAATTGAGTCGCCGCGTGATGGATGAGTAACTAGCGGTGTCAAGGAGATCGGCATCATGGTCTCTACACGGAGGAACTTCAGCGTAAAGGAAATTAGCATTTTGACCTCCCGCTAACAATCGATCTTGGGAGATGTGCCGGGTAGTGGCTATTGTGTTCCTCACAAAGTTGGATCATCTCATTTGAGACTCTCCACGATCTTCTAAAGAGATTTTGTCGCCACCGATAGTATATCGGGGAAGTGAGGAAGGTCCCTTGGTTCAAGGATTGGTTTGAGAGTGATGGGAGTGAGGCGAGTTGAGTGTTACTATTGGCCATAACGAGGTGTGAATTATGATTGATTGTTTTCCATGACGGTGCCAAAATATTATGCAGAGAAAATCAATTGGTAGAGTAAAGGTTTTGCCTTAGTGAAATCCAACACACACATGTATTTAAAGAGTGAACAATAAAACTCAAAATTTTAATGAAAATCTCAAAAGAGGGAAAACCATGGGGCTAGCCCAAAAAGCTTCACTATGTATCTATTTTGAGTACAGATCTTCCGATAAAAATTATATATGAGAATGAACAATGCCTATGTGACAACGATCATGTTACAAGGTAGTAATGATGATGGTGAAGTGAGCAATCACCAGAAATAACAATTATGCGAAATGCGAGAATAATAACCGGCAAAATGCGGGAACAATCAGAATGCGAACAATCACCGGTAGAAGTCATCATGATGGAGACACGAGATTGACGACGGATCAACGCTACGGCGGCCGTGGTGGTCGACGCCGATGGCATTATGCTTGGAGGATCTTTAGAGCTATCTCCTCTTGGCCCCTCATATGATGATATATTTATAGATTGGAGGAGTGACGTCTCTATAAATACATGCAAAACCCATACCACTCCACTTCATCGGATGGCTCACAATGATCCCTTTGATCATTTGATGTATTTTAAATATTTGAATGCTCAAATGAAGTCGAAATTTTGAGATCTGGGGCTTGTTAGATCCGGCTCGTCGAGACACTCGATTTGACTATAAACACTCCATGTTTAAGAGCTTTTTAAGGATTTAATTGATATCCCAAAGTTTCTAATGATATTTTAAGCGCTCGATCTCGACCGCCAACTGGATCAATTTGCTTTTAGCATCAAGATTCGTGCTTCGCCTAGTAGTATTTTAAGTGTCATATCAATAATAATAATAATCATAATAATAATAAGTATAAATGGAAAAGGAGCTAATGAATAAATGTGGAGTCTTTGAAATCTTTATTTCCATATAATAAAAATGAAAGCTTTTTTCTAATATGATTATATATATATATATATATATATAGAATATATTATAAATATATAATACATATATATAAATATATATTTATGGCATCAAAATATATTCATGTATTTGAGTGTCACAATCAAATTATTGAGAATTTTATAAAGAATTTTATAAAAAAAAATATGGGTTGGGGTTTTATTATGAATTTTAATATTTTAAAGTTAATTTAGAAATTTAAGATTAAAGGTGAATTTTATAAATATAGAAGAATAGAGTGATTGTGTATGTAAAAGTTGTTTATATATATATATATATATATATATATATATATATATATATATATATATATATATATATATATATATATATATATCTATATATATATATATATATATATATATATATATATATATATATATATATATATATATATTGATTGTGAATGCTTATACTTATGAGTATTGGAGAAAATTGAGGAAAAAAAAAACCTTAAAAATAAGTTAATTACATGCAGTGAAATTTAATTTGGGTAAAGAAAAAAAAAATAATGTTATTTGGAATTGCTAAAATTATATTTGACATTTTTAGGATTTGTTTGGGGGTACCTGTGTAGTTTTTTTTTTGTAGTTATGGTTGTAAAATTTGGATGGGAAAAATAATTATTTGAAAAATTATTATGAGTGTTGTAAATGTATATTTGGCATAATTTTGGCGTAATTTTGATTTTTTATTAATTAAATTTTTATTTGGTATAAGTGTTCAAATGATCAAAAATGTAATTATATTAATTTATTCAAATATTAGTTAAATAAAATTTATGAATTATAAATAAGTGAGGGAAAGATCAACATGAATGATATTTATCTAAACAAAATATTGTAAAATTTAACAATAATTACTTCATATTCTTCTCAATAATACATATTATTTAAACTGAAGATAATTATTTTCTTTAAATTTAATCATATTTTAGCTCATCCAGAATATAATTGAATTGGCCTAAATAAAATTCATTCATTTTAGCTCTTGGTTGATTCTTTTTTTCGTTTTCTTTTAGATTTTAATACTATTGGGTCACATGATGAGTATATAATATACATATTCTAAATTATATTATATTTATGTGACTATTATTAAAATCAGACATAATATGTCAATACTTACAAGTAATAATTTAAAAAATGAATAGATAATATATAGAGTTTAAAAAATAAAGAATATATATATATATATATTTTATTTATTTTATTTTTTTATTTATATTTTTAGATTTTTATAAATGAAAATTAAAATTATAAAATTTAATAAAAAAATATTTAAAATTTAATATCAAAAAAAATTAAAAAAAAACTATTTACCGGTTCCCAACTGTTCTCATCGTAGAAGGAAAAGTCTCCATATAGAATTATCCGTTGTCGCACAATCTTTAATATGTCCGAACTATAACTAACGATAAATATTCAAATTGAAATACAATTTAAAAAATAAATAAATAATGAAAATAAAATGACTTTGATAAAATATATTAATTTATAATAATTAGCTTTGACTGTCTTTTTTTTTATTTATTTATTTTAATTTATCTTTCACTTAAATTCCTCACATCCATCCAACCGATACTAAATTCAAATCATTTACATGTGATAAAATAACAGTCAAGTTCATAACATTTGTTTAAATAATGATTTGGTTTGACTAATTATAATTTTTAGTGAACCAATCATTCAATACATTTGAAATAATAATAATTACAAATCAAATTAAAAACTGAATAGAGATTAATAACTTCTTCCTTTTTTTTCATTGACCACCTTACATTCTCATTTATTTACATTTCTACCCATTCGATGAGAAAACCCAGAGAATAGGTTATTATTCATATCCTATTCTTTTAATCAAGAGAGTCAATTTAAAAAATTACAAAAATAATCTTTTAATGCTTGAATGTGCAAAAATTCTTTAATTTAGAGAGAAAATAAAGAATTGATATAATTATTTATGAAGCTATTTTCAAGTATAAATAGGGCGAGATGATACTTCTATGTATCTCCAACTCACCTCAATAAATAAAAAAATTTACTTTTTGTGAAGAGATAAAAAAGAAGAATGAAGAAGACTAGCTTGCAATTTCTCCTCCTCTCGCTCATAACAATTATACTGTTTATCAGAGGCAGCACAGGCTCTAATAAATTTGCTCTTCAACCAGGTTTGTTTTTAGAGATTATTCAAATTAGATTAGGTAACAATAAGGGCATTTACATAAATAACACATAATTCTTATATATTTGCATGTCTACTATTTAAACTTTCATATTTACTTATAAAAATATCTAAATCTTATTATTATTACACTTTTTTAAGTATAAGAAAAATATTATTTTGTAAATATAAAATTTTAGATGTTAAATATATAAATATATAAAAATTATGTATTACATGTGTAATTTTTTTAAAAATTATCAAAGCCCTTGTCCTTGCTTAGATCTATTTTGTGACAAGTAAAATATTAATTACCTATGTATTAAACTTATCTAAAAATAGATCTAAGAGTTTTGAGTTTTTTACTGATGAAAATTAAGTAATATTTTTATTTTAATATAACTTTAAAATATTATTATTTTTTGAGAAATTTATATATATAGCACATAATTTTTATTATTTACATATTCAATACTTAAAGTTTCATATTTATTAAAATATCACAATTTTAATATCTAAAAAGATACCTTTCACTTTAAGAAAATAAAGATAATTCTATTTTTGTTATACTATTTAAATAAATATTAAAATTTAAATGTTATATATGTAAATATATATAATTTATGTGCTATGTACTTAAAGGCCCCTTATTTTTTATATAAATATTATAATAGTTTTCTTTCAAATTTATTTTTATAATATATATATATATATGCAATTTACTTTGTTTGGTGAAGGCTGCGTCTGCTGCAAGCATGTTCTTGTCATAGTTAGACCGTGTGTAAAGATCGCTTGTAATTCGGAATCGTGCTAAAGTCTTCGAGTAACGAAGCCAGAATATGTGGAAAGAAGCCATCTTTGAACCTAATAAGCTTTAAATAAAAATGTGAGAGTTATTGAAAGTGTTTCTTTGCTTTATCTCATAATAAAATAAAAGTTTGTTGAGCTCTTAAATATATAAGATTTGTATATATATATATATATATATATATATATATATATATATATATAATATCTATCATTCTCCTCATGAAATTGTAGAGAGAGAAGGCCGAAATCTACAGTGGCACACAAATAAACAACCATTTAAAATATAATAATAGCCAATATTTATGCTTTTCTCCCTAAAATAGAAGAGACTCAAAGACAGTTGATCTCTTTGCATAGTTTTTTGTAAGGCATTGGCATAGCTCTTTGGGCTTTGAAAGCATCGCTATATGATCAGCTTCTTTGATCTCCATCACCTCAGAGACGCAGAGATGTAGAGACTCAGAGACACAATGGCACACAAATAAACTAAGCATTTAAAATATAATATTGACCCAATATTTATGCTTTCTTTCTTCTTAAAATAGAAGAGACTCAGAGAAGTTGCATTGATTGCTTAGCATAGTTGTAGATAGTTTTTGTTAAGGCATTGTGATATGAACACATATCCCAACAGAGACAAAAGAATCAGAAAAAGGCCAAATTGGTTGAAAGACTTCAAATAACAAACCGTAAGAAGATTTACAATAAACATAAAATAAAGAAATAAGTAAATATAATAAAGACAACTTTTACAAACGTAAGATCTCCGACATTACATGAAGAATACAAGCCAATAAAGAGATAACATATGACACCGCAAATATAACCTAAACATAGCCCAACAGAGAAGGATGATACGTAACATAAAACACAAGAGAGGACGATATGTAACATAACGTAAATTAATGTAATTAGTTAACAATGACCTAACAGAGGAATATTCTAGAAGATCCAACCAGAGACTATAAATAGAGATAAGATAAATCAAAAAAGGGTTGAAGAAATTATCTCAAGAACTCTCTGCCTAACTTCTCGCCTTCTTACTCTTTCTCCTGCCTCCTCTTCCCCCGCTACTTTCTCACGGTGGAAACCGGAAAACCCCAAACAGACGGGAAATTCCTGAGCTCCTCCACTCTCAAGCTCTATTCGCAACCTTAGAACATTCCTACGGTGGATCTTCACGGATCGACCATCGCCGTAAGTGATCTTCTCCTTCTCCCTCTCCCTCTCGTGAACCCTAGCATAACTAAGCAAAAGCATGGAAGCAAATGAATTAGGGTTTACCATTCAATCCAGCATTGAATCGCCGACAGATCTTCGACACCTGTTTTCCACTCAAACTCATCCTACGCCCTTAATCAAAGACAAGCCGATGAGATGCAACCATCTGTAATCCACTCACATTAGAAGGAAGAGAAGCCGCAGATCAAGAAATGATCCAAGGGCATTCGTGAGAACTAAATAATCCAACGGCAAGAATCAAACCAAAAGAACTCAATCCAAGTGAGCCCATCCAACGGAGAAAAGGCGCTAGATCCAACGGATCGTAAAGCTCCAAAAAACGCTTTCCTTCTTTTACTCGTTAACTCAATTGGAAAGGGTTTAACTCCTAGCTTGACTCAATTCACACCCAACGTAACCCAATTGGAACAAGAAAGAACCCAATTACTCAAATAGAAATATTCTCGCAAGTTTTTTCAGATCGTAGCAATTACAAAGAATTAATCGAGATCTCACGTAAAATTAAACCCTATCATTGGTGCTCGCTGACTTCCACATATCAAACAATGGCGTAAGGTACAAGATATTCAAAGAAAACTATGGAAGAATGTGTCAGACTAAACAAAAATGATGAACAAATGCAATCCATTACCATGATACTTAATGAAGTATCCGTAAGATTATCGCCAAGAGGAAAAACTAGACAAATCCTCAAGAGAACAATCACGTGTATGTAACTCATACCCACCGAATTTACTAATCCTCCTAGAATCAATCAGAAACAAATAGACACCAAAGTTGATATGCCAAGATTTAATGGTGACAACCCAAGGGGTTGGTTATTTAAGGCAGATCAATTTTTCCAATATTATAATCTATCTGAAGATCAGAAGTTTCTAATTGCTTCTGTATATATGGACGGCCCTGCTCTTAGCTGGTATCAATGGATGCACAGCAATAAACAATTAAATACATGGAATCAGTTCAAGGAACAGGTAATTCAGAGGTTTGGACCATCACTTTATAGAGATTTAAGGGGTGAATCGCTACAAATGTAAATCCTACCCGTGATTTCTATAATGAGTTTGAAGAGCTACCAAATTTCGTGAATTCCCCGATTTTTTACAAAGTTGCTTTTGAATCGATTAAAACATGACATCAAAAGAGAAGTGAGGCATTACAAACCAACATCATTACAACAAGCCTTCAATTAGCCAAGTTAATGGAAGACAGACTACAAGATGATATATCTACAACCATCTTATGATTTACTCCACAACCGACAATGAACAAACAAATTTCATCACGCCACACCAAAGACAAACAACTAGCCAAAATACCCAACAAAGACCACAAATACCCATTCGAAATTACCGCTCAATTAGAAGACGAAAAGAAAAGGTCTTTGTTTCAACCGTGAGAAGTTTACAGGGTCATAGATGCAAATCAAAACTCTTTACCCTCAGAAGTAAGATGAACAAGAGAATCCTATTCAAATAATCATGGCAAGATATCGATTTAATTCAGAAGAGTTCCTAAAATCGCTTTAAATGCCTTTACAGACTCAAACCCTAGAACTCTCAAGTAAATAGGCAAACAAACAAGTTCGTGATTGATAGTGGATCAACCCACAACTTTATCCAATCTAAACTGGCCAACTTCTTAAACCGACAATCACATCAATATCGCTTTTAAAGTGCTAGGGAATGGAGAGACTCTACAATGTTCTGGAGTTTGCTCTAATGTGCCTATTCAACTACAAGGACACACTTTAATACAGATTGCTACATCGCAAATGCGGGCGATGTGGTTTTAGAGTGCAATGGTTGGAACAGCTAGGTGAGTGCACAATGGACTACAAAAAGCTCACAATGAAGTTCTACCAAAATGACCAATTAATTCAACTACAAGGAGACACTTCAACCAAAATAGACAATATTACATTCCACCGCTTACCAAATTACAAAATCAAAAAATATCGCTTCTACTTACGATCGAGAAATTAATGAGGGAACAACTGTCCCTAATCATGATTTCAGCCATCTACCTGTAAGTATACAACAGGTATTAGAAAAATACAAAGAACTGTTTCAGGAACCAGAAATTTTGCCTCCCCAAAGGGATATTGATCACCAAATACAGCTGCAACCTGGAACTCAGCCTGTTAAGGTTAAAAACTACAGATATCCTTATTTAAAACGTAAATAGAAAAGCGATTAAAGACATGATGGATACAGATTATAAGAGAAAGTACTAGTCCTTTCTCATCTCCGCCTTTTGCTTATTAAAAAAAGGATGGCACTTGGCATTTTTTGTGGATTATAGAGTTTTAAACAAGTGCACCATACCCGATGTTTCCCATACCAACTGAATTAATGGATGAATTATATGGAGCCACTATTTTTTCCAAGTTGGACCTAAGATCGTTATCACCAAATAAGAATGGCGTAAAAGATATTCATAAACCGCCGTAACACATGAAGGCCATTATGAATTCATAGAATGCCTTTTGGGTTAACCAATGCCCCATCTACCTTCCAAGCACTAATGAATTCTCAGGTCAAACCATTCTTAAGGAAATTTGTTCTAAGATTCTTTGATGATATACTCATATACGCCCAAACCTTGGAAGTACATCAAGAACACAGATGATATTGGAACAATCAAGCAACACTCATTATATGTCAAACCATCCAAATGTTCATTTATTCAAAACGTAATAGAATATTTGGGACATATTCTTTCACCAAGGGATGAGGTGGATCCCAAGAAGATACAAGCAAGACAAGCTTGGACTATGCCAAAATCAAGAAAAAACAGCTTAAGAGGATTTTGGGATTAATGTTATTATAAAAGTTTGTAAAAAACTATGCGTAAATTGCTTCTCCTCTTACATCAATGTCGGCCAAACAACAATTCCATCGATGATGAATCAACAACAAAGATTTACAAAACTAAAGAAGAGGCTATGGTAACATTACCGCATTTCGCGATTTCCTAATTTTATGCCATTTATCTTTGAACGATGCATCACAGGACGACCATAGGCTTTTTGAATAATCACCATTATTTATTAAAAAGCTAAATCCCAATGCAAAGTCTTCAACTTATGCTAGAGAACTCTATTAAATGAGGCTTGCGGATGGACATACTTATTGGGAGCCAAATTTTACAATCAATTGATGAAAAGCATTAGAGAACTATTACAAACTATCACAAAGCGAAGGTTTTAGTTAAACTATTGGGATTTGATTATATTATTTATAAACCGGGAATTACAAACAAAGCGGTGATGCATTATCAAGGAAGGAACCATGCAAACAAAATGTAACAAAATCGATTAATGCATATGTTCTACATATATGCTTATACTCAGATTCACATTCTACGGAAATTAAGAAACTATCTTGAACTACAGCTGCGACTACAAAATAGACAATTACGAATTATTTCCAAAACATAAATATGAATGGTAATATCTAAAAGCGATTGTCATATGCGAATTGATATCAATCTAATTATCGAGTTACATTACCTGGAGCATATGGGAGTTCATAAAACATGGGCTAGAATTACTCAACAATTCTATTGGAAAAATGAAAAAGATATACAACATTTCATAGCAACTTGCCCATGTGTTAAATGAAATATGATACTCAGGCCTGTGGTTACTACAACCTCTTCACTATACATTTGGGAAGAAGTATGATGGATTTTATTACGTCTACCAAAGTCTCATAACAAAAGCTATCTTAGTGGTGGTAGCAGATTGTCAAAGTATGCACATTTCTCAACCTTACCAACTTTCAGATCTACCTCATATTTGTTTGGACATTGTCAAATTACATGGGATACCCAAGGAATAATTCGATAGAGACCCTATATTCATGAGTAATTTCAGAAATATTCAAACTGATTACTACAAGCCACTATCATCCCAGACGGATGGCGGTGGTAACGAATCTTGACGATCAGGAGTTTTGTTATCTACAACTTGGTTACAATTTATGCCTTGGAGTTTTCCTATAACACATCCATCAATACTTCAACCAAAATGACTCCTTTCCAAGCGGTTTATGGTAGAATTCCTCTACATTAATTCCATATGAGACTACAAGTCTTAGTCAGTAGATGCGACAAACAAAGAGACCAAATCATCATCACGAAAACAAATTTATGACCAAAGCAGAATGAAACAAATGGTGATAAGCATAGGCAGACATTCAATTACAAGTCAATGATTTGGTATTGTTAAAATACAACCTTGAGATAAATTTGATGCAAAGCAATACACCAAATTACGAAGGTATGGTTTTAAAGTCTTCTGAGAAAATAGAACGGTAACTACGAGTGGAACTACCTCCAACGACATACATGTATTTTTCATATATCCAGACTAAAACCTTACAAAGAAGATACCACTATACATCCAGCACACTTATCAAATCAATTCAGAGAAGGACAAATGATTATTAGACCAATCAAGATGTTGGATCATAGAATTATACTCAGAGGAGATCAACAAATCAAAGTATTATACATGGGAAGGCTATCGAAAGCAGTCTCTTGGGTTTGAGAGAAAGAAATAAAGAAATTTACCCCGAATTTGTGAGGACAAAAGGTCTGAAGGGGAGTAATGATATGAACACATATCCCAGAGACAAAAGAATCGAGAAAAGGCCAAATTGGTTGAAAGACTTCAAATAGATTCAAGAAGATTTACAATAAGCGAGAAAATAAAGAAATAAGTAAATATAATAAAGACAACGGCTTTTACAACGAAGATCTCAGTTACATGAAGAATACAAGCCAATAAAGAGATAACATATGACACACGTCATGCTAAACATAGCCACGGATGATATGAACATAAAACACACAGGAGAATGACGATAATAGAACATAGCAATTTATGAGTAGTTATCAATGACCTATGAGGAATATTTTAGAAGATCCAACCGAGACTATAAATAGAGATGAGATAAATCAAAAAGGGGTTGAAGAAATTATCTCAAGAACTCCTCTATCTAACTTCTCAGTCTTCTTACTCTTTCTCCCAGTCTCCCTCTTCCCCAGCAGTCACTTCTCACGGTGGAAACCGCGAACTATGAGGCAAATTCCCCAGCTCCTCCAATTCTCTCGCTTTATCCGGCACACCTTGAACATTCCTGGTGGATCTTCACCGGATCACCATCGGTAAGGATCTTTCTCCTTCTCCCTCGATCTCCCTCTCAGAACCTACAGCAAACCGAAAGCAAAAGCAAATGAATTGGGTTACTCGATTGATCCGATGAGCCTGCGGATCTTGACACATTTCCACTCAAACTCATCACGCTCCTTAATCGAAAACCGTCGCGGTATGCAACCATCCGTCCACTCACATTAGAAGGAAAGCGTGTGATCAAGAAAGATCCAAGGGCATTGAGAACGAAATAATCCAACGGCTCGAATCAAACCAAAGAACTCAATCCAGTGAGCCCATCCAACCGGCAGAGAAAAGGCAGATCCAGCGGATCAGCTCAAAAGCGTTTCCTTCTTTTACTGGTATTAACTCATGGAAAGGGTTTAACTCACTAGCTTGACTCAATTCACACCCACATTGGACGATGCGACAATTACTCAAATAGAAATATTCTCGAAGCTTTTACGTATAGCAATTTACGAATTAATCAGATCTGGTTGTAATTTAAACCCTATCACATTGGCACAACTCTTTGGGCTTCGAAGGTATCACCATATGATCAGCTTCTTTGATCTCGATCACCTCAAAGACGCAGAGACACAGTTGCACACAAAATAAACAAGCATTAAAATATAACCCAATATTTATGCTTTCTCCCAAAAACAAAAGAGACTCAGAGACGCTGTTTTGCTCACTTTGCATAGTTGCAGATAATTTTTGTTAAGGCATTGACACAGCTCTTTGGGCTTCAAAGGAATCGCCATATGATCAACTTCTTTGATCTCCATCACCTTAGAGCCTGAGAGACCAAGCACACAAATAAACAAGTATTTAAAAATAATAATAGCCCAATATTTATGCTTTCTCCCAAAAAAAAAGGACTTCAGTGATGATTGTCGCTTTGCATAGTTGTAGATAGTTTTTGTTAAGGTATTGGCACGGCTCTTTAGGCTTCAAAGGCATCGCCATATGATTAGCTTCTTTGATCTCCATCACCTCAGAGATCGAGACAGCAAATAAACTAAGCATTTAAAATATAATAATGAAATATTTATGCTTTCTTTCTCCTAAACAAGAGACTCAGACGTTGTATTGATCAATGGTTGCAAATAGTTTTTTTTAAAGGCATTGGCATAGCTCTTTGGGCTTCGAAGGCATAGCCATATGATCAGCTCCTTCAATCTCCATCACCTCAGAGAGGCAGAGACGTAGAGATGTAGAGACTCAAAGATAGTGGCACACAAATAAACTA
The DNA here is from genome assembly GCA_021442155.1 of Cymbidium sinense. Taxonomy (NCBI): domain Eukaryota; kingdom Viridiplantae; phylum Streptophyta; class Magnoliopsida; order Asparagales; family Orchidaceae; genus Cymbidium; species Cymbidium sinense. Next base: position 114,243,372 of record CM038220.1, on the reverse strand, counting down.
AGCATTTAAAATATAATAATGGCCCAATATTTATGCTTCCTTTATCCCTAAAACAGAAGAGACTCAGAGACGTTGCATTGATCGCTTAGCATAGTTGAAGATAGTTTTTGTTAAGGCATTGGCACAACTCTTTGGGCCGGCATTGGCATATGATCGACTTCATTGATCTCCATATCATGAGACGCAGACACGTTGCACACAAATAAACAAGCTTTAAAATATAATAATAGCCCAATATTTATGCTTTCTCCCAAAAATAGAAGAGACTTAGAGATGCTGTATTGATCGCTTTGCATAGTTGCAAATAGTTTTCATTAAGGTATTGGCATAGCTCTTTGGGCTTCGAAAACGTCGCCATATGATCAGCTTCTTTGATCTCCATCATCTCTTTCACTTCTCTTTCTATCATCCAATCTGTGAAAATCGAAGGTGATCTATTTTAAGAGATTCATGATGGATTGAGATATTTTAAATTAAATATATTTATTAGAAGAAATAAATGTAAATCTTGATTTTTTTTAGTGAATATATATATATATATATATATATATATATATATATATATATATATATATATATATATGAAATTGATACAAAAATATATAACAACAACAACAAGCCTTTATCCCACTAAGTGGGTTAAATGAATCCTTCATCTCCATTGTATCCTATTATGTGTCAAATTCTCATTTAATTCAAGTATACTAAGGTCATTTTTTATACATTTTAACCTAGTCTTTTTAGGTCCACATCTACCTTTCTTAACATAAGACAAATCTAATGCATCTACTCTCTACGGGTCATCGGACGGACGCTTTTATGTGGCCAAACCATCTAAGGCGACTCTCTGTCTTATCTGCCCTGGCTACTCCAACTTTTTCCGAATACTCATTTCACATTTTATCTCTAAGAGTAAAGTCACTCATCCACTAGCATCCTCATCTCTAACACTTAACTTAGTCTTATGCTTCTTCTCTTTTATTGTGACGTGCACCATAAGTCATTGCAGTCTTACCACCATCTTATAAAATTTTCTCTTAAGTTTAGGTGGAACTTTTCTATCACACAATAGGCGGATGCATTCCTCCACTTGACCATCCAAGTTGAATTCTACTAATAACATCTCCATCTATTTCACAATCATTTTGAACAATAGAGCCTAAATTTCAATCACTCACTCTTATTAATGACTTGTTCATAATATCACATATAAACTTTAAAATTACACTATGTATATTATTTAGATCTACTTAAATGAAAATCTTTAGACTCTAATGTTGACCTCCATAATTCAAGTTTCTCTTGGACTCCCTCTCTAGTCTTATTAACAAGAAGCATGCCATCAGCAAAAAAAACATACACCAAGGTACTATAATTTATTTATAATAGAATAAAATAAAAATGATCCTAAATGGCACCTAAGTTTTCAAAAAAAAAAGGCACTATAATTTATTTATTTATTTATCGAATGAGAATAAAATTTGAATGTCATGCATTTTATTTAGTTTGGGATTATTTTGATCATTCATAAAGTAGGTGTTAAAAATTGACATAAACATCGAAAAATCCGTTGAGTTGACCCAAATAATTTTAGTCGAGTTGGTTGAAGTTATTGATTTGATATTTGGTCAGTTGGTTGACCACCAACTCGAAATTGACTCAATTTTAACTTGCCAACTCGATTTTGATTTGAAATTGACCCGATTTTTACCCACGAATTCAAAATTGACTCAAGTTTGACTCGATTTTGACTTAAAATACATGTATAAATAGATTATTTGGGTCATGTTGATCGTTGAAGTCGGGTTGAGTTGGGTTGAAGTTTTGACCCCGTTTAATAAGCGGGTCCTTGGTCAACTATTCGGGTTGAGTCAATTCGTCAAATCCCATTAAATTCAATTGACACCCCTAAGTTGGATGACTAATTTAATCCTTAACTCATAAATAATTTGCAATTTTCAAAGATAAATAGTGGGGAGATAATGCATCTATGTATCTCCAATTCTACATTCTAAAAGAATAAAAAAATCTATTATTTTTTTATTTTCTAAGATTATAATTTGGCTCATAACAATTATACTATTTATGAGAATCAGCGCTAATAAAATACATCTTCCATAATGTTTGTTTTCAGAGATTATTCGAATTATATTACTAGAAAAAAAAATTATATCGAGATATATTCGTCTCAAAGCTCTTAGATTTACTCTATAATTAATGAAATATTAAGTAATCATTTATGTATTACACGTATCTCAAAATGGATCTAAGACTTTAAGTTTTATACTGATGAAAGGTATAATATATAGTTTTGAAATATTATTATTTTTTATGTGAATATTCTGATATAAATTTAGGTGCTTAGAAGTTATAAATAACTTTTTTTGGGAAAGAAATTATAAATATAAATGTGGTAGTTTTAGCCAAGAGTAGGTGTGAGGAATGAATCATCTACTTTAGACGTTCTTTTTATATGAATCTTAGGGTGTGTTTTGTGCAATGGTGGCAGTGCGATGTGGTGTAGTGCCGTATCACTTCACAGTGCCTCTAGGGGCATTGCGTTCTACTTGTATTTTAAAGAATCTAGCTAAGAAGAAAGCTGCCGCTTTCCAACCCCGACTTCTCCCAGAGAAAGCTCTCGTTTGACTTTAAAATAAAAATAAAAATTATAGACCTCACTGCAGCTTTCTAAAAATATGGAGGATAACTAGAAAATTATGGATAAATTTTAACAATGTGTTCTATCCAAGCTTGAAACTTGTGTTCTTTCTATGTCATACTGTCACTTAACTTTATTAAATAATCACTCATCGTGACATAAGCATATTAGTCTAAAGAATGCTTTAAAAATTTTATAATTTCAACCTAATTAGCTAGATTTTATGCATATATTTGTGTATGTCATGATCAAATTATTATGAATTTTATGAAAATAAAAAATATGAGTTGAGCTTTTATTATGAATTTTAATAAATGTCATTTTAAAATTTTGATGTTAAAGAGTGATTAATTTATAAATATGTAAGAATAAGATTATAGTGAATGTAAAAAAGCTCCATTTTTTAATTAATCCATCCTCTGCCCCCTTCTGTCTTCTTCTACCCGAAGCGCGGAACTGTGGCGACAGGAGCTCGCTAGCGAAGGCACCAACGGGATTTTGGTCCAATATCCTCGTCTTTCTCCACCCCTTCCGTTCAACTCATACTCGAAACCATCCATGGGGGAAGAGAAGCGAGACATCGCGAAGGTAAGCCTCGTCTTTGTTCCACCTCCCCTTCGTGCGCCTCAGTTTGTGTAAATCCCGTAAAGCCGCCTGTCAATGGGATTCACTAAATCCGGGATTCAAGGAAAAATGGAGGTGACAAGGGTTTTACGATTCTGCATGATTAAATGTTGTCATTTTTGCTATTTGGCAGAATTTAGATTAAATCTTGGTTTAATCTTACTCAATCAAAGACTGCTACCAAATATGAAATAGCCCAGAAAATGAGATTAGAAATGATGGTGGATTTAATTTATTAAGACCGTTCAGCTGGGTTTAGCTTCAGTCCTGCCTGAATCCTGCTCAGTTCTAAACATACCGGCAATGGTTTATAAAATTTATATCCATGGGAGCAATTTCTTGAAGGGAAAATTAATCGCGTTTTCGAGTTTGCAAATGGCGAATTTTGCCACAAATAGAATTCTTCACATTTATCAGGGCATTGAATCCCATCTCTTTCCGGTCTCAATGCTGTAAGTGATCTGTATTTCCAGTTCTCCCATGCTGTTAGTCTTCTATTTTTTTTTCCCTACTTTCTCTGAACAAATGGAGAAGTTTTCTGCTGATTTCTTTCTGTTAAATTTTCTGTTCATGCTTGAAACTCTAGGGCAAGGAAGAGCTATAGTTCTTCAGGTCCTGTCAGGTATATTCCAGGACGCTTTGCCCAAATCCGAAAAGCTCAGAACTGCAAATCTTTGCAGGGTTCTGCTAAGAAAGGAGCGCCTATCACCGGAAACCCTGCTTCTGGATTCGCGAATTTAGATGGTCAGCGGCTTCAGAATAGTCGTTTTGATGATGAAATATGTGAGTTCCTGTAATAATTTTTTGTGGACTTTTACTATTTCTGTAAGCCGTAGTGAATGGTTCATGATATGACTTTAAAGCTACATAGTTTTCTATTTGATCTATGATCAGAATTTTGGAAAGTAAATCAGAAAACATTAGCTTCATATAATTGCTAGTAGAGTTGGAAATTCTTTGTGAGCTATATTTGCTGATTTTAAATTTTCAGCTTTATAAACACACTGAATATTAGGTTAAATCACCAGCTAAGTTAAGAAGGTAGCTGTTTCTTTCAGTGTTACAAAATAAATAGTAAATTTAGTGAGTTTGCATTTATTTTTTTTGCAAAATTATGTGACTTCCTATTTTTGTGTAAAATTTTGTACACTTTATTAAAATTTGACTAATACAAATTATGTGTCAAACCTACAAAATTTTATCATGCAAAAAAACATTTTTTTTTATATATTTCTTTATGAATTGTTTTGTTTTTGCTCATGTATTTGGTTTCTTATACATGGTAGGCTTCAGTACTTTTTTTTCTTGATCATCTTGTACAAAAGGATTTAGCATCTTATCAAGGATTTAGATATCATATATCGCCATGAGATTTTTTGACAAATTTTACATTGAGATTATACCATAGATTCATGCAAGTAAATGTTAATCTTGAATATATATTTTTTAAAAAGATAGAATTCTATCCCACATCTTTATTACTAATAAGTTAGGCACATGGACAAGTACAAACTTTTAAACTCCATGTAGGGAATCACAATAGATACTACCCACCATATGTATAGTTTAAAAGAGCACACCTCTTAGCTAGAGCTCAAATCCATGACTTATACTCTAGGAATCAACGAGCATACTACCAGAGCAAAAGCTTGTTGGTCATCAAAAGTCTGCTAATGCTTCTTGTCTTTTGTTAACATTAACTTTTAAGCTAATCAATCCTAAAATAGTTTGAGTAAAATGCTTTCTATAAGATTTTTTTTAGAGACAATATTTTTCTGCCAAGATTCATAAAGCTACCACAAAAAATAATTCACGATGATATTGTCTTGAGACCAGTTTGCAGTGAAATATAAGTTTCTCAACAAAATTTATATTTTTGGTAATGAAAAATATCTCATGAAAAAATATGCATTTTGGTAATTCTATTAGAGCTATCTTATGGGTGAGATATGAATTTTATTCTTTTTAATTACAATCCCCTCTCTTTTTATTCTATCACAATTGGTTTCAGCTTTTTTTTTTCTTCATATTTTGATTCAAATATGGCAATGCTACCACTACCTGCTGAAGCTTTAAGCTGATTCATGAATACAAAGTTCTAAGCAATTAGCACTTCATTACCACCATTAGAATCCCTATGAGGTAAAGACTTATTGCCTTAATTTTTAATTTTGAGCTTTGATTGTCTTTTTGTCTTGATTGAATTTGGGGGGCTCATAATTTTTCCCCGTATAACTTTTATTTTCTCTCTTGATATAACTAAGAAAATAAGATGAGGTTCTTCCCTCTCTTCCCTTTATTGAGCTAAATGATCCTCTTCTTCACCTAATTTAATTGTTCAATAAATTATGGTTGTTTAGTGACTAAAGCAAAATTTAACTTGGATCATTTGATTTCAATGATCACTCTTTTTTGAGGCCAACAAAAGAACAAATCTTTATAATTTCTTAATTCACCTTCAATACTAATGTGTGCATTCTGTTGATGTATTTAATATAAATTTCTAATTATAAAGGAAATTCTTTGTAGTTGACATTCTATTATTATGGTTAGACTAGGCTTAGACATGCACTGAAACATCTCCCATTTTATATCTTTTGAATTACTTAGTTAATGAAAACTTAGATTTTTATTACTTGTTATCACATTTGTATATTATGTTTGTTTAATTCTACATGTTATAATTTTTCTTATTTATTGCTAAACTATCTTACTAGTTACAAATCAATCTCACATGTTTGAATATGTAACTCTACATATTGAAACTCCAACTACCATGCTACTTACACTATTTGAAACTTTTATTAATTTATCTTGCAAACAATCCAATAGATTTGTCATATTTCCTAAAGATGCAAATGTGCAAATGTCATTAATGATCTTTAAATAATTTAGTTCATTTATTTCTTGTTATTCATACGTAAAACTTGATATTGTGGTTACATCTTTGCCTATTAGTATCAAAAAATATAATTTTTTCATTGGCTACTTGGTAATTCATTCATGTTTGCATTCCTCATGACACTTTCATAGCATGAGATTTGTTTAGAGCATCATGACATAAAACTTGGAAACTTTATTGGAAGATGAGATTGATTTTAACAACAAATTGGTAAATTAATAATGAGTAGATGATATAGAATGCAAAATGGAATCATCATGGGACTTTAATAGATTGATGAATTTGTTTGATGACATGATGATATGGTACCGTTAGTTTCTCTTGCGGCTATCTTTCAATCTATACTATTCTAGGCATCTAAGTTCTAGATACGCACAATGAGGTCTTGTACTCAACCTATATCACCCTTACTTGATGCCATGGATGAATTCTTTGATATTATCCATTAATGGCTAAGATTCTTCTTATCAATGTTAGTTTACTTTTAAGCACAATATCATTTCCTTATTGAATCATCTCTTAGACATAATAGAGTTTCATTGTGCATCAACATTATACCACTAATGATTCCCTAGGGTAGCATTTCAACAAGTCTTCCTCCACATTTTACATTTGGGAGAATTATACGACCCTAGACACCATCATAATGAATTCATTGTTTACTCTCAAGAGTTAATGCAAATGCCCTAATGTTGATGGTTAGCATATTTCAACCTTTTCTAGATTTGATTCTGATTTGAAAGTTTCTTTGCTTGCTATCTAACTTATATATTTGATTTGTGAAAATGAAGCTCATAAGCTCTTTCAAGAGAATTGGTAAGATTTAGTCTTCATGATCCATTGACATTGTTAAAATAATTGGACTATTTTTTGTAAACAGCTGATTGATTGATTTCTAAACCTCTAAAATGGTACTTAAATTGTGGCTAAATATTTGAATAAGCTTATGGCTGATTAAAGGTGTGGATTGTCATGAGAAGGTTCATTGATGATCTCTGGCCTATCACAAGGAGAAAGTTGAAACTTCAGTTTACTACTTTAGAGCCACAAGTATGGAATGAGGTTTGATCCTTCCTCCTATGAATATCTCTATTGCTGTGTTCAATACTTCTAATGCAAGAATTTTTAGGTCTTAAATATTAGATCAATAGTGAGCTCATGCTCTACCTGCCCTAACACCTTTTTAACTCTCCAATAATTAAGAATCTTCTTTATATTGGCACTTTGTAATAGTGTTATTATTAAGGTATACCCTTCTAGAGCAACGACTCTTGAGCAGAAACATTTTTTTTCTACCCTCTAGCTTGACCGTTGTGAAGGTGTTATATCCATACCCACATCTTAAATGAAGAAGACTTGAGTCCAATGGTAGGCCAATAGAAGCATTGGTTTTCATTACCAATTTGCTTTCTGTGGCCTTAGTTTAACTCTAAAGCCGAATAAAACCTTATATGAGCAGCTTATTCCTAACAAAGCAGCTAAATTTTTTGGGAGTGCTGGCACGTATCTATTATCCAGTTGATTTCATTGAGGTTCTTAACTTTCTAATCTACTCCTGATGGAGAAACCACCTATGCAGCCTGAATTTGGATTTGCTAATTAATGGATGTCTTCTATTGGCTTCCTTCATGCAAGCCTAGAATAATTTAGTGTCAAATTTGAATAATGATAAGTTATATAGAGTTCATTTATTAATTCATTTAATAAGAGGCTGTTCACCCTTCTTGATTATAATGTTCAACTTTTCTATCCTGGTCTATACCTTATAGAAAACTTGAATTAAGGTAAATTATGAATATGACCTTCATGCAGTGAGCCCAAACAATATTTCTGAGCAGATTGGAGGATGTTCCGAATTGAAGATTAAATGAGCCAGTACGAGCTTTGATACTAATTATGAGAACATGGATGAACTGAACACAATCTCAAAGGCTGATGGGGATGGATTCAGGACAACAAAAGAAATTGAACAGGTGGCAGTGGGTCTACTTGCAGCAGGTTAGATTACCTTTGCTAGTTTCATTTCTGGTTTGAACCCCATTGTGCTTTTAGAAATATTTTTAATCTACAACTACTATGAGGTTCTCCATAGCATTATTGCAAATTCAAATATGATTGGTAAGTAATGTGAATTGCTCTATACCTTTGAGAAATCATTTTAGGCTATACCTTTGGACAATGGTTACATTTCATTGAAAAGTTTAATATCTTTGCAGAGCAATGACTGCAATTGAGCTGCAAAGAAACTGAGGAAAGAAGTATTCTTCTGACATTGTAGAATGTGTTGTCACTGATTTCAAGTCTAGGTATGCGCCTAAATAATTAATTTTATTATAGTGAATGTTTCTTTGACTTCTTGAACCATCTGACACTAATGAAATCCAACTTCCATTCTTTCATTTTTTAAGGATAATGATGTCTTTATTTTTTAAATTGAGTAGAATGGAGATGACAATTTCTTTTTTTATATTAGGTGTTCTTGTTATATACTTGTGATAATCATTGATGTGATAGTGATGTTTAATTTTTTGTACTTAATACACACAACAACAATAATAAGAAGTTTATCTGCTTTGTAGGGGCTACATTAATTCTTATCTTAGTTGTCTATAATAAGTGTCAAATTATGTTTAATACTAAGAAAATAAGGTCAAACTCTAGACCTTGAAGTTTAGATTTTATATAAACTTGAGCTTTATTCTAAAAGGAATGCGAGAAAGGATTACTTTTATTGTTTTGTTAAGAGTTTTACAAATTCATGACTTTACTTTTTTTTGTTTGGTTGAAAAAATGTAATATAAAGTATTTTGAAGGTTTTGGCCTACTTTTGATGACCATGGCGTGCTAGAACTTATAGGCACCATAGGCGGGAAGGGACATTTTATTGGCTTATTTTGGAATTAGGGCGAATTCCAAATACATCAAAAATGACCTTTGTAATGTATTTGGAATATATTACATTTCATTGGAAATTTACTTTATTTCAAACTAAACACCAAAAAAGTTAAAATCCCTGTATTTGCTTTACACTGCATTCTAAATGCAGGCAACCAAACAATCCCTTAGCACCTTTGGCTTTAAGTGAAACTTTTTCTCTTGCAATAGTACGTTAAACTTCCCCTAGACCTTGATTATAGGATGACAGGCATAGAGATTAATAAAGGCAGAGTTGAATAGTTGATTCAAGCACTTCTTTCAGAAATACTTTCATTTCCTTTAAGATTCCAACAGAATCATTGACCTTATAAACGTGTTTTTTTAAATTTTCAGAGAAGATTGTGATCTTGTTTCATTTTGATGCCAGTGCAAGCATGCCTTCTTCTCTTGAGGTTTTGTTGTCATTATATTTTCTAGCATACGGTTCTGCTGTCTCCCTATTGTAGTTATGCCTTTAAAGCACTTTCTTTTAACAATATTAATTTTCAGGAGTTATACATTGGTACAATTTATTTGTATATTTATTCATTTGTTTGTTTTTACCATGCAAGAATGTGACTTTTCTGCAATGCGTGTGAACTTTAAGATTGCCTTTGTGCTTTTCTTAATAGAGTATTGGGTGAGGAAGTCCCAATAAAATACCTGAAATGTTCATTGTTTCTGCATATTTGTATTCAGGAAAATAATCAAATTATCATAAATCATCATGTTATAATACTATATATGCTCAACACTTCTCATTTTCACCTTTTCTTTTTCAATATTTTAATTTGTAGATCATACTGAAATAAGATCTTAAATTGTATTACTGCACTATGTATCAAACATATTTATCATGATAGGGGGCTGCTAAATGATAGCATGTATGCTGAATCATTCACTCGTTCGCGATGGCTTTCATCGACATGGGGTCCAAGAAGGATAAAACAAGTGAGTACTATCCTTCTTATTAAACTGTTTAGTCTATTCTTTTCTCCATTTTTTTTTATGCTTGCACATAGTGTGATTGTTTCAATGCATAAATCTATTTGAACCTAAATAAAATGATGTCTCAAAAGGTATGTCCTAAAATGATTTCTCAAAAGGTATGGCCTAAAAGATCCAAACAGAACTGATTTGTGCAGGCTTCCAAATGGTGGTGGCTTATGGTGCCATGAATCCTCTGAACCTCTATATTGTATGTTCCATGCATATGATTTGAGTCAAAAATTACAGTGAAAGGATTGAGGTCAAATGCATAATGCCAACTCAAAGTATTTGGACTGATAATTCAGAGAGTAAAAAATAATAATAATAAAATCAACATGGAATGCACAGGAACCAGTTTCTTCTTAGAGGAGTAAATTTCGTGTTAGAGCAAAAATAGAGGGCATAAATAATTTTTAGAGAGACAAATGACTAATTTGCCTATCTAAGAAAAATTATAAAAAGAGGGCAATTACCATTAGATTAGACAATTTATAACTACTTCGTATGCATACATTGTTCATTATGATTTATTTTCCTCTGACATTTTCTCTATGGCAATCATATATATTCCAGCTTTTTTGGAATCATAATGCCGTTATGTGATTTTTTAACAGCTTTGATTCAAAAGGGTGGCAGCAGGAGAGCACTAAAACAGGTGTTTGAGGAGGAAGAAATGATCCGAGAATGATGGCCAAAACATACGGATGGTATGTGCAAGCTTTCAATGGACCGTCTCTTCCTTGCCTCAAAGCAATGGTGAAGTAAGAACATGTCGAGAATCGAAGGGCTAGGATTGTGAGGTGGCTCCAATATCGCGGGTTCGATTGGGGTGTCACCAACTACATGCTTAAGAAGCTTGAATCTCAATATCCCTCATGAGAGCATAAAATATTCCATTTTGTTCATCTTACATTCATGGAACAATTTATTCATAATGGCATTCTTGAGATCGTTTGAGAAACCCTTGCGGTAGATGAGATTTGAGAGAGTTATCTTAGATGATTCTGATGACTCAATTACGAGAGTAGATATATTAGATTCGATCTATGTTAAGAGAGATAATTGTAGGCCTAAGAAAAACTCGGTTAGAAAGTATGAAAAAAATGATTTTATTTTATAGAATTAAATGAGAATTTGACATTTAATAAGACATAATGAAGAAGAAGGATTCATATTGTCGTTCCCATGTAATGGGATAAAAGCTTGTTGTTGCTATTGTGATTGTTGTAGGTATTGTTCTTATTATTATCATATTTTTATTCTCAATTTCCCATATGAGAGCTTAAAATATTGCACTAAAGTTTGGTGGACCTAATTTTTCGCTACTTGGTTAGATCGCTATCATATTTTTATTTGGCTATAAATTTTTTTACTATTTTTTAGTAACTTTTGTGGCGAAATGTACATTTTCACGACCAAATCTGTTAGAATGTATCAGCTGTAAGAAAATTATCGACCAATTAATTGGTCAGTAACTTTCAAAATTTTTGCTTTTTTATGGTAGCTTCTCTCTCTATCTGTCTCTCTCTCTCTCTCTCTCTATATATATATATATATATATATATATATATATATATATATATATATATATATATATATATATATATATATATATATATATCCATAATGATTTTGATTAATTCTAAGAATTAGTTGAAAGTATTTGTTGAACTGATGAACAATGGGCTATAGTGGATTGCCATAAGCTTGATTATTGTTGAATTATGGAAAAATTTGGGTTATATATGTTTTAAATTTGATCTAAAAGAATTGTATAGTCACTATATTTATTTTGAGTTAATTATAATATAAATTTTGATTGATTAAGATTGAAATTTTTAAGAATGATATTTTCACTATTTTTGTCTCTTGAAAATGTCATTTACAACCCTAAGGGGAACATGTTCAATTGTTTAAAAATTTAGATCATTTTTTGTTTTATTTTTATTTTTATTTTATTTATATATTGATTTTAAATAAAATGAGTTAGGTGATTATGATTGTTTTTAAAATATTTGAAATATTTTAAAATTATTTTGAATATCTTGAAAAATAATGTAACTTATTTTAAAATAAAAGTAATAATACTGTAAAAATAAAATAAATAAATAAATATTTTTAAAAATAGTATAAAAATGAAAATAAAAAATGTAATGAAATTGATTCTAAATAGGCCCTTAGTTTATATATATATTGACCCACATAACTCTTTAATGATGTAAATTCAACCACAAATCTTTATGAATTTTTAAAAAATAATGTATATAAAGCCTTTGCATTTTTGAAGCCAATAGTAAATATTTTAATCATATGGATGCATAAGTGAAGAATAATAGGCTTAAGAGATATGCCTTAATTATATTTTAGAAAAAAATATATTATCATATTATTATATATTTAAATATAAATAATTTCTATTAGTTGATTATTATTAAAAAAACTCTAAAAAAACTAATTTAGCCTTAAAAGAATTTTTCTACAATAATTGATCAGCATTTTTAATTGTGTATAAATGTGGACAATGTATAACATTATTTTAATACACTTTATTTATTTATTTTAAAAGTAAAAATTTGATATATATATATATATATATATATATATATATATATATATATATATATATATATATATATATATATATATATATATATATATAATTTAAAAATCTTTTATTTATTTTGACACAATAAGTAGATAATCTTCCCGTCTCTGGTGCAAATGGTTGGATGACCTCCCTAGGTGACTAAACGACATGGAGACCCTTCCCACTTCCCCTGAAATTGTCCTTGTCGAGGACAAGAAGTACTATCCCACAGCAGGGGAGTGCCTCACTCCCTCAAATCTCCTACTGAAATGGATAAGATGTGTATGATCAAATCAAGAAAAATTGGCTTGGTCCAAGGCCAAATCCATGCCGTGAGGGAAAGTAAATACAAACTTCTGCGAGCCTGCCATTTCAGATCAACTGCAAAGACTGAAAAATTGAACTGTAGCATCTGATGCTGAGAATCTGCAATAAAACGAGCTTGGATCAGATTTTTGTCTTTGTTGATTTTAATTTGAATTAAAATTTTAACCCACATCCAACATCTTGGAAGTGTTAAGTGAAGTTCAAATGGATTAAAGAATATTTAGAAATTTGATTAAAAGAGAACTTTTGAATATAAGTCCAACTTCAACAAATTTGAGTATGTTGAAAAGTGGATTCAAATATTTTTAGAAGGATGCTTCCATAGGTTCATGTTTGTTTGAATTTAGATTTTTGATTTGAGGACCCTTTCCGATAATAAAATTGGGTATGTTAAAGTAAGGGTCAATTGATTTTTGTTTTTGATTTGGTGTTTTAAAATTTTACTTAGCAAATTTGGGTATGATAAGTGAAGTGTTTGAAAATGATTGTTTCTTTTTGTGAATTATTGTTTGATTTTGAAGGCGAATTCTACTTAAATTTAAGTATGCTAAGTGAAGAACAAGTGTTTGTTTGATTTTGAAAATAGATTCTTAACAAATTTGAGTATGCTAAGAAAAAAAAATCCTGAGTGTTTCATTTGTTTTTGATATTTTGGTTTTTGCAAATGTATGATCCTTAGCAAATTTGGGTATGCTAAAGAAAACCTAATGTGTTTCATTTTTGTTTTGATTTGTTTTTGATTGAACGTGGAGACTTTACTTTAGCAAATATGGTATGCTAAAGATAAAGTTCCACTTAGTTTTGTGAAATGAAAGTTTCACTTAACAAATTTGAGTATACTAAATGAGATTCCAAAAGATGTGTTCAAAATTTTTGATTTGGTTTTAAAAAAAAATCAAAACTTCTCTTTAGCAAATTTGGTTTGCTAAAGAATAAAGTTTCAAAGGTGTTTGAAATTTTTTTTATTTTTGAATTTGGAGGCTTCACTTAGCAAATTTGATTATGCTAAATGAAGTTCCAAATATGTTTGAAAATTTTTAGTTTTGAATTTAGAGACTTCACTTAGCAAATTTGAGTATGTTAAATGAAGTTCCAAATGTGTTAGAAAATTTTTGGTTTTGAGTTTTGAGACTTCACTTAGCAAATTTGAGTATGTTAAATGAAATTTCAAATGTGTTTGAAAATTTTTTATTTTGAATTTGGAGACTTCACTTAGCAAATTTGAGTATGCTAAATGAAGTTCCAAATGTGTTTGAAAATTTTTTATTTTGAATTTGGAGATCATAGCAAATTTGAGTATGCTAAATGAAATCTCAAATGTGTTTGAAGATTCTTGATTTTGAATTTGGAGACTTCACTTAGCAAATTTGAGTATGTTTAATGAAGTTTCAAATATGTTTTTGGATTTTGAAAAATATGATTGTTAAGTTTTGAAAAGAAGACATCCATTCAACAAATTTGGGTATGTATGAATGGAAATCAATTTTATATTTGAAGTGTGAAAATTTTGTTTTGTATGTGATTATGGCTTTTTTTAAAGAGGGAATCCCAACTTAATCATAAATGATATCATTTTTATTTGGGAATGAAATCTTCATTCAATAAATTTGAGTATATTAAATGAAAATGTTCATATGTGCTTTTGAAAAATTTAGTTTTGTTTGTAAATGAAATTTTCATTCAATAGGTGTGAGTGCATTGAATGGAAAGGTTCATGTGTGCTTTTTGAAAATTTATTTTTGGATTTTGATTTTGATTTTTGGAAAGATGATTGTTCATTTTATTTTGAAAATGAAATTTTCATCAAAATGAATTGAAAGAAGATGTTGATTTATGCTTTTAAAAAAGATTGTTGGTTTTATTTTTAAAGATTCCTACATATAACAATTATGAGAATTATTAAATGAAGGTGATTTAAGAAAATTTTGTGGAAAATACTTTATTATGTGCACTTTTGAAAGAGTGCTTTTTTGAAAAGCATAATTTTTTTATGAAAAATTTATTTTGTCTTTATTATTTTAGAATGAATAATTATCATAAAAATGATAAGGAGGAAGTTTTTAAGTATTTTCTTTTATTTTTACTCATTGGAGAACCACGGTTGTAAGACCAACAGGTGAGGTCCTAAAACTAAAGATGTTGGCTAACTCAACTTAAGAATGAAATAAGCTGAGAAAAAAAAAAGTCTGATTCATACCAAAGTACAAACCCTATCGATACTTGAAGATAATGATCATTTGCCAAAGATGGAGAGAGGAACATTCCAGTGAGGTAAAAAATATGTGGTGAAAATTCACTTCATCTATCCTTTTGAAGAGAATAAATGAAAGCAATATAGCCTTTGTGGGACAAGCGTAGATCCGGATATTCTTATTGAGGGTGATGGTACATTGAGGAGAGATATATCATCTGAAAGATAGAAGTCACAATCAATCACCTCAACAAGGACTCCAGGACAATGGGTTTGCATATATCATTCTTTACTTTACATGAAAAAATAAAGTAAGGTCTATTTTAAACCGAGCTCATTAAGTTCCTACAGGGGCAAGCCCTCATAGATAATTACATCCTGAGAGATAGGGTCCCTTAGGAATACTCTCGATTAAGGTCAATGATTGTTGTCTCCAAAAATTTCAATAAGTAGGACTATCAAGCGATTAGTTTATTTTGGAAGATCAAATGAGATTGATCAAAGAGAGGGAGTTATTATCAAAGCCAAAAGAAAGATAAATCGGAGATGCCCACGATGCTAGGAAACATAGCGAGCATCTCAAACTATCCTATGATTGAGTTTTATATTTTTGAAATTGATTTAATTTGTTTGAGTTGAATTTTTCATTTGAAATTTAGGACTTATGATTCCATAACACAAGATTAAGAAAATGCCTAAGATATGAGGATTTAAGCTCATGGCCCACAAAGGGGAGAAGCAACCTTAGAACTTAAATCTAGGGAGCTTTGGTGAGAGCCGAAAGCACAATCTAAATCTAAGGAGAAAAATGGGTATTTGGTTTGCCTCCAAAAGAGAGGACAAACCACCTGGACTTACAACCTCCTGGGGTAATCACCAACTAACTCTTCTTACAGTTTTAAATTAATGTAGGCAAGTCATATGATTTATGCAAGATAACTAGACATTATTTATTTAGAAAGCCTTTAAATTCACTCCCTAAAGAGACTAGATCATGTAAGGGTGCGCTTCAAATGACCTAAATCTAATGCAATTTAGATTTCATTTTATTTTCATTTTTTGACAATCATTTTGAGTCGGGCTAATAGGATTCATATGCCTAATGTATGAGAAATAAGGTTGTTGGCCAAAATCAGCGAGAAGGGAGGAGATGTGTTTCCACCATGGCTCTCAAAGGTCAAGCCAAGTTTCTCTGAAAAAGGTGGAAGCCCTCCAATCAAGAGTGAAACAAGATGCATTTGAGTATGATGTTATAAAATAAGTACTCATCCAGCTAATGGGTTGCTAATTCTTTTATCTTAAAATTTAGCCTAAGCTTTAGGTGAGATTATGAGTTCTTTATTTTAGTTTTGAGTTATTAAGTTTTGTAAAATATTTATTTTTTCTTAAGATCCTAATCCACATCCAGGCCATATATAAAGCAAGGAAGAAACTACGAAAAGGATGTCACTTAATGCACAAGCTAAATAAATCATCAATCAATTTATAAAGCTAATCGTAAAAGAATAAGAGGCTATTATGGTAGGGTACCACCGCACAAACTCGAAAACCAATTGGGTAGCCGAGCTTTACCCTTATACAACCCAGGTTACAAATGAATTAAAAATAACTAAACAAGAATTCATTATTATGGGGTCTTCAAGCTTCATTTCTTCATTCTTCTTTTCTTCTTTCTTCTTCTTTTCTTCTTTCTTCTTTGGTTCCTTCTTTTAAATAGTTGGAAGGTGGATGCTCCAAGGTTTCACATGGTATATAAGCTGAGATCTTATGACCAATGCTCATCCTAATCCACATAACAATCATTCCAAAATCCTAATTGCAAAATTTACATGAAAAAAAAAACTAAATCTAGCCAACACCTACAAAATAAATTTTATCTAAACAAACCACCAAACCCCAAACATATATATTGGACTTATCACCCCACACATAAGTGACTAAGTCCACCTATTGGATTATGCTTAGGTATAAGCACACAACAAGTATTTATATATTTATTTATTATAAGCCCCAGCACAATCCCCTCAGATAATGGGTTAGATTAAGATCGCCCCACCATTCATTCTACGCACATACATCCTAACATTCCATATAAAATATATATCATAAAACAAAAGCAAGCATCAAACCATGCGCCACCCTAACTTAAAGTTAGAAGTTGTGACTTAGCCTAATGTGTGTGCTTTGGAAGTTTATGTGGTATGCTTAGTTATGGCTTTAAATTAGAATTTTCTAAGTATGAAGCATGTTCAACTTAGAGGAGGGTTTCATTTAAGTGATTTAATTATTTTGAGTTGATTTTATTTCATGTTTTGATTATATTCAAGTGAATCCTACAATTAATTACTAAGTTATAAGAGAGGGAAAGAGATGACTTCTCTTTCCTTCCCTAAAGTAATTTCTAAAGTAGATTCATATTTTGGTTTTGTTTGAATGTTTTAATTGATTATTTTAATTAATCCTAAGTTTAGATGAACTTTAAAGAAACCTATTCAAAAAGAAAGGCATTTTAAGATTAAATAAAATGAACTAAATTCTTAAAATATACATCACTTTATTTCTTTTCCAACATGTATAACATGCATATGAATGAGTCATAAGCATATCTATATACATAAATGAGAATATTTAACACACTTTATGATGCATGCTAAGTAATTTATTGAAGGAAATCTGAAAGTTTATGATTCATGATTTTCATTAAGTAGAAAAGAGATTTTTTATCTAATTTTCACATGCACACATGAAGGTAAGAAAGACATAAGTGAATACAATGCCATTGTTAACCAAAGGTGTAAGGTACAAGACCTACTTAGGGCTACTTAAAGCCTCACAACCTCGGAGTTGTCTAGACTAATACACCACTTTCCTTAAATACAAACATGTGTACAAAAGAAATGAATGAAAAAAAAAAGAATGCAAAAATTTGCATTAGTTGATTTATTATTGTTTATGAAATTTATATGTGCAATCATAGGTATCCTTCTTAAGTGATAGTATAGGAATGAATAGGATATGGAATTAGGCAAGTGTTAGGTTCTTTTCAAATGAGTCACACACCTTACCAAATCCAATTCAAAGTTATACTAAAAGAGAAGAGAAGGAAGACCTACATTAAGCACATCTTTATATTTTACTCACATGCAAACTTATAATTAAGATATAAGTAACACACTTTCAGTTTTGATAATTGATTCATATATTTTGAAAATAATTTGAATTTAATAGTGATAATAGTTACTCATTTTCTTATTTTAGCCAACACATGTAATTTTGACATAAAGGAAACATGTTCATTTTTAAATTTGATTTTTGAAAAGCATGGATGCATGAAACCATATGAGCATGTTGGGAAAAAAATAAAAGCAATGAAAGCATTAAACACATTCACTTTAATTAAATCCTAAAGACAATCTTATAGAATAAGAAAACTTAAAGTAAATCAAAGTTTGTTTAATATGATTTTTGTTCGATTTTGAATTTGATTTAATTTTAAAAATGTGAGTTGAATTCTTGTTCTAACCCATTCCCATATGTGTTTGACATTTTGTTTAATTTTTAGATGATTAGATTATTTTATACTTTGATTAGGTTAAGGTATGAATTAAACATGTTAATTAACCCTTACACACCACCTTAGCATAGTTAATCAAATAATTATGAGCCAATGAGATGACATAAAACTTCACAAGGAATTTAAATTTGCAATGCACCTAGGAAGAAAGGGTCTAATGCAATTTGGCTCATGATTAATGATTAATTAAGCTAGGGGTTTAACTTAAGTAATTTCAAAACACTCCTCACACATATGAGTTGAGTTTTGATTTTCTTAATTGAACTTAGCCTCTTGAACACCTAAGCATCTACCCAAAGTATATCAATTAAGTTCTGAAAGCTTTTAGAATTTTTAGAAATTAATTAAGAGGATAATTAATGAATGAGCCCTTAATTAAAAGAGGATTAAAAATGAAAAGGGGGTTTAAGGAATAGCTTAGAAGAGAAGCCCCAAAATTATTCCCTAAATCTCTTATTCACTGGATCAAATCTTAATCAACTTTAATAAGGGATTAAAACACTAATAAAACCCTTAATTATCTTTAATTGCATGAAAGGGGTAATTAGGAAATGAATTAGCAATTCCCCCAATTAAGACACCAATAAATCCCAAGAAAATTAGGGGAGGTAGAAGTTATTCCCCAAAATATACCCAAGAAGTTTGAGATTAATCGGTAGATTAAGAGTAATTAGCAAATTAAAATTTTCAATAAAACCTAAAATCAGAGAAAGATACAATTCAAAATCCATTAAAATTAATTTTAGAATATTCTAGATTGAATTGTCTTTCAGTGGCAATTTACATCACAATTTTATTATTTTTCTTTAGAGAGATATGAATTTTTGAAGTTTAGAGGATTAAATAGAATTAAATAAACACTAACTTTTCGCTTAATCTAATGGTGCCACGCATGGCCTTCGGATGCTTTTGCATCGAGCACTAAGTGGTGACTTAACGTCATCATGGCGCAGCGTGGCGGCTCTGGCACAACTAAGGATCATCATGATCGGCGAGATTAAAGCCATTCCGAAGGGATTAAATCAGATCTAAGCGTGTGTTTAATCTCGGTCGTCCATCCAAAAGGCGTGTATGGATGGCCAGTGATCATTCCTGTTCTTCCCTGAGAAATAACGGAGACCATCCACTTTCAAAGGGAAGATCCGAGCTCGATTGAGCTCGGATTGGCATGAAATCTTGCACACAACATCTAACCATAATGGAAATCACATCTAACGGTTGAAATTTCATGCCATTAACATTTCTTTCTGGGACCAACACTCATTAGTGGTCGAAAATGTCTAACCTCGAGGACTTGATTCCCGGAGGAGCTTGTTGAGGCGGCCGTGGTGAAAGTATTAGCTCTTCAGGTTAAGTGGATTGCTCTATGGACCAACACCTCATTAGCTCCCTTGCGGCTTTGATGGAATTAGATCTCCCCTTGCCTTCGGAATTTGAGAGAGAGCTTGGGCAAGCTCGACTTGGCCCTCTCATGGAGTGTGCAAAGAGAATTGACTTGGATTGGAGTGTAGAGAAAGTTTACAATTCAATTGACCTCTATTTTCAAAGGATGAAAACTGAGAAATGCCAAATTCAATCTCCCTCTAGGAAGCTTAGAAACTCTTGCTAATGACTCCTATCACTCTTTCTTACTCAATCTACAATGAGGAAGTGAGAATTAGAGGGAGTATATCTCCCCCTATGGCAATCGGACGGATGAAGCTTTATTTTTCGTTTTGATCCAATTGCCAAGACTAAAAGGGTTGTTTGAGCTATTAGAAGTTTGCACATGGTCGATTTGGGCTAGGGAGTGGAGTGGTAACCTCACATGTGCTTCAAAATGAGTGGGAACATGATTCCTATATGGTTAATTTGAGTCATGTGCTCGATTTTGGCCTTGGATCAAGTAGGGCTGACCCAAACCCATTGGGTTGGGTGCACCACCCTCCATAGGGTCTACTTGACATATTAGGAAGGTATCAAGTAAGTATGAAGAGGACTTGACCAAATTCCACATGGATTTGACCAAAATTTGTTCTATGGCCTAGGGGTAGAATGGTCATTTGACTAATCTTTCAATTTGGATATGTTAGCTATATTAAGAAAATAGGTTTGGTCAAGTATCATTGGATTTGGAGTTCATTTGGTATGGTTTGGCTCATGTTGACAATTGGGTAGTCAAGGTACCAATTGGTCAAAGTTTAAAAATAAATTCATTAATTTGGTGGCTTTGGTTTGATTCAATTTTAGGTTTGGGTGAGTTTAGTCATGACCATTTAGGTCAATGGTCAATAAATTTAGGTAGAGGAAATATTGGTATCTTTGTTTTAAATTCAAAAAATTCCAATCAAGGTTAAGTTTAATTTACTAGTTGCTTTAATTAAGTTCAACAAGTTAGGAATGAAACCATTATCAATCAAATTTGGCTTACACACTTTTGGGTCAAGTTAGGTCAACTTGGGTCAAGTGACCAATTGGGCTAGGTTAGGCTCAAATATTGACTTGGTCAAGTTCAAACATAGTTCATGAATGAACTTAGATCAATGGTTTCAATCAATTTAGTCTATGGTGGATTTTGGCTATGTTTGGTTTCATTTTGGCTAAGTGTTGACTTGGTCAACCTTTAGGTTTGACTTGGTTTGACCCAATTTGGGTAATTGATCATCTCAAGATGATTGTTGATCATGATGAGAGGCATAGGTGAGTTTGATTCAATACAATCTGGTTAGGATTAGAATTTGGCTCATAAGGATACTTTAGGTCACTTTGGTTCATGTGAGCCTAAGTAAGTTAAATGGCTTGGTTAAAGCTTGATTTAAGTTTGATTGAACTTGTATATGGACTTATGATTGAAATATAAATCCATTTGTAAGTGGTTTGAAGTCAAATGGGTTTTGATTCATTTGACAATTTCATATTCAAAGGAAGAACATGAATGGATTTGGGATTTGATTTTTGAATTGAGTTTTGATTTGGAGATTGAATTTTGTATTTATATTTGGATTCATGATTGTAGATTTGATTGAATCATGAAAAAAAAAATCAAGAGTTTAGCTTGATTTGAAGTTAATTTGGCTAAGTTCAAGATTCTGACTTGAAAGGCTTAGGTTGGATTTTGAATGAATTTGAGTTTGATTTTTAGAATTTATTTTGATTGTTTGACTTTATATTTCATTTATATATGTGAATATAAATGAGAATATAAATGGGTTATGAGAAATTTTCAAAGATTTGAAGTGATTTGCTCATGATCTAGGCTAAGTTCTTAAGAGAAGATTAAGGGACTTAGAAAAGATTTGGAATTTTTGAATTTGAATTTTTAAATTTGGTTTAATTGATTTATATTTATATTTCATTTATATATGTGAATATAAATGAGAATATAAATGAGTTATGAGAAAATCACATGAATTTGAATTGATTTGAACATGATTTAGGCTAAGTCAATGAAGGAAATTAAGGACTTAAGAAGGATTTTAAATTTGGAATTTAATTTTTGGATTTGATTTGATTGATTTGTATTTATATTTCATTTATATATGTGAATATAAATGAGAATATAAATGAGTTATGAGAAATTTTCAAGTATTTGAATTAATTTGTATTTGATTTAGGCTTAGTCCATGAAGGAAAATTTAAAGGACTTAGGAAATTTCATGAATTGATTTTGAATTTTGAGTTTAGTTTGATTGGTTTGAATTTATATTTCATTTATATGTGAATATAAATGAGAATATAAATGAATTATGAGAAAATCTCATGAGTTTAAATTTGTTTAGATCATGATTTAGGCTAAGTCCTTAAAGAAGATTAAGAACTTAAGAAAGATTTGGACTTAGGAATTTCATTCATTGGTTTCAATCATGGATTTCAATTATGGATTTCAATCACATGGAGTTGATTTGGGTTTAGAGAAAATCAAATAAGATTGATTTGGAGTTTGACTTGAAGGAAGGAAGGTGAGGAATGGTTCAAGCTAAGGGTAGGCAAATTTTTCTAACACTCTTAAGGCATGACCTATTCCTATGACTAACTCTTCTAAGTCTCAGGGTTGTGTGTCCACCTAATCACTAGATATGTCTTAAGACTAGAACTCTTAAAGTCTAAGAAATCCTATGTCTAAGATGGAGGGGTTGAGAGCTTATTCTAAAAATGAGATTAACAATTACATGCAAGAGATAACAACAAGAAAGAAATATTTTATTATTAGACAATCAACTTCATACACGACTGAGGTTGAAGGGCATTCTAAAAGACATGAAGTAAATATTGAGCTAAAACAGTGTAGCTGTAGATACTAGCAAATGACAGGCCTTCCATGTATACATGTTGTTGCTTTCATTGGTTTGAAGGAACACCCATTATGGCACACTTATGTGCATCAATATTATCATGTTAATAGGTATTTGTAATTATTGTGTATTTACCTTTGTTTGTACATTTAACATTTCTCATTGCATTTGCAGATATGCTACGACTTATGATGGTGCAATATCAACTCTACCGGGAAAGAGTCAGTGGAGAAAATGTAATGATGATATTGAGATTGGGGCACCTAATACACTTAGAACTAGGGGGAGGCCAAGAAAGAGAAGAATAAGAAGCTTCATGGAAAACAATACCAAAAAAATATAAATTGTTCATAAGTGTAGTCATTGCGGATGTTGGGGTCATCACATGAATACCTGTAAAAATGCTCTTGATGGATCAAATTCATAGATGCCAGATGTAGACATCAATGCTTACAGTTCAAGACTATCATATGCTGACTTGGGAACTATGATAAAACTACCGGTTAGGAGAGGGCAACATGATGATGAAGTTGAGGCAATGAATTAAAGAGAGTAATAATAAGTAATAATTTTGAGAGCAAGAATTAAATGTATTTTTACACACATTTGAAACAATCAACATAGCTTTTTGTGGCTTTTAGTTCTAACTTATATATGAAATTTTTGTAAACTTTCATCTCATATTATAATCACAAATACCTTTTGAAGTTGGTTACCCATTGTATTCAGTTCTTATTATATTCTTTTAGGTACTAGTATATATTTTTGAAAGATCTTTGCTGAACTTCATGATTTTTGGCTTTGGGGTTGTCGACTTTGTGGCTTATTGATTTTATGTTGTGGTATTCATATGTTAAATAGTTGGAAGAAATAACAAGGCTTGTTAGTGCACTTTTCCCATCATGCTTAAAAGTGAAGAAACGGAAACTACTTATTGAAAATGAAAAGTCATCCTAGATGAGTCAAAAGCAGAGCTACCCATACGTAATTGCTCTCATGAAACCAACATAAACACAGCAACTTCCAGAAATGGCAATTTTTTTAAACTAAGTATCATTAGAATCTTAATTAGGTAATTAAGTATTAATAAAAAAATTTAAGAATAGGTATAGTCGCCCAATTAATTGGGTGGGCCATCTACATCGGTTCGACATGGCCATGCCACGTAGTGAGGTGTCGCCTTGTGCTTAATACAATGATTAGGGCGACCCATTGCCCACTAATTCGGTGGAGATTATGATTAGGGCGATCGATCGGCCCTATCTCTAGTTTTTCGATTGACCCCAAATTGCTTCCTCACGGTAGAATAGACCAAACTCTAACCTCACCAGACGGTCCTCCCCTTTGAACTTCGGCCGCGTGAGGTCTAACCTGCATTGGCGTCTTGTCGGTATTCATAGAAACTTCTTTTTTTTTCGACGCTTTTGCCATTTGAGACTTCCTCTCCCATTTACCAGCCGTTGGAAGTCAACATTAGCTTTCGGCGACGATTTTGGCAACTCCATTTCATTTGAGGGAAATTCCCTTTGGCTGATTCTACATTTTTTAGCGCACTTCTCCGTCGATCTTTGTAAACACACAGTAAATCAATTTCTTTATCAATTTATAAATTAATAGAGTACATGTGCTAGGGGTTAGAGTTGTATGGTTAGACATTTGTTTGGGATTTGAATTTTAGGTTTGTGTTGGTGTTGCGGTTTAGGTGTTAAGTAGCCAAAAATAGTATTAATTAGGGTGTCGATTAATATAAATTTCTCATTATTCATATAACTTGTTTGCAAGAATGAATAGAGAATTTATTTATTTGATTTTTTCTATGTAAAGTGAGGTATCATGATTCGGTCCAAGTTATGTGGAGGTCGAAATCGTCTTAAGGTTCAGTCACACCTTGCGGAATTGAAGCAACGAATTATGAGAAGCTTGCACATTGATCCAGAGCATCACACAATCACTCTAATAGGTCGTTATCTAGTGGGTAGCAGATTTATAGCGTCTGTAATATCTGACGATGATGTTTGCGAAGTTACACTTGACGAAGCTTCCCGTCAGATGTTGGTGTTGTATGTCGAAGTGGAAGATGTTAATATTGCATCCACATCGATTGGTAGTAAGTTAGGTAGATATCGCTAACACATACAAGATTTCATCACAAGCACCTCCAGGATACAACGCAGCTTTGATGAGTTGATTCCCAGGTAGTATATCGTCAAAATTTATCTGATTATACTTGTAATAATTAATATGATAATTTGTTGCTCAACTTATAAGTTATGTGGCAGTGATGATGCTGTCTATCGTTCGGATGAACCGTATGTGCCTCAGAGTGCTGCAGTCGAAGATGAGTATCAAACTATGAGTAGTGGCTCAAGTAGTGAGTTTGAGCAAGATATTAATGATGATGACTGTTCATTCGGGTTAGAAGCTATTGTGCTTGAGAATATATACAGTCATAATCTGTTGAAAAATCACTCATTTTATAATATTGACAATGAGAGTCATATGTTGTCCACAAACGAGTATGTCCGGATGTGTGAAACTACGAGTGGGACAAGATGTTTACTTTTGGCTGCATCTAAATTGCCTAACAGATGAAATGAAATTCCAAATGACCTTGTTGAAGGTATGTGCATAAATGCGAGTTTACAATTTCTATTGTTGGGTGGTGCATAGTAAATAATATTCAATTCAAATAGTTACCTCTAACCGTAAGAATTACGGTTGTATGTGGTGTAGTCTAGAAGGCCATAAGTGGCGTTTGCATTATGGCGGCAGACAATTAGAGGGTGCTTCTAGAATATCAAGAGTTGGTGAAAATTATAGATGTGTCAATGCAGTAAGTGCATCCGGTCATCGGCAGTGTAGTTCAAAATTCATAGCGTACTTCATCATACCTGTGATCAGGCACCAGATTGATCTGAAGCTTAGAGAGATTATAGGTAGAATGGAGTCGAAATTCAATGTTAAAGTTTCATATATGAAAGGATGGGATGCAAGGTGTAAGGCAATAAAAGCAATATTCGGCAGCTGGGAAGAGTCATATAGGACTCTTAGTCTTTATTTGGAATCAATTTGTAGTATTTTACCTGGTACAGTCTACAGAATTCAATTTACCACTACGCAATATTTCCAGAGACTTTTTTGGGCTTTTGGACCTTCAATAATGGGATGGAGTTGCTGCAGACCAGTGTTGAGCTTAGACGGTACTTTTTTGTTGGTCAAGTATCGTGGTACATTATTAACATTCGTAGGAATCGATGGTAATAATGGGTTATTTCCTCTAGCTTTTGTTATTGTGGAATCAGAGAAAGTTGATTTGTGATTGTGGTTCTTGCAGTGCTTGCATGATGTGTTGCCCGTAGTGTCAACTAGACGTGATTTGTGCATAATATCTAATAAACATGATGGTCTGTTACGTGGATGCGAAGAGATTTTTTCGTGGGCAGCTCATAGACATTGTTTGTGCCATTTGCATGAAAATTTTAAAAAGGTCGTACGCAGGTTGGGGATTGGTGATGTTGAGTTTCTATGCCAAAAGATGTATATGGCGGTAACCGATGATATTGTTAGTTCAACCGTTTAATGTTAGATATTAAAAATGCCAAAGAAGAAGCATACAATTGGCTTGTAGAGCGTGACCAGTAAATGGTGCCTTGAGCGATGGTGGTATCGTTATGGGATAATGATGATGAATGCATCCAGTGTTTTAATGGTGTACTGAAATGGGCACGTGGTTTACCTATTTAGGCTTTAATCACTGCTATCTATTACAACTTAGTAGCCTTGTTCATGAAAGCGGTTACCCTACTCGGCAGAGGAAGTCGACTTATCTATTTATACTCAAAGGATCTCCCGCCTACAGCGTCGAAGGGAGCCAAGGCATTTTCCGAACACAAATATCAACCCACGTGAAATGCATATTTTTTTGAGTCCACCGATCATTCGAGTTGATTTGCTAGATAATGGCCTATGATTGTAATTGTGCGAGCGATCATATATCATTGTCCATGCCCACATGTGATTGCTGTATTGGGATTTTGACGGTTGAACCATCTCACGTGTGTGTCACAGTACTACACTCTACAACTGTATAAGATGACATACATAAATGAATTTCATACTCTACCAGATCATTCTGATTGGCCATCTCTCAGTGTAGAGCATGGATTAGTCGCGTTTGACCACTAACTTTCGAAGGTCGGCCGCTGCGAATAGATTCAAAACACAATGGATGAAAATGTAGGTAGCGATGCGGTAGCATATGTAAAAGCTGGTCACTTCTGGTCATCGTGCCCTCATAATATTAACAGTCGACGGTACATTTTCCAATAGGATAATGCTTATCTTTCTCTTTCGGTTATCGCTACTTAGATTTTACAATATTAACACTATTATATTTGTGATTCTTTTTTCGGCGGTCGATGGAGCACGCCCTAGGCGTCGGCGACATAGCCATCTAGGGCCACCATTCGCATGATCGTCCATCTGCACGACCAATACACACACAGGGAGTGCGATTTCCGAACATCGGAGGAAGACAGTTGTCACACAGTTTAGGGTTTAGGACAGTATACTTTTGTGTCTATACTACGTTTTATTTATCTATTTCATTATAAACTTGAGAGTCATGTACACATTAAATTTGGTTATGTCATAATGAACTTCTTATTATTTGTCCATTTTTGAAATGAATTGGTTAACTTCATATGATTGTCATCCATTAAACTATTATCAACTTGATGTGGTCACAAACCATTTCAAGCCCTAAACCATGATGCTGTTACTTATCTCACACAAATCACACCTTAAAAAAAATAACCTGAAGTCTCCCAGGGCGACTGGCTTCACATCTTAAAAAAAATTAACGAGCCGGTCATTATTAGTGAAGCATTGGTATCAAACCGTTAAGCCCTAATCAAAACTATACCTATTCTTAATTTTTTTTATTAATACTTAATTACCTAATTAAGCTTCTAACCATACTTAATTTAAAAAAATTGCCTCTAGAAAATGATTATTCCACATCATGCATACCTAGAAACTATACTTTTGTCAGTATAAAATGAAATCAAAACAGAAAAAAAAAAGACATCTACTTGTTCTAATAACTATGTAAAACTAACACATGAATAAAATGTATACCAACTCATATAAATGGATTTAGGTCAAAAAAGTAAATCATACTACAAAATTTTTCAGTCCATTCACATATATCAATAGCATCTGGACTTTAACTTGGTCAAGGCATGTCCTAGAAATAAAGGATTACATAATAAAAAAACTAATAATGGAGGTGAAGTTTGATTATCCTTAGAAGAAGCACCATCTGTATATTCATGATAAAAATAAGTAATATGATAATGTGTTTCAAGAGATTCCCAAGCCAATGCGATGAAAAATCAACAGGCAAATAAACAAAGAATATTGGATGGAACAAGACACTGAAATAAGAAAACATGAAACTATAAATAAATGTGTACCTTTGATCTTTCCTTATGTGAATATGGAGAGTACCACTTTGTAAGTCTAACCTTACTTTGACGGCTTAAAAGAAGCACAAAATGGATCTAAATAGTGAAAAAAATGATGTGTGGCTTAGTCAATACTCTGATAAATGATCTTTAAGAAAATTCAGATTTGAAAGTTTCTCCAGCATTTTATTAGCTACAAGGTTTTCTTTAAAAGCTTTAAATACAAACATATTGCATGCAGAACATGATTCATTAGCTTCAATCTCAATCCTAGTAAAGATCTCATCTTGATTATTTTTTAACTTCTATGACAAATTTGTAGTCTCAATACGTGGATACCTTCCTTATCAGAGCATTCATTTACACAGTTTGCACCAACAACTGTCCTTGAATTGATCACATGATTGATCAAGTTTTGCCACCAGATGAGGATCACTGTATGTTTGTCCCTCACTGGAATTCATTTCACTTGTAAGCCCAACTTCCCAAGTGCTAAACCACTAGATGGAAAGAACCAAATTAGTAGTACACCTGATGTGCATAGCTATAGCATTTTTATAGATGCATTATGCAAGGCGGATTGCATTGCAGAAGCCAATGACTTATTTATCGAAAGGATAAACAGTGGAATTATGCCAACCATTGTTTTTTTTGGAAAAATTTGAGAGCCTTAGCTCAATATATTCCAAATGAAAAAGATAAATACAAGGTCACAAAGGGAACCGCAAAAAAAAACAAAACTAAAATAGAAAAGGAATTAGACTAAACAGACACTGAAATAGGAAGAGCAGTTACAACTCTTCCAAAAAAATTGGTGCTAGACCTACAAGATAACCCGGAAAAGAAATTTCTCAGCACCCAAAACTTCCAGCAATTGTTAAAGCTGGACTCAGACTTTTATCAAAACCATAAAAAAACTTCAGCCCGAAGGCACACAAAGCAAAGACAGCGGTTCCCTTCACAGCCATCCAGTTGGTGAAGGGGAGAACTTCTGCCAAGGTTTCTGTGATGTGCTTCCAGGCTGTGCCAGGCA
The DNA here is from genome assembly GCA_021442155.1 of Cymbidium sinense. Classification (NCBI taxonomy): domain Eukaryota; kingdom Viridiplantae; phylum Streptophyta; class Magnoliopsida; order Asparagales; family Orchidaceae; genus Cymbidium; species Cymbidium sinense. Next base: position 114,213,830 of record CM038220.1, on the reverse strand, counting down.
ACCAAAAACATATTTGGCAAACATATGAGTCATCATCGTCCAACACCCATAGGCGAACACACCTAATAGCTAACCAACGAACAGCAGGATGCATAGCTGAGATACTAATTAACAATGTTCCTCCAGCCTAATATTGTATGTAACACACTATCAGGCCAAGAATCCTTGACTTTCCATCTAACTAATTTAAACGCAATACGATCCTTGATTTGATCAATTAAAACAGTAAGGGGGGAGGCAGAGGAAGTGATTGTTCTTTTATTTCTTTCTCTCCAGATGCAGCAAACTAAAACCGCTGTTGATAGATAATGAAGCCTTTTAATGATTTTATGCACCTTAGGTTCCAGACTATTCAAGACTTGCTGTAAGTTAGATTGCAGTAAAAAAAAATTTCCATTAGGAAGGATGCTCCTGATCAAATGCATCGAGAAGGGACACTCAAAGAATAGGTGAGAATGGGATTCAGGTTCTCTAAGGCAAAAACAACAAGTAGAGTTTATACCCAGCCCTCTTTTTACAAGGATATCAGATGTCTTTAACCCCCCGAGGTAAGCCATCCAACAATAAATAGAGAAATTTACAGCACAACCTTTAAACCATATACCCTTATACCAATTAACAGAAGGAAAATTATTAAAGAGGGCCTCTTTAAAATCACGAGTAGTAGGAGATCTATTTGATCCCCAAGCAATCCAATCCTCACCCCCAACAACAGGAATAGATGCAATAAGAGCATATAGCAGGGGAAATTCATTAGCAAGCAACCTAGGCATTCTCCAATTACCCTCCGTAATAATAGAACTGAGCTTAGCATCATTAGAAAAAAGCTGGAGGTTAGGATCATTAAACCCCATGGATTCAGCCATAGTTTTTTTTTGTCACACCAAGGATCATAGAGAAGAGAAAATTTATTACCATCCCCTATGTGGTAGGATAGTTTATCACGATAACGGATATCATATAGTTTCATTTCCTTCCACATAGGAGAAACTCTATGAATGGAGTTTCTCCAAATAGATCAGTATTTCTATTTACACCAATTTGCAAAAAGAGAATCCTGCTTAAGGGTCTTCCACATTGTTTTGATCTTACATAAAGAATTAAGAGAGAAAGCCGAGAGGACTCCAATTCCCCCTTTTTCCTTGGGTCGGGTGGTTTTATCCCAGGAGATCGTAGACAGTTTATTGGATTCCCCATTATGATAGAAGAAGCTTGAAGTGAGAGAGGATATGCGCTTTAAGACACCTTTAGGAATAATCATAGATCTAAACTAGTATGAAATCAAATTGTTAACCGAGGATCTAATTAGTTGAAGCCTTCCTCCAAGAGACAAAAATTTGCATTTCCAGCCAGCAAGCCACCTTTGGAGTTTGTCAAATAAGCTGGAGAAATATATCAGTTTAGGAGATCCCAAAGTTAAAGGAAGGCTCAAGTATTTGATAGGAAAAGCACTCTGAGAAATATTAAGGATGCTACAAAGATTTTCCATCTCCCTGGATCCTTTAGAGAAACAAATAAGAGATTTATCAAGATTAACAACTAGTCCAGTGTAGTTTTTTAAGCTCTTAAGGCAAAATTTCAGAGAGCCCACGAGAGCTCTACTACACCACAAGAAGATCATCAAAAGCAAGTGAGAAATTTTGCATGTACCGTATAAGTGGTTTATACCTAAGTAGATTGACCTCTCTATCAATCAAACATGAGAAGGTGTCAAATGGCTAAAGTGAAGAGGAAGGGAGATGAGGGAAACCTTGTCAGTCCATGTTTTGAAGAAAAATAACCTTTTATTTTCCCATTTAGAGTAACTGAGAATGGAACATCTGTAATACATGCTTTCACCCAATTAATGAATCTTGGGGGGAAAACCAATAGTGTGAAGCCTATGCAGAAGGGCCTTCCGATTGATAGAGTCAAAAGCCTTCCTGAGATATAGTTTAGCAAGAAAACTTCCTTGAGAATAGTTATGGAACAACTCGTTACAAATTTCATGAGCCATGGTAATATTATTTGAAATATCCCTTCCTTTAATAAATGCAGATTGGGCTGAATTAATCAGATAAGGAAGGACATTCTTAAGTCTAAAGGCTAGAACCTTGGCTATGACTTTATAAAGGGTGTTGCAAAGTGATATAGGTCTATAGTCAGAGATTGAATTTGAGTGTTTAACTTTAGGAATTAAGGTAATCAAGGAGTGTTTTAGACAGTTTGGGAGCTTCTGGGTTTTGAAAAAGTGGGGTGCTGCGTTTAGGAAAGTTCTTCCAGTAACATCCCAGGAAGCAGAGAAAAATTTGGAATTAAAACCATCGGGCCCTGGGGCTTTATTCTCATTTATACTTTTGAGAGCATCTATAATTTCCAGGTCACTAATATCAGCCTCCAAGACCTTAGCTGATTCAGCCGAGAGAGAATTCCCAATAGGGAGATCCTGCAATATGAAAGAGTCAGAGGAATTGCTATTAAAGAGTACTGAATAGTACCTGCAAATCTCCTAAGTAATAGAGTCCTGATCATTTAAGATGCCCTTATCGGTAAGGAGCTCCCTGATGCTATTGGAGCTTCTCCTTTCTTTGATTGAAAAATAAAGGAATTTGAGATTGTCGTCAGAGGAAGTTAACTAGTGAGCCTTTGCCCGTTGCTTAACCCAAGCATTCTCCATTTGTAGTAGATTAATATATGAATCTTTAATTTCCTTGACCTCAGCTATAAGATGGATGTCATTTGGGTACACTTCAAGCTTTTCAAGTATTTCCTTCTGATCTCTTTTAACCTTGTCGATTTGGAGTTGCAAGTATGAGGAGCTCCTCATAGATGCTTTAAATGCCATTTTAACATTGGATAATTTATTAGCAAGAACAAAGACGGGATCCCTGCAACATAACCCTTCCAAGCAGCTTTAGTAACCTCAAGAAAATCAGGTGAGAGTGTCCAATAATTTTGAAACATAAATCGGTTAACCGGAGTACTAAGGTGGTGTAAGAAGATAATGAGGGGGGAATGATTGAAGAGAGAGGGGGAGGCACTTTGTAGAAGGAGGAAGGGTATTTTTCCAACCAACCAGCATTACAAAAGACTCTATCTAATTTGGAAAAAATGGGATTATTAACCTGCTAATTGGACCATGTGTAGAATAATCCCATACTAGGAAGGTCCAGTAACTCACAGTCTTGTGCGCATGTAAAAAAGTATGGGAGTTTGTAAGAGACAGAGGATTACCACGCATCTTTTCCTTACATGAAAGATAACAATTAAAAATGCTCGATCCAGGTTAGATGCCAGCGACAAGTTCTCTAAGGGAATTCCAGAGAGAATTACGAGATTGAGCATCATTCTCAGCGTATATACAAGTAAGAAGAACATATGGATTGCCATTAGTAAAGACTAAACCGTGGATTAACTGATTAGAAACTACCAGAGACTTAAAGTCAATTCGATCGGAGCACCATTTTATCGAAATGCGGCCGCCTTCCGCAACATCAAAATTAGAACAACATGATTTAGAGGGAAACATAGAGAACTTATGCAGAAGAAAGGAATTATGAGAATCTTCAGAGTTGATCTTGGTCTCCAGAAGGAAAAATAGATCCAATCTAAACTCCTTAATGAGTCTCAAGCAGTCAAGCTTACGACCCTCAGCTGCTAGGCCTCGAACATTCCAGATACCAAATTTAGGGGAGGTCATTGAGAGGAGGAGGAGAAGGGTTTTTTACCCTTTTTATGTTTTCCTTTCTGATTGGAGGGTGTCACATTGGTGCTTGCTTTCAAGGCCTCTCCTTCTTGATGCATCTTACTAGGAGTATTAGGGATCTTTTTCTTATCCTTGCCTTTGGATTGATTAATCTGCTTGGGAGAAGTGGCAAAGGATCGGGTGATGACTCCCTGTCTAGGAGGTTCGCCCGGAGAATAGGAGAGGGCCTCCTTTATATTTGGATCCTCATAGATGGATGGATCTTCCGCATGCCCAGGAATGTCTTCTGGCTGGGGAGAAAGGATGGGTGACTGATTAAGGTCTGCAGATAGAACATTTTTGAGGGATCACAGCATCAGCCTCGACCCCCCCAAGCATAGTTTCATCTTCAATTAGCTCACCTTGCTCAGCCAAGGCAGTGAAATTATTTGCTTGGGGCAACTCAATAACAGATTGACGGCTTTGACTCCTTCCCCTATTTAGGATGCGATTAGAGTTTGGTTGTTGTCGTAAGACTTGAACCCGAGGACAGGTATTATCATCGTGAAAAAATGTTTTGCACTTGGAACAGGATGACGGTTTCCAATCATACACGATTGGCTGGTTAAACTTCTTCCCATTCATGTTGATGGGAATCGAGTCAGGTAGAACAGAGGATGTAGTGATCTGCACGCAGAGACGAGCAAAGGTAATTCTTGCTTTGGATGTTGTTAGGTTGTCGACTGCAAGGGGGAGACCAATCACACTACCTATTTTTGAAAAACCTTTTTCGTTCCAACAACATAGAGGGAAATTTGGTAACTTGATCCATAGAGGAATCTCGGTCACCTGATCCTTGGATTGCCGAAAGTCCCATGTCCACTTTTGAAAGATGAAGGGTCGGCCATTGAGAAAGCAAGGCCCGTCATTCCACACATCATTATAATCTTCCAAACAGGTAAACTTAAATAAGAAGAAGTCTCCTTCGAGAGAAAGCAATTCAAGAGTACCCTTAAACCGCCATTTCTTCTTGATAATAGTGAGCCATATCTGGTGCTTACCTATGTGTAACTAAAGACAAATTCCACTCCTGCTACCCTTCCAAAAGATCTTCCTCAGTAAACGATACTTCTGAAGAAGCCGGTGGAATAAAGGATAAAGGGAAATCCCTACTTTTTTCATTTTGGGCTAGCAACAACTCCTTCCAATTACATTGACTGCGAGATCCCACAGAGGAAGCGCCCGCGCACAAATTAGGTGGAAAGTTAGAAGAGAGGGGTGGAAAGGAAGTATTGGGGGCGCCCATGAGGTGTAGGAAAAGAAAACGAAGGAAAGAAAAAGGGGCGCCTGACCCCCGGCTAAGAGCCAGAGGCCAAAGAGGAAAAAGGGGAGTAGGGCTGGAGGGTAGTAGGAGGAGGAGATTGGATTTTAAGGGAGGAGGAGGAGGGAGGCGCCGGCAAGGAGCTCAAACCTGAGAGAAGCCCTAACCGCATAACTTCATGCATATGCCAACCATTGTTAGCTATAGTTCCCTTTTATATGGTTTATGTTCGGTCGGGAAAGTTAAAGAAGCATGCTCAATATTTAATCTACTAAGGGAAAATGGGCATGCATTTGATCTGATTGCTTATAGTATCCTTACTGATGGATGTTCCCAAAATGGGGACATAACTGGTGAGCAGGATGGATGTAAGAAGCTCCGACACTTTTTGAAAGCATGCGTAGTTCGGGTTTGATGCCCAACGTCGTTACTTGCACTTTAATCATTGATGAGCTTCTCAAACAAGGATTCAAAATTGAAGCATTGATGTTTTTGAATTACATGGATGAGCTTGGAGTCATTCCAAACTTGTATACTTTTACTGTTATTATCAATGCCTTGTGCAAAGCATAGATGGATGATATGGCTGGGGTTTTGGGATGATAAAGAGAGGCTTTGTTCCTGATGTTATTTTGTATAGCACACTTATTCATGGCCTTGTCAATAAATAGATATTGGAACAAGCATTGAAGCTCTTTGGTAAAATGATAAAGGAAAGTGTCAAACTGAATGTGAAGTGTTTAGTTTATTAATGTAACTGTTACTTTGGAATGTGCATAAGTAGGCACTATATCAACTTTGAACCAGCTTGCATTTATGAAACTTTTGGTTGACTTGTGCAAAATTCATACCTTTAGAAGGATTTAATTACTTTAAAGGGGGGATAAGCAGCCCTTAAAAGTTAAAAATTCCCTTTTTAAAAATCTGCATGAATTTTTGCTACATTCAATAAATCACATTTTTAAAACAATTCTACCAACACATTCAAACCAATGGCGACAATATATAACAAAAAATAAACTAGTTTCATTGATAATAGGTGCCAAAGTACATTATTCTATACAAATTTTTGATCAGTGAACTTTAAGAGACCATCAAATACATGATCAACTTAATGAGGAAAAAAAATCATTGCAATGATGATAGCGAGCATTGCCAACATAATTTTGTTCCGGGTTGAGAGGGTCTAAAGTTTCTTCATTGTGTTTGCCTGAAAAGCTCTTCCTTGATTCTCCATTTCATATACTTTATGGTCATCACCATTTAACCAGATGAAATAACCACAATCATCTTTTGTACAACTTTGAGGATATCTTAAATTTTTTTACAATAATTTCTTTTTTTATAGCTCGTGAATATGACGCATTGTAAATTGCAACGGCACAACACGTGATGTTCTCTCGAGATGCCCATCGATGCGGATGATTGACTTCAGCTCATTTTAGGCAATGTATAATCTATTAAACAAAGTTAAGAAAAAAAAAACAAATTATTAACAATTAAGGACATTTAAATAAAAGTGAAAGAACTACAAATATTAGTGGATAAGACAAGTCAATCAGTGGATGATAAGAATGAGGAATTTGATGAATGCAAACAAATTAGACAATAGTGGATAGATGTCCCATGCTAATTTCACAAATGCAAATACACTTAGAACGATTTAAAAAATATGATGGCTATAGACAAGGAATATACAAAAATATTTTCTCGCGTATTCTATGTTCCCCTTATTTTTCTTCTTCTTCTTCTATCTTCTTCTCCCAATCGCTCTGTTTTTAGAAGCTTCCAGCCACCCTCAAAGGAGCCGTTTATCTACCACCTCCACCTCAACAGACTTGTCAAAGTTTTACAAGGATAACAACAAATCATAATGACAGGATTTTAAAAAATCAAAATGATTCAACCTTCTAATAAAGAAACTTCAATTTAGAATCATGCAAAACTTCCTAAAAAAACAAAGAAAAAAAAATTTCTTAATTAATTTAAGAAAAAACAAGGAACATTTTATGGACTAATACAAAAGAGCATCAATAGCCCTCATACTCAGCATAGTATTATCCTTCACAGAAGAAATAAAAATCAACATCTTATCCACTAATGTACTCAACCTAGCCATGGTCTCCCACAACCTCATATCCACCATTGTACCAAAACAAATTTGACAAATGCTAAACCTCAACTGAAGCTAAAAGCCCACGATATAAACAAATTAGTAATGGAGGAACGTTGCGCTAGTTTACAAGCGCTTCAATAACAAGAGATAATAAAATTGATGATGCCAAACCTCCTCAGTGCGATTTGCAGGGGTTCCAGCGGGACTGAGAGGGAGGAAGAAGTTTGAAGAAGGTGTACCTCCCTGCACTCAGAACTAGGTTTTGGGTTATGCGTGCTATGAGCAGAGGAAGTTTGTAGATGGGCATAGAGTTGTTTGTTCCGTTAAAATGAGTTCGCACTCGGCTTACAATTCGCAGACGGATGAAAGCAAATAAGGTTGCTCACGGTTCTCCCAATATGGAGTTACACGGGAAGAATAAAGTGTCAGGTAGCATGGTAGAATTGATGCATTTGAAAGATTTAGGTGTCATGTATGTAAATAATAAATTTTAGGTGTGAGATATGTAAATTAATAAGAATTGAGTGGTATGTATGTAAATTAAGAATTAATCCTCCTCTCGCCTCTCTTCTTCTTTACCACGGAACTATGGCGACAGGAGCTCGCTAGCGAAGGCACCAACGGGATTTCGGTCCAATATCCTCGTCTTTCTCCCCCTCCAGTTCTGCTCATACTCAAAACCATCCATGGGGGAAGAGAAGTGAGACATCGCAAAGGTAAGCCTCATCTTTGTTCCACCTCCACTTCGTGCACCTCAGTTTGTATAAATCACGTAAAGCCGCCTGCCAATGGGATTCACTAAATCCGGGATTCAAGGAAAAATAGAGGTGAAAAGGGTTTTACGATTTTGCATGTTTAAAAATGTCATCATTTTTTCTAGTTGGCAAAATTTAGATTAAATCCTGGTTTAATCTTGCTCAATCAAAGACTGATACCAAATAGCTTAGAAAATTAGATTAGAAATGACGGTGGATTTAATTTATTAAGACCATTCAGCTGGGTTTATTATATGACTACATATCCTCAAATAGACAATAAAGGCAAAAGGGACAGAAGAATTCCAAATTGGCTAAAGGATTTCACAAGATAACATAAGTAATTTACGGAAGAGGAGGGATAAATACAACCATAATTTACAGAGAACAAACAGACAGAGGCAAGCTATGATAACAACAGAGAAGAAATACTACAATTATACTAATTCAGAGCAGAAAATAACTACAATGATTACAAATTACAAATACACACGTCCAGAATAGCATTCTAACAACAACAGAGACCAGCTAGGATGATAACATCTACAACAATAAGCCCAAATTAACATCACGTAAGGACAAAAAAAAGATAGGCAGGTTCACAATTCCAGCGGATCCATAATAGAAACTATATCCGAAATCAAACTCAAGAAATAACTAATCAAATAATAGTTTTCCATGATAGTTGTAACAGAATGGAAGAAGCAGCAGAAAAGATCAAGAAATCAAGAAACCAAGAAGACATTGGACGGTTAAAACTAACAGCTTTAACTAACTAATATTCCAGAAAGCCAGAAAGTAAGGAAACATAAAGAAATCCTCCAAATATAACAGAAATGAGTTACCAATATAAAGAAAGCATAGATCTAGGCTAGACAGAGACTATAAATAGAGTAAAGAAGACAAACAGTGAATGTAATCTGATTTTTATAAAAAAGAAACTTATCTTCCTCTGCTCCTCCTTCTTCTCCTTTTTCCTCTGAGTTCTTCCCTTGCTTTCTCACCAGAAACATCTAGTTCTCCGGCCAGGAAACCCTAGGGTTTCTCCTCCTCTCCCCGTCTTTCCCCCTTCTTTAGAGTGTTCGACGACTCGAACTATTGAAAAGAGAAAACCAAAATAGGGTTATAACAAAGCTTCTCATGGAAGATTCATCAGACGGCAAGAAACCAGCCACAACAACATCCATCAACGACTCAAATCCCCTCCAGGGAGCAGTTATCCAGGCAACCAGATCAATCGCTCAGGAAGAAGCTGCTTGGATTCCACTATCGGCAGGTAGATCAGACGGTGCAAATCAAGGCCAATAAGGTAAATCCAAGTGCTAGATCCAACGACAAGGAGGAATACGGCGTGATCCTACTGCTCAGGAGGCAGCCGTTGAACCAAATCCCTATTCCTTGCTCAAGTCGGGTTCATTCCACTCGGATAGGATTCAATTAACCCAAATCGGTCCCTATAATTGGTGCTCTCGTTGATTTCCTGCAACATCAATGGCAGAAGGAAAAAGACACACAACAAAAACTCTGGAAGAATGTGTTGGAAGATTGAACAAAAATGATGAACAAATGACATCTATTACTCTAGTATTGAATGAAGTATCAAGAAGACTGTCAGCTATAGAGGATAAACTGGACAAATCTTCTCAAGAACAGCAACAATCACAGGTATGTAATTCATACCCTACTGAATTTAATCATCCTAACAGAACACAAATTCAAAATACTAGACCCGTTAAAGTAGACATGCCAAGATTTAATGGTGAAAATCCAAGAGGCTGGTTATTTAAGGCAGACCAGTTTTTTCAATACTACAATCTATCTAAAGATCAAAAGTTTATAATAGCTTCAGTTTATATGGATGGCCCGGCACTAAGTTGGTATCAATGGATGCATTTAAATAAACAATTGCATTCATGGCATCAATTCAAAGATCAGGTCATTCAGAGGTTTGGACCTTCCCTCTACAGAGATCTAAGAGGAGAATTAGCCAAACTACAATAGAAAATAACAGTACAAGAATTCTATAATGAATTTGAAGAATTAGCTAATCAGATTTCAGGAATTCCTCCTGAATTCCTACAAAGTTGTTTTGAATCTGGATTGAGACATGACATAAGAAGAGAAGTCAGGGCATTGCAGCCAAAGTCATTATAACAAGCCTTCCAATTAGCAAAATTAATGGAAGACAGATTAGAAGATGGGGTTTATGCAGCAAGAACCTCAAGATTTACTCCATCTGTAGCAATGAAACAACAACCACCACTATTTCCTACACCAATCATGTCAAATAACAACAACAACAACAATCAGAACACACCACAGATTCCTATTCAAAGATTAACAGTAACATAATTAGAAGACAAAAAGAAAGGCTTATGCTTTAATTGTGATGAGAAGTTTCATAGAGGCCATGTTTGTAAATCAAAACTTTTTGCTCTTATGATAGTCAATGATGAACAAGACTACAATCTGCAGTAAGACACCTGGCAAGACAATGAGTTAGTCCATGACGTATTCCAGAAATTAGCCTCAATGCTTTCACAGGTCAATCCAATCCTAGGACATTAAGGTTACAAGGAATGATTGGAAATAAAAAGGTATAAGTACTTATTGATAATGGTTCAACCCATAATTTTATTTAGTCTAAACTAGCCAAGTTTATACCATACAGTAACACCTGCATCAGTTTTCAAAGTATTAGTAGGAAATGGAGAAACCTTAAAATGTTCAGGAATCTGCTCTAATATTCCTATCCAACTACAAGGATACACTTTCATCACTAATTGTTATATGCTGCCAATGCAAGGAGCAGATGTTATTTTAGGTGTTCAATGGCTAAAACAATTAGGTGAGTGTACAACTGATTATAAAAAGCTCACTATGAAATTCTATTATAATGACATATTAGTGCAATTACAAAGGGATACATCATCCAAGGTAGACAGCATTACCTTCCATCAGTTCACCAAATTGCAGCACAAGAAAGAAATAGTCTCATACTTACAGATTAGAGAAATAGCAGAGGAAACAGATTTCCCTATAAAAGAATTATTTATCACACGAAGGGATACAAGGTAATATCCAAATACCAAGAGTTATTTCAAGTTCCAACAAACTTACCTCCAAAGAGAGATATAGATTCACTACCACACGGAACTCAACCAGTCAAAGTTAAAAATTATAGATATCCACACTTTCAAAAAATAGAAATAGAAAAATTAGTTAAAGAAATGATGGATACATGAATCATAAAGGAAAGTAATAGCCCTTTTTCATCTCCAGCCTTGCTAATAAAAAAAAAAGATGGCACTTGGAGATTTTGTGTTGACTACAGGGCTTTAAACAAAGTGACTATACCTGATAGGTTCCTCATCCCAACTCCAGAAGAGTTAATGGATGTATTATATTGACCCACTATGTTTTCTAAACTTGATTTTCGTTCTGGATATCATCAAATAAGAATGGCAGAGGAAGACATCTACAAAACAGCCTTCAGAACACATGAAGGACACTATGAATTTATAGCAATATCATTTGGATTAACAAATGCACCATCAATATTCCAAGCACTAATGAATTCAGTGCTTAAGCCATTCTTAAGGAAATTTGTCTTAGTATTTTTTGATGATATGCTCATATATAGCCAAACCTTGGAACTACACCAAAGCCATCTACAAGCTATTTTGGAACAACTAAAGCAACATACCCTTTTTATCAAACCATCCAAATGTTCATTCATTCAAGACAGAATATAGTATTTATGCCATATCTTATCTGCACAAGGGATAGAAGTGGATCCCAAGAAAATTCAAGTAGTTCAATCCTGGCCTATGCCAAAGTCAGTCAAACAATTAAGGGGTTTTTTGGGCTTAACAGGCTATTACAGAAGATTTGTTAAAAATTATGTAGCAATTGCCTCTCCATTAACATCAATGCTAGCTAAACAACAATTCCAGTGGACAGAAGAATCAAAAGCAGCATTCACACAACTGAAACAGGCTATGGTTTCTTTACCAGTTTTAGCATTTTCAAATTTTTTTTATACCTTTTATTCTAGAAATAGATGCCTCAGGTACTGCAATAGGAGTAGTATTAGTTCAAAACAATCATCCTCTTGCTTATTTCAGCAAGAAGTTATCTCCCACATTATAGAAAATATCAACATATGCTAGAGAACTTTATGCTATAACAGAAGCAGTAGGAAGATGGAGGCAATATATGTTAGGCAATAAGTTCACTATAAGAACAGATCAAAAGAGCATTAGAGAACTTATGCAACAAACAATTTAGACTCCTGAACAGTAAAGATTTTTAATCAAACTCCTTGGATTTAACTATGCTATTAAATATAAGCCATGGGTTTCATACAAAGCAGCTGATGCTTTGTCCAGAAAATTATTTACTACAGAAGATAGTTCTACAACAGACCAGTTAGAACTACTTATGACCCGAAGCTTATATGCTTATACTCAACAATTTAATTCTGTAATACAACAAATCAAAGAGGAAACACTCTCTAGCCCTAAACTACAACAGATGCATAAGCAAATATCAAACAATCTAGGGTTGTTTCCTAAACACAGATGTACTAATGGACTGCTATATTACAAAGACAGAATAGTCATTTCTAAAGACTCTGAAATAAGAAATATGCTTATAAGAGAACTGCATTCAACACCATTAGGAGGTCATTGGAGAATTAAGAAGACATTGGCCAGAATGACTCAACAATTCTACTAGAAAAAAAAATGAAATAGGATATAAAATACTTCATAGCCATGTCACATGTATGTCAACAGTCAAACATGATACTCAAAACCTCTGAGGTTACTACACTATTCCAGTGACCATTTGGGAGGAAGTATCAAAAGATTTTATCATAGGTCTACCCAAATCTCATAACTATATCTAGTAGTGGTAGATAGACTTTCAAAGTATGCTCATTTCTCAGCCCTTCCAACTAGTTTTCCAGCTACCTATATAGCTCAAATTTTCATCTCAGACATAGCTAAACTGCATGGAATTTCATAAGCAATAGTTTCAGACAGAGGCCCTACCGTCATGAGCAATTTTTGGCAAGAACTATTTAAATTAAGTGGAACAGCATTAAGCCATAGCAGTGCTTATCACCCTCAATCTGATGGCCAAACAGAAGTCACAAACAGAACTCTAGAACAATACCTAAGGAGTTTTGTATTAGAGACACCAAAAAATTGGTTACAATTTTTTCCATGGGCAGAATTTTCCTACAATATATCCATTAACACTTCCACAAAAATGACTCCTTTCCAAATAGTGTATGGAAGACTACCACCTATAGTGATACCTTATAATGGTACTACAGCTACCAACACAGAAGTAGAAATAATACTGCAGCAGAGGGACAAGGTCTTACAACAACAGAGGAATAATTTACAAGAAGCTTAGAATAGAATGCAGCAAATGGCAAACAAACACAGAAGAGAGCTGCAATTCAATATAAATGATCTAGTATTAGTTAAACTACAGCCATACAGATAGACCTCAGTCTCAAATAACCTTTATACAAAGCTACAAAGACATTATTATGGTCCCTTTAAAGTTCTATAAAAAATAGGGACAGTGGCTTATAAAGTGGACCTTCCAGACACAGTAAGGATCCACAATATTTTTCATGTCTCTAGACTTAGGCAATTCAGACAATATTCTAAAATTCATCCAACAACATTGTCTACTCAATTCTTAGAAGGGCACGCCGGAGACCCATCAAAATTTTAGACCGGAGGACAATATTACAAGATAAATCAATTATTAGTGCAATGGGATGGTATCTAGAAGAGGCTTCTTGGGTATCAATGGAGGAGATCCAGAGAACATTTCCTGACTTTGACCTTGAGGACAAGGTCAATGTGTGTGTGTGGGGAGTGGGAGAGTAATGATATGACTCCATATCCTCAAACAGACAATAGAGGCAAAAGGGATAGAAGAATTCCAAATTGGCTAAAGGATTTTACAAGATAACATAAGTAATTACTCAGGAGAGTAAGGAGGGACAAATACAACCATAATTTACAGAGAACAAATAGACAGAGACAAGCTATGATAACAACAGAGAAGAAAAACTACAATTATACTAATTCAGAGCAGAAAATAACTACAAAGATTACAGATTATAAATACACACATCCAGAATAGCATTCTAACAACAACAGAGACCAGCTAGGATGATAACATCTACAACAGCAACAACAGGCCCAAATTAACATCACAGAAGGATAGCAGAAAGGAACACCGACCGTTCCAGAGCAATTTCTGCAGTAGTGATCCATAACAGAAACTATATCAGAAATCAAACTTAAGAAATAACTAACCAGATAACAGTTTGCCATGACAACTGTAACAGAATGGAAGAAGCAGCAGAAAAGATCAAGAAATCAAGAAACCAAGAAGATAGTGGACGGTTAAAACTAACAGCTTTAACTAACTAATATTCCAGAAAGCCAGAAAGCAAGGAAACATAAATAAATCCTCCAAATATAATAGAAATTAGTTACCAATGTAAAGAAAGCATAGATCTAGGCTAGACAGAGACTATAAATAGAGTAAAGAAGACAAACAATGAATGTAATATGATTTTTCTAAAAAAGAAATTTATCTTTCTCTGCTCCTCCTTCTTCTCCTTTTTCCTCTGAGTTCTTCCCTTGCTTTCTCACAGAAAACATCCAGTTCTCTAGCCAGGAAACCCTAGGGTTTCTCCTCTTCTCCCCATCTTTCCCATTCTAGGTGTTCAATGACTCTGCGAAAGAGAACCAAAATAGGGTTAAAGCAAAGCTTCTCATGGAAGATTCATCAGACGGCCAGAAACCAGCCACAACAACATCCATCAACGGCTCAAATCCCCTCCAGGGAGTAGTTATCCAAGCAACCAGATCAATCGCTCAGGAAGAAGCCGCGTGGATTCCACTATTGGCAGAAAGATCAGACGGTGCAAATCAAGGCCAGTAAGGTAAATCCAAGTGCTAGATCCAACGGTAAGGAGGAATACGGTGCGATCCTACTCGAGGAGGCGTTGAACCAAATCTCCACCTTGCTCGCTAGGTTAATTCCACTCGGATAGGTTCAATTAACCCAAACCGGTCTCATCGGTTTAGCTTGGCCGAATCCTCGATTCTAAACATGTGCAAGGGTTTATAAAATTTATATCCATGGGAGCAATTTCTTGAAGGGAAAATTAATCGCATTTTGAGTTTGCAAATGGCAATTTTGCCACAAATAGAATTCTTCATATTTATCGTATTGAATCCCATCTCTTTGTCTCAATCGTAAGTGATGTATTTCTAGTTCTCCCATGTTGTTGGTCTTCTAATTTTTTTTCCTACTTGTGAACAAATAGAGAAGTTTTCTAATTTCTTTGTTAAATTTGTTCATGCTTGAAACTCTAGGGCAAGGAAGAGCTATGGTTCTTCAAGTCTGTCGGTATATTCAGATGCTTTGCCCAAATCAAAAGCTCGAGCGCAAATCTTTGGGGTTACGCTAAGAAGGGAGCACCCATGAACCCTATGCTTTGGATTCACAATTTAGATGGTTGACTTGAGAATAGTCAATTTGATGATGAAATATGTGAGTTCCTCTAATATTTTTTTGTAGACTTTACTATTTCTGTATGGTTCATGATATGACTTTAAAGCTACATAGTTTTCCATTTGATCTATGATCAATTTTGGAAAGTAAATCAAAAAACATTAGCTTCATATAATTGCTAGTAGAGTTGGAAATTCTTTGTGAGCTATATTTCTGATTTTAAATTTTCGACTTTATAAAGACAATATTAGGTTAAATCACCAAGTTAAGAAGGTAGTTGTTTCTTTCAGTGTTACTAAATAAACAGTAAATTTTAGTGAGTTTGCATTTTTTTTATTTTTTGTAAAATTATGTTGTGGACTCTGAAAATTCGCCACCGACTTCTTCGATGAAAAGTGTGTTTTAAGTGTCGGTGTAATTTTTAGAAGGCAGATGGAATGGTAGATAAGACACTACACAGAGATTTCATCCTCAGTTGGTGATGACTTTAGATCTGGTTCCAAGTTTCCTATAGGCGCAAGCCCCTATAGTTAATTACCTCTCTCAATAAGTGAGAGAGAACTTTCGATTAAGGCTAGTCATTAGATCGCTTAATATAGCGTATAGTAGCAACATGTAGAGTTTTGAATTTAAGATTTATAAAATTTATCATTTCAGCATAAACCAGAGGGTTGGGGGAATGATGACGTGCCCAATCTAGATCCCATAGTTTTCATCCTATCGTGGTCTACTTAATCGAGAGGAAGTCAACGACGAATGATCCTTATTAACAATGCGTGGGTTACGTTGTCTAAGAAATCCTTGTAGACCTGGGGTGATGTTTATCTAAGAAGACAGATTTAAGTCCACCTTAGTTGATAGAGGGCTATTTGTCCTATCAAGTATATCTTATGACACAACTCAAAGGGCAGAGATATTGGGGAGCATAACGGTGATTGATATAATATAATGAGTCGGCCAAATCACCGTCGAGGACTCACGGTGTGTACTTCATCGTGAAGCTTCTTCGCTGCTACGGTCGAGGATCTGGTGCATCCTTACTAGCATGAGATTGATTGAGAGTGAACATAACAAAATACTTGATTTGACATTGGCTCATTTATGAGCTAGAATTTTCTTAATTTGTCACCCCCGACAAATAGTTGCAGAAGGTGGATGGATTAAGTTTGATTTTATGCTTTTAATGATAGAATTATATTTAAATAGTTTTAGATTGCTACTTAAAAATTGATTAATTAGGATATGTTTAAGAGATTTAGATCTTGTCAACTCTATTTAACTACTAATAGATTAAATCTCATCGTGAATCAATTTCTCGATATTTCGATTTTAAACTCTTATTATAGGTTTTAGGTTTTGTTAACTCGACCAAAACTAAATCGAAAAGTAACCCGCGCAGCATCCTCAGACACTTGAATTTAAGCATTCAGCGTAATGTCGAGGCTCATGCAGGTGTATAGTAATTTTAAGTAATTTTGTGTTTGAATTAGGAGATTAATTTTGTAGTTTCATTTAATTTCAATTTATCCTGCGCAACCTTTTCAGATATTAAAATTTACACTTGAAATCTTTGTGTCCGAGCACATGTAGTTGGTTATAGCTTAGTTAATTTCACATAATTAGTGATTTCGTTGATTTTGAAAATCATAATTTAGAATGAATTTTCTTAATTTTTGATTGAAGGAAATCCTATGATTTTTTATATAATTGAATTTAGTACTTCCATGCACTTGTGATCGGACGGTCTAGATCGCATCAGATGATCTGAAGGCTCGGATCGCGCGATCCACGTGCGATCCAAGCCGTCCGATTCTGTGAACCTCGGGATCGGATGATAGCTGTGAGCCACCAATGATGAACAATATTTTTAGGCCTTTTTGAAAAAAATGATGATTTATATGCCAAAACTTATCCAAAAGGTCCCATTTTCGCGCCGATTCGCATCAAAAAAATTTGATTTCCTAATTGGAATGATTTAATGTAAAAATGCTAGATTATCTAAGGAAAATTCCTAAAATCGTGAGAAAATTAATACAAAATGTGCGAAATCCTAAAGCCGGCTACGGTTTGGCAAAATTTACCTCGTCGGGATGATTTCAGGCAACGGTGAAGATCCGAGCGAATTCCTAGGTATGTGAGGAAGCTTTGGAGTGATCTTTAACAATTGCCTCCCTTCGAAACGTCTTCTTCGATGTCTACCGTCGCCTCGCCGAAGAGCAATTACTTGTGTTTTTGAGCTCAAAAATGGCTCAAAGAAGTGGGGGATGGATTCCTTTTTTGCTTTGGGGAGCTTTTGGGGTTGAATGATAGTGCGAGGAAGAAATCTAAAGCCTCATCTCCCCCTCATTTTATAATGGACAAAAATACAATCTTTTTTGAATTTTTTAGCTCCAAATTGATTGTCATCACCAATAAGAAAATCAGATGATTTATAATATGAATAAATACATTCTAAGTTAAATGAAGTGAATTTATTTTGCATCACCTGGTGTCCTTGCAAACTACTGAAGGAATCATCTGTAAACTTTATTTTTGGCCATCATAACATACATGATTTTGTAGAAGGAAATGGTGGTCTTATGATTCATATGTGCTCTACCACCCAGATCTGCAACGAATATTTACATAACTAACTTCAATGCATCAAATAATATAAATCTGAAGATGTAAAATGTACCATTAGAAGAGTGACAAAGCCACTCATGTACATGTTCGTGCCTGTCAAAATTTTTGATGTGATATCATCAAAACTGAAATCGAAGCTTGATGGCCTTTGGTGGTTGGGATGGATAATAGATTAATTGAGGACTTTGAATTTTTGCTCCAAAGTCCTCTCTT
This sequence comes from Cymbidium sinense, assembly GCA_021442155.1. Classification (NCBI taxonomy): domain Eukaryota; kingdom Viridiplantae; phylum Streptophyta; class Magnoliopsida; order Asparagales; family Orchidaceae; genus Cymbidium; species Cymbidium sinense. Next base: position 114,195,576 of record CM038220.1, on the reverse strand, counting down.
GCTATTATATGATTAGATTTATTCAATGCAAATGTTGGGGAGGAGTTAAGTGTATGTGATGGGGGGAATTAAATGAGGTTGAGTGGAATCCTATGTGGGGGAGGATCCATGAGAGAATTAAATGGGTTGGGTTGGTTTTGGACTGATCCCAAATGGGTTTGGGTCAGGTTTGATCAACCCCCAATAGGTCTTAGCTTAGTTTCAAGAGATTTGTCCAAATTAGGGTCATATGGGTCAATTGGGTTAAATTGACCCATTTGACCAAAATTAGTCAAATTAGCTTAGGTTATGGGTTGATTCATATTCAATTGGCTAATTGAAGATGGATGTGATCTTTGGTTTGAATTAATTTGGATTTAGGCCAAATTGACCATTTAGGCCAATTTGGGCTAGGTTGGGTCAAGTTGACTAATTAGGCTCGATTGATCAAATTGAGTTTAATTATGGCTTTGGTCAAGTTCAATAATCAATTTGGAATGAACTTGAGCCATTGATTGTAATTTTATGAGTTTTTGGCTAAGCTTATGAATGTGGTTCATATGGCTTAGGAATGGGTTTTAGGATTTGAATTTGATTTTGGGTTTCAATCATTTCGAGTCAAATTTTGAAATTAGATTTGGAATTTGAATTTGAATTTGAGATTTAGTTTGGGAATTGAGTCTGAGTTTGATAGATTAGGTTTAGGCTATGAGATAGGTAATTTTCTTAAACCCTAAGGCATAGCCTAATCTTATGATTAATATTTCTAAGTCTCTAGGCTTAGATTAGGTGTTCACCTAATCACTAGAAGTGTCTTATGACTAAGGAGTTCTTAGTGTCTAGAAGAGTCCTAAGTCTAAGAAGATGAGATTAAGAGCTCACTCCAAAAGTGAGGTCAACAGATACTAACATATAATTATATATAATTTTATTATTAGACATAAGTTTTTTATTTAATTTTTTAAATCATGATAAAAAGTAGAATAATTTACTATATATTTTTATATTGAAATTTTGTCGGAAGGTGATTTTTAACAATGATATATATATATATATATATACTTTTTTATCAGAGGCGACAGCTCTAATAAATTTGCTCTTCAACCGTTTGTTTTAGAGATTATTCAAATTAGATTAGGTAACAATAAGGGGCATTTACTTATAGAACACATAATTCTTATATATTTGCATGTCTAATACTTAAACTTTCATATTTACTTACAAAATATCTAAATCTTTATTATTACATCATATAGCACTATCATTATTTTTTAAGTAAAATATATTTTTTTAAGTATAAGAAAAATATTATTTTTGTAAATATAAAAATTTTAGATGTTAAATATGTAAGTACATAAAAATTATGTGTTACACGTGTAATTTTTTTAAAAATTATCAAAGCCCTTGTCCTTGCTTAGATCTATTTTGTGGCAAGTAAAATATTAATTACCTATGTATTAAACTTATCTAAAAATAGATCTAAGAGTTTTGAGTTTTTTACCGATGAAAATTAAGTAATATTTTTGTTGCATGCTAGAAAATCAATTGCGGTAGAGTAAAAGTTTTTGCCTTAGCTTCGTTGGAAAATCCAACACACACACAGGTATTTAAAGAGTGAACAATAAAACTCCAGAATTTTTACGTGGAAAATCTCAAAAAGAGGGAAAAATTACGGCCTAGCCCAAAAAATTCCACTATGTATCATTTGAGTACAAGATCTTCCCGATACCAGGATTACAGAATTGTATATGAGAAATGGACAAGAGTTGTTAGTAATAGACAATGTTGATGATGATGTTGACGACGATGTTGACGATGATGTTGACGACGATATTGACGACGAAGTTGACGACGATGTTGACGACGATGATCGACGATAGTGGTTGGTGATGATGACCGGCAACAATGGTCGACGTGGATCGTGATGGCTGAACGATGGTTGGCGGCCGTCGAGTGGCGGCACGATTGTGCTTGGAGGATCTTTAGAGCTCTCTCCTCTCTTTTGCTTGCCCCCCTTCTCCTTCACTTGGCCTCCTCTCATATGAGGAATGAGAGGCTTTTTATAGATTGGAGGAGTGGCGTCTCTGTAAATACATGCAAAACTCGTACCACTCCACTTCATTGGACGGCTCAAAATGATCCCCTTGATCATGTGATGTATTTCGTGCATTTGAATGCTCAAATGAAATTCAGGTGTAAGATCTTTGGCTTGTTGGAACCGGCTCGTCGATACGCTCGATTTGACCATAAACACTTCATATTTGAGAGCTATTTAGGGATTTAACTGATATCCCAAAGTTTCCAAGGATATTTGGAGAGCTTGATCGCTTTCAACTTCGACTTTGCTTTTAACATCAAGATTCGGTTGACTTAATATTTTAAGTGTCATATCAGTTGTCCCCCTATTTTTGGATGACTTTATCTCAATCGTCCAAAAATATTTGTCAAATACTTGAAAATAATAAATTCTTCAATGAAATTTGAGGGTCCATTAACTGCACATTTTGAGAGAACAGATCTTCATGGGAGCACAATATTATGACTACGTGATGCATATAAATGCGCAGTAGTTTGGGTGCGATTTGAGGTTACGGACCCATCCGAGTGCAACGGAGCATGGCGCTCAGGAGCTGCCAAGAGCGGTCATGTTCGGGCCGACGATCGCAAGCCCTGGTCGCGGAACGGACGCTCGGTATCAGCTGAACGTCGGATAAGCGGTCGCGACGGCTCGCGATCAATCGGTCACGCCGGAGAGAACGGTTGCGCAACTACCGGAGCGGATCGGCGGGTGGGCGAGTCGGGCGCTGGGTAATGCGCGGTAAAATGGCACGGTTAAACGCTCGGCGGTTGGCTCCCCGGGTGGCGATGCAGCCGCGGCGGGCTGGCGCGCAGCCCAATGACGGTTTTGACGGTTCGGCGGTTTCCAGCCAGCTTTGGGCGTTTTACCATTTGTCCCTGGGGTCTATAAAACCCCCAAGGAGAAGACACCTTCTCTTCTTCTTGAGAGAAGGTTGTTTGAGGCGACAAGCCGTAGTTCATACTCGAAGGTTCCGCTTTTCCCTCGAAGAGCGTTGATCCTTGTCGGACCGACCGGGTTTGAAGGCGATCAAGACCCGTAGTTCATACGGCGAGGCTCCAGTTTTCCCTTGAAAGAGGCGTTGATCCGCCGTCGACCGACCGGTTTGGAGCGATCAAGACCCGTAGTTCATCTGGCGAGCTCAGTTTTCCCTCGAAAGAGCGTGATCGCCTGCCGGACCGACCGAGTTCTGAGGCACCGGAGATGAGGTTGACGAAGATGCTCGAATGGTGGCAAATATTGGTCAGCCGGTGACGCGATGGTAGAGGATAACGGTACGATAATGAGCGGTGGCAGACGACGGTATTCGGCCTGGTGGAAGCAATCGGCGACGACCGGCGGCATCGACGCCCGGGCAATGGCGATGACCGCGACGATGGTGGTGACCGGCTGATTCGGCGATGGTGCTGGGTGAACGGCGACGAATGGCCGGATGACGTCACAAGTCACGCAGCAACGTGGCACCGCAGTTGGCGGCGGCCGGTGGTCGACAATCCAGCTCGAGGACGATGGAATTAACGCTCACCCAGGGATGACCGGCGATGGTTGACCGCGAAGATTGCCGGCGATGGTCGGTGCGACGATACGTGAAGAGCGGCCGTGGTGGTCACGACATTGACGACGCGGCAGCCGACCGTAGTCAATGCGTGACCATACGGCTGGTGGTACGGGGTGGTGGCGCAATGACTACGGTGAGCGTGGCAGGCGCCAGAAGTTGGGATGACCAACGATGGTGGTGACCTACGACGATGGTTAGTGGCGACGTGGTCGGTAACGGCAACCAACGGCGAATCGAGTGGTGACTAGTCGTAGTTAGTGGGGATGATCGACGACGATGAGGATTTTTGACCTATCCGAGGATGTTTGTTAGAGTGTTACCCGATGACGTTAACCTGTGTAGAAGAGGTTGAATTGAATCCGCCGAGGATTTTGACCCATCCGAGGTTGTTTGTCAGAGTGTTACCCGATGACATTAACCCGATGACGTTAACCTGTGTGGAAGAGGTTGAATTGAATCCGCTGAGGATTTTGACCCATCCGAGGTTGTTTGTCAGAGTCTTTGCTCGATGACGTTAACCTGTATGGAAGAGGTTGAATTGAATCCGCTGAGGATTTTGACCTATCCGAGGTTGTTTGCCAGAGTCTTTGCTCGATGACGTTAACCTGTATGGAAGAGGTTGAATTGAATCCGCTGAGAATTTTGACCCATCCGAGGTTGTTTGTCAGAGTGTGACTCAATAACGTTAACCTGTGTGGAAGAGATTAAATTGAATCCGCTGAGGATTTTTGACCCATCCGAGATTGTTTGTCAGAGTGTTACCCGACGCCGTTAACCTGTGTGGAAGAGGCCGTGAGAAGTCCACCAAGGACCTTTTGACCTATCCGAGGTTGTTTGTCAGAGTCTTTGCTCGATGACGTTAACCTGTATGAAAGAGGTTGAATTGAATCCGCTGAGAATTTTTTGACCTATCCGAGGTTGTTTGTCAGAGTGTTACCCAATGACGTTAACCTTTATGGAAGAGGAATTGAATCACCGAGATTTTGACCTATCCGAGGTTGTTTGTCGAGTCTTTGCTCGACATTAAGGAAGAGGTTGAATTGAATCCGATGAGGATTTTGACCCATCCGAAGTTGTTTGTCAGAGTGTTACCCGATGACGTTAACCTTTATGGAAGAGGTCGTAGGAAGTCCATCAAGGACCTTTTGACCTATCCTAGGTTGTTTGTCAGAGTCTTTGCTCGATGACGTTAACTTGTGTGGAAGAGGTCGTAGGAAGTTCACCAAGGACCTTTTGACCTATCCTAGGTTGTTTGTCAGAGTCTTTGCTCGATGACGTTAACCTGTGTGGAAGAGGTCGTAGGAAGTCCACCAAGGACCTTTTGACCTATCCTAGGTTGTTTGTCAGAGTCTTTGCTCGATGACGTTAACCTGTATGGAAGAGGTCGTATTGAAACATTTGTTTGAGCTTATAGCCAAAGTTTCTTCTTAACCTTGGTCTTGTTTTTCCATAAGTATAATTGGAAAAAATCCTCCAACTTTGACTTGTTTCTTGGGATGGTAATCGATTATATGCTCACCATATTAACATGGGCAATATTCTGAGATTAAGAGTTGCCCCCCAGTTCCTGACAGAATCTGAAGAAACAAAGTTTAATGAATCTTCATTCTTCGCTTGCGCTCTTTAAAAGCTTGAAATGATCCACCTCGATGGTGGTTTTGATTTTGTTGGGAAACTTGGTTGTCATACAAGATGAAATAATGGGAATCAAGATCCCACGCCAAACTGCTATGCGTTAGAAAACCGCCGGTAGAGTAAAAGTTTAGCTTCCAAAATCCACACACATGTATTTAAAGAGTGAACAATAAAACTAATTTTACGTGGAAAACCTCAAAAGAGGGAAAACCACGGGCCTAGCCCAAGAAAAACTTCCACTATGTATCTGTTTTAGTACAAGATCTTCCGACAACGGATTACGATTGTATATGAGAATGGGCAACAATTGTAATAGACAATGTTGACGACGATGATGACGAAGCTTTGACGACGAAGTTGACGACAATGTTGATGCTGATGACCGACGATAGTGGTCGGTGATGATGACCGGCAACAATGGTCGACGACGGCAAGGATCAGCGGTGGCGTGGTTGACGACCGTCGAGTGGCGGCACGATTGTGCTTGGAGGATCTTTAGAGCTCTCTCCTCTCTTGCCCCTCTTTTCCTTCACTTGGCCCCTCATATGAGGAATGGGGCTTTTATAGATTGGGAGGAGTTGCCTCTCAGAAATACATGCAAAACTCGTACTCACTCCACTTCATCTGGACGTCAAAATGATCTCCTTGATCATATGATGTTCGCATTTGAATGCTCAAATGAAGTCAGAATTGTAAGATCTTTGGCTTGTTGGAACCGGCTCGTCGAGACGCTCGATTTGACCATAAACACTTCATATTTGAGAGCTATTTAGGGATTTAACTGATATCCTAAAGTTTCCAAGGATATTTTGAGAGCTTGATCCGCTTCAACCGGATCGACTTGCTTTTAACATCAAGATTCGTGCTTCGACTACTAATATTTTAAGCGTCATATCAATTTTTATTTTAATATAACTTTAAAATATTATTATTTTTTGAGAAATTTATATATATAGCACATAATTTTTATTATTTACATATTCAATACTTAAAGTTTCATATTTATTAAAATATCAAAATTTTAATGTCTAAAAAGTTACCTTTCACTTTAAGAAAATAATGATAATTCTATTTTTGTTATAATAATAAAAAAATTAATTATTTTAAATAAATATAAAATTTAAATGTTATATATATAAATATATATAATTTATGTGCTATGTACTTAAAGGCCCCTTATTTTTTATATAAATATTATAATAGTTTTCTTTCAAATTTATTTTTTTAATATATATATATATATATAATGAAATTTACTTTGTTTGGTGAAGGTCGCTTCTTTGCTCTTTGACAAGGTGTAAAGATCGTTTGTAATTGAATCGTTAAAGTCTTGAAAACAGAATATGTGGAAAGAAGCCATCTTTGAACCTAATAAGCTTTAAATAAAAATGTGAGAGTTATTGAAAGTGTTTCTTTGCTTTATCTCATAATAAAATAAAAGTTTGTTGAGCTCTTAAAGCTTATATATATATATATATATATATATATATATATATATATATATATATATATATATATATATATATAATATTCTATCATTCTCCTCATGAAATTGTAGAGAGAGAAGGCCGAAATCTACAGTGGTACACAAATAAACAACCATTTAAAATATAATAATGGTCCAATATTTATGCTTTCTTTCTCCCTAAAATATAAGAGACTCAGAGACGCAGTATTGATCTCTTTGCATAGTTGCAGATAATTTTTGTAAGGCATTGGCATAGCTCTTTGGGCTTCGAAAGCATCACTATATGATCAGCTTCTTTGATCTCCATCACCTCAGAGACGCAGAGATGTAGAGACTCAGAGACACAATGGCACACAAATAAACTAAGCATTTAAAATATAATAATGGCCCAATATTGATGCTTTCTTTCTCAAAATAAGGGACAGAGAAGTTGCATTGATTGCTTAGCATAGTTGTAGATAGTTTTTGTTATGGCATTGGCACAACTCTTTGGGCTTCGAAGATATCGCCATATGATCAGCTTCTTTGATCTCCATCACCTAAGAGATGCAGAGACACAGTTGCACACAAAATAAACAAGTATTTAAAATATAATAATAGCCCAATATTTATGCTTTCTCCCAAAAACAAAAGAGACTCAGAGACGCTGTTTTGCTCACTTTGCATAGTTGTAGATAGTTTTTGTTAAGGCATTGGCACCGCTCTTTGGGCTTCAAAGACATCGCCATATGATCAGCTTCTTTGATCTCCATCACCTAAGAGACACAGAGACACAGTTGCACACAAAATAAATAAGTATTTAAAATATAATAATATCCCAATATTTATGCTTTCTCCCAAAACAAAAGAGACTTGAGTATGTTTTGCTCACTTTGCATAGTTCCAGATAGTTTTTCTTAAGGCATTGACACCGCTCTTTGGGCTTCAAAGGCATCGCCATATGATTAGCTTCTTTGATCTCCATCACCTCAGAGATGCAGAGACACAGTGACACACAAATAAACAAGCATTTAAAATATAATAATAGCCCAATATTTATGCTTCCTCCCAAAAACAAAAGAGACTCGAGAGTTGTATTGATCGCATTGTAGATACTTTTTGTTAAGGCATTGACATAGCTCTTTAGGCTTCAAAGGCATCGCCATATGATCAGCTTCTTTGATCTGCATCACCTCAAAGATGCAGAGACTCAGAGACACAATGGAACACAAATAAACTAAGCATTTAAAATATAATAATGACCCAATATTTATGCTTTCTTTCTCCCTAAAATAGAAGAGACTCAGAGACGTTATATTGATCGCTTAGCATGGTTGCAGATAGTTTTTGTTAAGGCATTGGCATAGCTCTTTGGGCTTCGAAGGCATAGCCATATGATCAGCTCCTTTGATCTCCATCACCTCAGAGACGCAGATGCGCAGAGACGCAGAGACTCAGAGACAGTGGCACACAAATAAACTAAGCATTTAAAATATAATAATGGCCCAATATTTATGCTTTCTTTATCACTAAAACAGAAGAGACTCAGAGACATTGTATTGATCGCTTAGCATAGTTGTAGATAGTTTTTGTTAAGGCATTGGCACAACTCTTTGGGCTTCGAAGGCATTGCCATATGATCAGCTTCATTGATCTCCATTACCTCAGAGACGCAGAGACACAGAGACACAGTTGCACACAAATAAACAAGCTTTAAAATATAATAATAGCCCAATATTTATGCTTTCTCCCAAAAATAGAAGAGACTTAGAGATGCTGTATTGAGCTTTGCATAGTTGCAAATATTTCATTAAGGTATTGGCACAGCTCTTTGGGCTTCAAAAATGTCACCATATGATCAGCTTCTTTGATCTCCATCATCTCTTTCACTTCTCGTTTCTATCATCCAATGCAAAAAATGGAAGGTGATCTATTTTAAGAGATTCATGATCGGATTGAGATATTTTAAATTGAGAAATATATTTATTAGAAGAAGACCTAAATCTAGAAATACTGATTTTTTTTAACAATGAATATATATATATATATATATATATGAAATTGATACAAAAATATATAACACAATAACAACAACAACAACAACAAGCCTTTATCCCACTAAGTGGGGTCGGCTATATGAATCCTTCATCTCCATTGTATCCTATTATGTGTCAAATTCTCATTTAATTCAAGTATACTAAGGTCATTTTTTATACATCTTAACCAAGTCTTTTTAGGTCTACTTCTACCTTTCTTAATATAAGACAAATCTAATGCATCTACTCTCCTAACTGGGTCATCGGACGGCTGACACTTTCGTGGCCAAACCATCTAAGGCGACTCTCTGTAATCTTATCTGCCACCGGAGCTACTCCAACTTTTTCCCGAACATACTCATTTCACATTTTATCTCTAAGAGTAAAGTCACTCATCCACCTGAGCATCCTCATCTCTGTAACACTTAACTTAGTCTTATGCTTCTCTTTTATTGGCCAACATTCTGCACCATAAGTCATTGCAGGTCTTACCACCATCTTATAAAATTTTCACTTAAGTTTAAGTGGAACTTTTCTATCACACAACAGGCCAAATGCATTCCTCCACTTCAACCATTCAACTTAAATTCTACTAATAACATCTCCATCTATTTCACCATCATTTTGAACAATAGAGCCTAAATATCTGAATTACTCACTCTTATTAATGACTTGTTCATCTAATATCACAACACTATCACTAAAACTTCTACAACTAAAATTACACTCCGTATATTCAATTTTAGATCTACTTAAACGAAAACCTTTAGACTCTAATGTTGACCTCCATAATTCAAGTTTCTCTTGGACTCCCTCTCTAGTCTTATCAACAAGAAGCATGTCATTACCAAAAAGCATACACCAAGTTACTATAATTTATTTATAATAGAATAAAATAAAATTATAAAATATGAAAAATAAAAATGATCCTAAATGGCACCTAAGTTTTCCAAAAAAAAAAAAGGCACTGTAATTTATTTATTTATTTTATGGAATGAGAACAAAATTTGAATGTCACATGCATTTTAAAATTTGTTCAAATTTATTTATTGATTTTTTAAAATTATATTTGAACTATAACAAAATTTGAATGTCACATGCATTTTAAAAAATAAAATTATAGGCACCAGCTTCCTAAAAATATGGAGGATAACTAGAAAATTATGGATGAATTTCAACAATGTGTTCTATCCAAGCTTGAAACATGTGTTTAACCATTAGTTTGATAGCAATGTGCAACTCTTCATCCTAATCTTAGCCACTTCTATTTGATACCAAGTACACAATTCTAAACTCAGCCTTTATGTTCTTAAATCTTGTCATTATAGTAGCTCTTATGTATTGATGTGCTTAACCATTAGTTTAGGGAAGAGACAACTTCACTCAACAAGTTTCATTTTAGTATGTCGTTCACTATGTTTTCAATGAGAAACTCTTCATAAGCAGTTCATAGACAATAAATTATGTTGTTCAGTCATTTTGATGTTTTATCAAAACTCTTGAATTTGTTCATATAAATTAATAATTCCATTGACATTTCATGAATTAGGGGACTTACATTTCACAATTCTTTTCATCTTCAGTATCTAAGTTGCTGATTTATAACATAATTGTAGCAAAAGCACAATAATATTTTTTTATGATGATTAATCATATTATATTTTAATTATGAGAATAATATATAAAAAATGTATTGATATTCCTTACATGTATACATCAAAATATTAATAAATAGAACAATATTTATTTCTTAAACACAAATCATGGAAAAGTATATACCATTTAGTCATCTATTAACAAATAAATAAATTATTGTCACCTTATAGTAACTAATTTTGTATTATAAAAAATAAAAATGATTTTGATTTATTAAAAAATGAAAATAAGTAATTTATGTAAAATTATTTTATTTAGGATTACAAATCATTGATTAGAAAGTTATAAATATAATTTTACATAAATATTGTCATGTGATCAAATTAAATTATAAATAATATTATTTTAATAAGTTTAATATATTTTAGAAGATTTATATGTATATATATCATATAATTCTTATACATTTACATATGTAATACATAAAGTTAGATATTTACATATCTAATATTTTTCTATGCTTAAAAAGTTATATTTCACTCTTAAAAATTAAGTGGTGATATTAAAAATTAGTATATTATATATGTAAAAATTAAAGTTTTAATATATAAATAAGAATTGTGGTATGTATGTAAATCTCCCATATATTTTTAAGGGGATTTAATGTACATACCACTCAATTCTTATTAATTTACATATCTCACACCTAAAGTTTATTATTTACATAACAACTAAATCTTTCAAATACATCAATTCTACCACCCTACCCCGATGTCATATGCATCTGTAACTCCGATTGGGAGAACCGCGGAAACAACTCCACTCCACTAAACTTCCTCCTCGTGCATGAACCATAAGGTTGCTGCGAACTCGTTTTGGGGGAACAAACAACTCCATTCCCGTGCGAAACTTTCTCTCGTCCGCCTGCAAATCGTAAGGTTGTCGAGTGCAAACTCATTTTAGGGGAACAAACAACTCCATTCCAGCGCAAAAAATCTACGTAGCTGGCTTGCAACCCGCGCAAGGATCGACAGCTATATTCCTGTGCTAAATCTTCATCTCTCTTGCTAGCTTGAGGGGAGCAAACAACTCCATTCTTGCATGAAATCTGCATCTATGTAACTGGCTTGCAACCTATGCAAGGATCGATAGGGGTGCAAAATCTTCATCTCTTCCGCCGGCTTGCAACCTACGCGAGAAGTTAGGTATTTTACAACAGATTATCAAAAGTTAATTATTTTGAACTTCACGATTAATATATTTGTTTTCTTTCCATAAAAGTTGAAATTATTGAACTTATTTTACTTTTATTGCATAAAGATGTCATGAAATTGTACATAAATTATTGCATAAAGCTATCACGCTTAAAATTTAGATTATTATTTGACATATTTCATCCTTGCTTTCTTCATTTCTATGTTAGTTTTTGTTCGATCCATTTGAACTTGAAGGCATGTTAGACGAAAGATTTGCTTCTACTAATCAAATTTAATGGTTGTTGGATTAAAATGACAAAATACGATCGAAGAAAGTATGAAGGGTGAAAGTAAGACTATAAAAGTAGATCAAGATGTGCTTAATTATTTTTTATTAGTAGAAAAGATTGAAGAAATTTGTGCTTGGCTCAGAGGATATGATTATGAAATTTACTATTATGTTTATGGCACATCTCCGAAGGGATATAAACTTATTGAAAATGATAATGCAGTAATGAGCATTTTATAGTTATCTAATCAAAGTGGGCGCGTTGAAGTTGTTATTATAACAAAATATGTTTCAAATTATACTTGTGGAGATCGGTCATTGCACATGGTAGATGTGTGATGCCAAAAAAAGAAGGTTTGGACTATAGAGACATGCTACAATATGAACATTCAAGCTTCGACAGTGATAGTCACTTTTCAGATGAACTTGCTCTATATAATGAAGATCTGTTTACTAGTCAAGCTACAGATAATATGTCAATAGTAGTTTGCACCCGCTTTGATGATGCAATGAGTTTCAAGCATTTTCTTCGGTCTAAGGCTATTCATGAGAATTTTGGAGTGAAAATAAAAGCCAGTGATAAAACACGAGTTAATGCTGCTTGTTCTTATGTAGGGTGTCCTTGGAGAGTAAGAGCTTCTTTATGTGTAGATGGGCAAACATTTGAAGTCAGAAAAGTAGAGATTTACATGTATATCCACGTGTCAATAAAACAGACAACAAGCAAACTACATCTAAATGGGTTGCTCAACAAATACAAGATATAGTTAAAAAGCCATCCAGACATCCTCCAAAACAAATAAATGAAGATTTAGAGAAAATATGGACCATCACTTCCTTATATGAAGTTGTGGCGTTCAAGAGAATTAGCACGAGACAACCTCTTTGGACCAGTTGATGACAGCTACAAGTGGGTTCCTACACTACGAGAAGAGCTTATTAGAAGAAACCATTGTTCTCACATTATTTATGAGTATGATATCACTTGCAACTCCTTCAGAAGGTTCTATGTTTACTTCAAATTCGTTAGATGGTAATAATGGTCTTTACACCATCACTTTTCCAATGGTTGAATCATAATCAAAAAGCACATGGTAATGGTTTTTGAAGAATTTGGTTGACTCTTTTGGTTTTGAGGTGATGACATTATCTTTTATTTCTGATATGGAGAAGGGATTAGGAGAAGAAACTAAGTTTGTATTTCCTAATTTAAAACATAGAGTTTGTATATGTCATTTGTGGAAGAAAATGAAGAAGTATCATCACTTTCAATATAGCCATAAGATTAGAAACATTTTTTGGTTGGCTGCAAATGCATATATAAGACATGAATATGAGGCAAAAGTCATTGAACTGTTCAAAGCGAGCCCTCAAGTCTATTCTTTTCTTCTAAATTTACCATATAAATGTTCAATGTCCTAATTCCTTCATGAAATTAAAAACTACTACAACACCAATAACTTATCAGAGTCATTTAACTCTTGGATAGGAGTGGCTAGAGATAAATCAATTGTTGAGTTGGTAGACATGATTAGAGGAATGTTAATGGAACAAAGAGCTGAACGAAAGATAAATACATCAAGTTGGAGAGGTGAATTAGTACCTGTTATTGAAGATTATTGTGGTGAAAATATTCCCGCCTTCATATATCCTTTTTGAAGAGGATAAATAAAAAAAAATATACACCTTTTATCAGGACACCACATAGATCCGCAAATGTTCTTATTGAGGGTGATCGGGTACTACATTGAGGAGAGGTGTATTATCTCAAAAGATAGAAGTCACCACTCTACAATAGACCTAATCACCTCAACAAAAACTCTTAAGGATAATGGGCCTGTATATGTACCAAAGATTCTTCCCCTATTTTACATGGAAAAGTAAAGTAAAGTTTATTTTAAACTGAGTTCATTACGTTCTCTACAGGGGCAAGCCCATATAGTTAATTACATCCTAAGGGACGAGATCCCTTAGGAATACCCTCGATTAAAGTAAATAATAGTTGTCTCCAAAGATTTCAATAGGTAGGAGTATCAAGCGATTAGTTTATTTTGGAAGATCAAATCGGATTGATCAAAGAGAGGGAGTTATTTTCAAAGCAAAAAGGAAGATAAGTAGGAGATGCCCATAATGCTAGGAAATCTACCGAGCATCTCAAATTATCCTATGATTGGGCTTTATATTTTTGAAATTGATTTAATTTATTTGAGTTGAATTTTTCATCATAAATTTAGGACTTATGATTCCATAACACAAGATTAAGAAAATGCCTAAGAGATGAGGATTTAAGCTTATGACCCACAAAGGGGAGAGAAGAACTCAAAACCTAAATTTAGGGAGCTGTAAAGCACAACCTAAATCTAAGGCAAAAATGGGTATTTAATTTACCTCCACAAGAGGATAAACCACCGACGACTTATAACCGCCTGGGATGGCCAACTAACTCCTCCTCTGGTTTTAAATTCATGTAGGCAAGTCATATTTTATGCAAGATAGCTAGTCAAGTTATTTATTTAGAAAGAGACTAAGTCCTTAAACTCACTCCCTAAAGAGACTAGATCATGTAAGGGTATGCTTCAAATGACCTAAATCTAATGCAATTTAGATTTCATTTTATTTTCATTTTTAGGCAATCATTTTGACTCGGGCTAATATGATTCATATGTCTGGTGTATGAGAAATAAGATTATTGGCTAAAATTAACGAAAAGAGAGAAGGTGTGTTTCCACCATGGCTCTCAAAGGTCAAACCAAGTTTCTCTGACAAAGGTGGAAGCCTTCCAATCAAGAGTGAAACAAGATGTATTTATGCATGATATTATAAAAGAAGTACTCATCCAACTAAGGGATTGCTAATTCTTTTATCTTGAAATTTAGCCTAAGATTTAAGTAAGGTTATGAGTTCTTTATTTTTAGTTTTGAGTTTTTAAGTTTGGTAAACAATTTATTTTTTTAAGAGCATAATCCACATCCAGGTCATACATAAAGCAAGGTAGAAACTAGGAAAAGGATGCCACTTAATGCACAAGCTAAATAAATCATCAATCAATTTATAAAGCTAATTGCAAAAGAATAAGATGCCATTGTGGTCGGGTACTACCGCACAAACCTGAAAATCAATTGGGTAGCCAAACTCTACCCTTATACAACCCTGATTACAAATGAATTAAATACAATTAAGTAAAGAATTCATTGTTATAGGATCTTCAAGCTTCATTTCTTTATTCTTCTTTTCTTCTTTCTTCTTTGGTTCCTTCTTTTGGATGGTTGGAAGGTGGATGCTCTAAGGCTTCACATGGTACATAAGATGCGATCTTATGATCAATGCTCATCATAATCCCCATAACAATCATTCCAAAATCTTAATTGCAAAATTTGCATGAAAAGAAAAAAGTAAATCTAGCAAACACCTGCAAAATAAAGGTTAGTTAAACAAACCACCAAATCTTAAGCATGATTATTGGACTTATCACCCCACACATAGGTGACTTAGTCCACCTGGCCTATTGGATTATACTTAGGGTATAAGCAGACAAAAAAAGCATTTATATTTTTATTTATTACAGTGTCCTTTAAGCAAAATCCCCTACAGAAGATAATGGTTAAACTAAAATTGTCCTATCATTCATTCTACACACATACATCCTAACATCTAGTCTAAAACATATATCACAAAATAAAAGCAAGCATCACACCATGCACTGCCCTAACTAAAGCTAGAAGTGGTGACTTAACCTGATGTGTGTGCTTTGAAAGTTTGTGTGGTTAGCCATGGCTTTAAGTTAGAATTTACTAAGTGTGAAGCATGTTCAACTTAGTGGAGGGTTTCATTTAAGTGATTTAATTATTTTGGATTGATTTGATTTCATGTTTTGATTATCTTCAAGTGAATCCTATAATTAATTACTAAGTTATAAAGAGAGGGAAAGAGAAGAGGACTTCTCTTTCCTTCCCTAACCTAAGTAATTTCTAAAGTAGATTCATATTTTAGTTTTATTTAGTGAATATTTTAATTAATTATTTTAATTAATCCTAAGTTTGGATGAACTCTAAACGAATATATTAAAAAAGAATGATATTTTAAGATTAAATAAAATGAACTAAATTCATAAAATATAGATCACTTCATTTCTTTCTCAACATGTATAACATACATATAAATGAGTCCTAAGCATAACTATACACACAAATGAGAATGTTTAATGCACTTTATGATGCATCCTAAGTAATTCATTTAAGAAAATTTGAAATTTTATGATGCATGATTTTCATTAAATAGAAAAGGGATTTCTTATCCAATTTTCACATGAACACATGAAGGTAAGAAAGGCATAAGTGAGTACAGTGATATTGTTAATCAGAGGTGTAAGGTACAAGACCTACTTAGGGCTACTTAAAGCCTCACAACCTCAGGGTTGTTCAGACTAATATACCACTTTCCTTAAATACAACCATGTGTACAAAAAAATGAATGGAAAAGAAAGAATGCAAAAAATTTGTATTGGTTGATTTATTTTTGTTTATGCAATTTATATGTGTAAGCATATGTATCCTTCTTAAGTGATAGGATAGGAATGAATAGGATATGGAATTAGATAAGTGTTAGGTTATTTTCAAATGAACCACACACCTTACAATATCCTATTCAAAACTATACTAAAAGATAAGAGAAGGAAGACCTACATAAAGCACATATTTATATTTTACTCACATGCAAACTTATAATTAAGATATAAGTAACACACTTTTAGTTTTGATAATTGATTTATATATTTTGAAAATAATTTAAATTTAATAGTGATAATAGCCACTCATATTCTTACTTTAGCCAACAAATGCAATTTTGACATAAAAGAAATATTTTTATTTTTAAATTTGATTTTGAAAAGCATGGATGCATGAAACTATATGACACATATTTAGCATAATGGGGAATAATTAAAGCAATGAAAGCATGTAAACATATTCACTTTAATTAAATCCTAAAGACAATCTTATGGAATAAAAAAGCTTAAAGTAAATCAAAGTTTGTTTAATATGATTTTTGTTTGATTTTTAATTTGATTTAACTTTGAAAATGTGAGTTGAATTTGCTGTTCCTAACCCATTTTCACATGTGTTTGACATTTTTATTTAATTTTTAGATGATTAGATTGGTTTTATAATTTGATTAGGTTAATGTATGAATTAAACATGTTAATTAACCCTTGCCTACACCACCTTTGCATAATTAATCAAATAATTATGAGCCAATGAGATAACATAAAACCTCACAAGGAATTTAAATTTCCAATGCACCTAGGAAGAAAGGGGTCTAATGCAATTTATCTCATGATTAATGATTAATTAAACTAAGAGATTTTAACTTAAGTAATTTCAAAACACCCCTCACACATATGAGTTGAGTTTTGATTTCTTTAAATGAACTTAGACTCTTGAACACCTAAGCATCTACCCAAAGTAGATTAATTAAGTTTTGGAAGATTTTAGATTTTTTAGAAATTAATTAAGAAGGTAATTAATGAATTATCCCTTAATTAAAGAGGATTAAGAAAGAAAATGGGGTTTAGGGAATAGCTTAGGGGAGATACCCCAAAATTATTTCTTAAACCTCCTATTCAATAGATCAAACCTTAATCAACTTCAATAAGGGATTACAACACTAATCAAACTCTTAATTATCTTTAATTACATGAAAGGGGTAATTAGGAAATAAATTAGCAATTCCCCCAATTAAGCGGCCAATAAATCCCAAAAAAAATTAGGGGAGGTAGAAGTCATTCCCCAAAATATATCCAAGAAGTTTGAGATTAATCAATGGATTAATTAGGGAGTAATTAGTAAATTAATGTTTTCAATAAAACCCAAAATTAGGGAAAGATACAATTCAAAATCCATTAAAACTAATTTTAGAATATTCTATATTGAATTATCTTTTAGTGAAAATTTATCTCATATTTTTCTGATTTTCCTTTAGAGAGATATGAGTTTTTAAATTTTATAGGATTAATTAGAATTAAATAAACACTAATTAATCCCTTAATCTAGTCAGCGCGCCATGCAATGGCTAACTCGGATGCTTTCTAATCGAAGCCGGTGGTGACTTAAACATCACATCACAAGCTGGCGCTATGCGCTTTAAATGGATTAGACGGACGAGAGATTAAAGTCGTCATTCCAAAGGGATGAAATCAGATCTAAGCGTGTGTTAAATCTCAGCCGTCCATCCAAAATGCACGAATGGTCAACTAAAGATCATCCTTGTTCTTCCATGAGGAATAATGGAGACCGTCCACTTTGGGGGAAGATGAGCTCGATCTTCGGATTGGAATGAAATCTGCACACCATCTAACCCTAATGGCAATCACATCTAATAGTTGAAATTTCATGCCATTAACATTTCTTTCACAAAGGGCCAATGCACATGGAGTTTAGTGGTTGGAAAATGTCTAACCTGAGGTGATCATGCTCGATTGGAGGAGCTTTGCGGAGACAAGGTGGTGAAAGTATTAGCTCTTGAGGTTAAGTGGTTTGCTCTATAGACCAACCCTCCTTAGCTCCCTTGTGGCATTGATGGAATTAGATCTCCCTTGCCTTTAGAACTTAAGAGAGCTTTGAGCTCGACTTCCTCTGGTGGAGTGTGTAAAGAGAATTGACTTGGATTGGAGTGTAGAGGAAGTTTACAATTCAATGGACCTCCCCTATTTTCAAAGGATGAAAACTGAGAAATGCCAAATTCAATCTCCCTCTAGGAAGCTTAGGAACTCTTGCTAATGACTCCTATCACTCTTTCTTACTCAATTGACAATGAGGAAGTGAGAATTGAAGTGAATTAGGGGGAGTATATCTCCCCCTATGACAATCAGATGACCAAAGCTTTATTTTTGATTTTGATCCAATTGCTAAGATTAAAAGGTCGTTGTGTTAGAAGTTTGCACATGGTCGTTTGGGCTAGGGAGTGAGGTAACCTCCCATGTGCTTGAAAATGAGTGGGAACATGATTCTCATGGCTAATTTGAGCCATGTGCTGGGCCATGGGTCAAGAATGACAAACCCATTGGGTTGGGTGCATCACCTCCATAGGGTCTACTTGACCTATTAGAAAGGTATCAAGTAAGTATGAAGAGGACTTGACCAAATTCCACATGAATTAGACCAAAATTTGTTCTATGGACTAGGGTAGAATGATCATTTGATTTTGAATTTGGATATGTTTGGTATTTTGAGAAAATAGGTTTGGCCAAGTTTCATTGGATTTGGAGTTCATTTGGTATGGTTTGGCTCATGTTGACCCATTTAGGTCAAAATAATCAACTTAGGTCAAGTTGACCAATTGGTGGGACAAGTTCATATGACCATCTGAAATATTTTGGTGGCATTGGGTTGATTCAATTTGGTTTAGTTTTGAGTTTGGTTAATTTCATTTAGGTCAAATAGGTTAAGTTGACCAATTTAAAACCATTTGACATTTGAGCTAGGTCATGGGTAGGTTTAGGTTTGGTTAGTCATATGAAGTGGATTGGTATATTTGTTTCAAATCAATTTTGGTTAAGTTTGAATTTGGCTCGCATGACCTTTAGATTAAGTTGGGTTCAAGGTCATGGCTAGTTAGATCTAGTTGGTTAATGAGGTTTTGGTCAAGTTCAACAAGTTATTTGAAATGAACTTGACTTATTGGTTTCAATCAATTTGGCTTAGATCAAGTTTTGACACATTTTGACTTTTTAGGTCAAGTTAGGTCAACATGGGTCAAGTGGCCATATAGTTTAGGCTCAAATGTTGACTTGGTCAAGTTCAAACATAGTTCATGAATGAACTTAGATCAATGGTTTCAATCAATTTAGCCTATGGTGGATTTTGACTATGTTAGGTTTCATTTTGACTAAGTGTTGACTTGGTCAACCTTTAGGTTTGACTTGGTTTTACCCAATTTGGGTAATTGATCATCTCAAGATGATTATTGATCATGATGAGAGGCACATGTGAGTTTGATTCAATCGGTTAGGATTAGAATTTGGCTCATAAGGGTACTTTAGGTCACTTTGGTTCATGTGAGCCTAAGTAAGTCAAATGGCTTTGTTAAAGCTTGATTTGAGCTTGAGTGAACCTGTATATGGACTTATGCTTGAAATATAAATCCATTTGCAAGTGGTTTGAAGTCAAATGAGTTTTGATTCATTTGACAATTTCATATTCAAAGGAAGAACATGAATGTATTTGGGGTTTGATTTTTGAATTGAGTTTGATTTGGAGATTGAAGTTTGTATTTATATTTGGATTCATGATTGTAGAGTTGATTGAATCATGAAAGAAAATCAAGAGTTTGGCTTGATTTGAAGTTGATTTGGCTAAGTTCAAGATTTTGACTTGAAAGATTTAGGTTGGATTTTGAATGGATTTGAGTTTGACTTTTAGAATTGGTTTTGATTGTTTGACTTTATTTCATTTATATATGTGAATATAAATGAGAATATAAATATGAGAAATTTTCAAAGATTTGAAGTGGTTTGCTCATGATCTAGGCTAAGTTCTTAAGAGAAGATTAAGGGACTTATAAAATATTTGGAATATTTGAATTTGAATTTGGTTTAATTGATTAATATTTATATTTCATTTATATATGTGAATATAAATGAGAATATAAATGAGTTATGAGAAAATCTCACAATTTGAATTGAAACATGATTTAGCTAAGTCAATGAAGGAAATTAAGGACTTAAGAAGGATTTTAAATTTGGAATTTAATTTTTGGATTTGATTTGATTGATTTGTATTTAGATTTCATTTATATATGTGAATATAAATGAGTTATGAGAAAATTTCAAGTATTTGAATTGATTTGTATTTGATTTAGCTAAGTCCATGAAGAAAAATTTAAAGGACTTAGGAAATTTCATGAATTGATTTTGAATTTTGAGGTTAGTTTGATTGGTTTGAATTTATATTTCATTTATATATATGTGAATATAAATGAGAATATAAATTAATTATGAGAAAATCTCATGAGTTTGAGTTAGTTTGATCATGATTTAGCTAGGTCCTTAAAAGAAGATTAAGAACTTAAGAAAGATTTGGACTTAGGAATTTCATTCATTGGTTTCAATCATGGATTTCAATTATGGATTTCAATCACATGGAGTTGATTTGGGTTTGGAGAAAATCAAATAAATCAAATAAGTCGCAAACTGTATGTTTGGTTACAAACATACAGTGATCCTCATCTTGATTATTTTTTAACTTCTATGACAAATTTGTAGTCTCATATATAAATACATTCATGCCGATATGATTTCATACATTTCAATGCATAGATGCATTCATTCGATCTACATAAATGCATAAATGTGTATAAGCTTTATACATAAAGATACATTTTGATCTAATCTCAAACTAGCTCAATCATTTCGAGATAGGCTTGATTCGATAATAAATTTATTTAAATCAGCAAAAAACTTAGTGTAAACAAACAAATCAAAGTGCATCAAGACCTACTCACAAGTGCTAATCTCTTCATTTTTAGTGAACACGAATCGAGAGATATGCATAACAAAGATTACCGCAAGTCGCTACAAAAGCGCTTAAAAAAGGACTTAAAATAGAACTGATTTCATGGTTCATGTATTGCCACCATATAACTAGAGAATTTACATTTGTTTGCAACCAAAATAATTTTTCAGAATCGCACAAAAAAGAGGCTAGAACTTTTACATATTAACAACCTCCAGAAAACTATGAAACATAAACAGCAATTTATCACCTCAAGTGCGGGCTACCTTCCTTATAGAGCATTATTTACATAGTTTGCACCAACAATGCCCTTGAATTGATCACATGATTGATCAAGTTTTGCCACCATGAGGATCATAGTTTGTCCCTCACTGGAATTCATTTCACTTGTAAGCCCAACTTCCCAAGTGCTAAACCACTGACGGAAAGAACCAAATTAGTAGTACACTGATGTGCATAGCTATAGCATTTTATAGATGCATTATGCAAGTGGTTGCAACCAATGACTTATTTATCAAGGATAAACAGATGGAATTATGCCAACCATTGTTAGCTATAGTTCCTTTATATGGTTTATGTTGTGGGAAAGTTAAAGAAGTGTTTAGTTTATTAATGTAATAGATATTTTGGAATGTGCATAAGCACTATATCAACTTTGAACTAGCTTGCATTTATGAAACTTTTGGTTGACTTGTGCAAAATTCATACCTTTTAGAAGGATTTAATTACTTTAAAGGGGGGATAAGCCCTTAAATGTAAAGATTCCCTTTTTAAAAATCTGCATGAATTTTTGCTATATTCAATAAATCACATTTTTAAAAGAATTCTACCAACACATTCAACCAATGGGGACAAATATATAACAAAAAATAAACTAGTTTCATTGATAATAGGTGCCAAAGTACATTATTCTATACAAATTCTTGATCAGTGATCTTTAAGAGACCATCAAATACATGATCAACTTAATGAGGAAAAAAAATCATTGCAATGATGAAAGCGAGCATTGCCAACATAATTTTGTTCCGGGTTGAGAGGGTCTAAAGTTTCTTCATTGTGTTCGCCTAAAAAGCTCTTCCTTGATTCTCCATTTCATATACTTTATGGTCATCACCATTTAACCAGATGAAATAACCACAATCATCTTTTGTACAGTTTGAGGATATCTTAAATTTTTTTACAATAATTTCTTTTTTTTATAGCTCGTGAATATGACGCATTGTAAATTGCAACGACACAACACGTGATGTTCTCTCGAGATGACCATCGATGCGGATGATTGACTTCAGCTCATTTTAGGCAATGTATAATCTATTAAACAAAGTTAAGAAAAAAAACAAATTATTAACAATTAAGGACATTTAAATAAAAGCGAAAGAACTACAAATATTAGCGGATAAGGCAAGTCAATCAATGGACGACAAGAATGAGGAATTTGATGAATGCAAACAAATTAGACAATAGTGGATAGATGTCCCATGCTAATTTCACAAATACAAATGCTATTAGAATGATTTAAAAAATATGATGACTATAGACAAGGAATATAAAAAAATATTTTCTCACGTATTCTATATTCCCCTTATTTTCTTCTTCTTCTTCTTCTATCTTCTTCTCCCAATCCCTCTATTTTTAGAAGCTTCCAGCCACCCTCAAAGGAGCCGTTTATCAACCACCTCCACCTCAACAGACTTGTCAAAGTTTTACAAGGATAACAATAAATCGTAATGACAGGATTTTAAAAAATCAAAATGATTCAACCTTCTAATAAAGCAACTTCAATTTAGAATCATACAAAACTTCCTAAAAAACAAAGAACAAAAAATTTCTTAATTAATTTAAGAAAAAACAAGGAACATTCAATGGACTAACACAAAAGAGCATCAATAGCCCTCATACTCAGCATAGTATTATCCTCCACAGAAGAAATAGAAATCAACATCTTATCCACCAATGTACTCAACCTAGCCATGGTCTCCCACAACCTCATATCCACCATTGTACCAAAACAAATTTGATGAATGCTAAACCTCAACTGAAGCTAAAAGCCCACGATACAAACAAATTAGTAATGGAGGAACGTTGCGCTAGTTTACAAGCGCTTCAATAACAAGAGATAATAAAAATGATGATGCCAAACCTCCTGAGTGCGATTTGCAGGGGTTCCAGCGGAATTGTGAGGGAGGAGGAAGTTTGAAGAAGGTGTACCTCCCTGCACTCAGAACTAGGTTTTGTATGAAGGCGAGCAGGAAGTTCGTAGATGGGAATAGAGTTGTTTGTTCCCCTAAAATGAGTTCGCACTCGGCTTATAGTTCGCAGACGGACGAAAGAAAATAAGGTTGCTCACGGTTCTCCCAATATGGAGTTACACGGTAGCATACAGTGTCAGGTAGGGTGGTAGAATTGATGTATTTGAAAGATTTAGGTGTTATGTATGTAAATAATAAATTTTAGGTGTGAGATATGTAAATTAATAAGAATTGAGTGGTATGTATGTAAATTAATAAGAATTAATCCCTCCTATGCCCCTTCTGTTCCCACCCGAAGCGCTGAACTGTGGACAGGAGCTCGCTAGCGAAGGCACCAACGGGATTTCGGTCCAAAATCCTCGTCTTTCTCCCCCTTCGCTCTCATACTGAAACCATCCATGGGGAAGAGAAGCGAGACATCGCAAAGGTAAGCCTCGTCTTTGTTCCACCTCCACTTGCGCCTCAGTTTGTATAAATCAAAGCACCGCCAATGGGATTCACTAAACCGGATTCAAGGAAAATGGAGGTGAAAAGGGTTTTACGATTCTGCATGTCTAAAAATGTCATTTTTGCTAGTTGGCAGAATTTAGATTAAATCCTGGTTTAATCTTGCTCAATCAAAGACTGCTACCAAATAGCCCAGAAATGAGATTAGAAATGACGGTGGATTTAATTTATTAAGACCGTTCAGCTGGGTTTAGCTTCAGTCCTGCCTGAATCCTGCTCAGTTCTAAACATACCGGCAAGGGTTTATAAAATTTATATCCATGGGAGCAATTTCTTGAAGGGAAAATTAATCGCGTTTTCGAGTTTGCAAATGGCGAATTTTGCCACAAATAGAATTCTTCACATTTATCAGGGTATTGAATCCCATCTCTTTCCGGTCTCAATGCTGTAAGTGATCTGTATTTCCAGTTCTTCCATGCTTTGGTCTATTTTTTTTTTTTCCTAGTTGCGCTGAACAAATAGAGAAGTTTTCTGCTGATTTCTTTCTGTTAAATTTTCTGTTCATGCTTGAAACTCTAGGGCAAGGAAGAGCTATAGTTCTTCAGGTCCTGTCAGGTATATTCCAGGACGCTTTGCCCAACCGAAAAGCTCGAACTGCAAATCTTTGCAGGGTTCTGCTAAGAAGGGAGCACCTATCACCGCGAACCCTGCTGCTGGATTCGCGAATTTAGATGATCAGCGGCTTCAGAATAGTAGTTTTGATGATGAAATATGTGAGTTCCTGTAATAATTTTTTGTGGACTTCACTATTTCTGTAAGTCGTAGTGAATGGCTCATGATATGACTTTAAAGCTACATAGTTTTCCATTTGATCTATGATCAGAATTTTGGAAAGTAAATCAGAAAACATTAGCTTCATATAATTGCTAGTAGAGTTGGAAATTCTTTGTGAGCTATATTTTTGATTTTAAATTTTCAGCTTTATAAACACACTGAATATTAGGTTAAATCACCAGTTAAGAAGGTAGCTTTTCTGTTACTAAATAAATAGTAAATTTTAGTAAGTTTGCATTTTTTTTATTTTTGCAAAATTATGTGGACTCGAAAATTCACCACTTCTTCGAAAAGAGTGTTTTAAGTGTCGGTGTAATTTTCAGAAGGCAAATGGAATAGTAGATAAGACACTACACAGAGATTTTGTCCTCATTTGGTGAGGACTTTAGATCTGGTTCCAGGTTTCCTATAGGCGCAAGCCCCTATAGTTAATTATCTCTCTCAATAAGTGAGAGAAGACTTTCGATTAAGGCTAGTCATTAGATCGCTTAGTGCGTAGCGTATAGTAACAACATGTAGAGTTTTAGAATTTAAGATTTATGAAATTTATCATTTCAGCATAAACCAGAGGGTTGGGGGAATGATGACGTGCCTGATCTAGATCCCATGGTTCCGTCATCCCGGATTGTCGTGGTCCATAGTCTACTTAGTCAGAGGAGGTAGTCGACCCAACCTGACTAAATGATTCTTATTAGCAACACATGGATTACGTCGTCTAAGAAATCCTTGTAGACCTGGGGTGATGTTTGTCTAAGAAGACAGATTTAAGTCTACCTTAGCTGACAGAGGGCTATTTGTCCTATCAAGTATATCCTATGATTCACAACTCAGAGGGCAGAAACATTGGGGAGCATACGAGCTACGGTCGTGATCGTAATATAATGAGGTCTGACTGGCCAAACTACCCGAATGTAAGACTCGTCAGAATCGCTTCATCTGGAAACCTACTAGGCAAGCCACACGTGAGGATACAGCCGCTGCCCATCTAGCGTGAGATTGATTGAGAGTGAACATAACAAACACTTGATTTGACATTGGCTCATTTGTGAGCTAGAATTTTCTTAATTTGTCAACAAATGTGGGTGGATGGATTGAGTTTGATTTTATGCTTTTAATGATAGAATTACATTTAAATAGTTTTAGATTGCTACTTAAAAATTGATTAATTAGGATATGTTTAAGAGCTTTAGATTCTGTCAACTCTATTTAACTACTAACAGAGGATTAAATCTACTATCACCTGATAGAATCAATTTCTCAGATATTTCACTGATTTTAATCTCTTATTATAGGTTTTTATGTTTTGTTAATCTGGACACAGTCCTAAAACTAAACTGGGAAGCAACTCGCGCAGCATCCTCAGACACTTGAATTTAAGCATTCAGCGTAATGTCGGGGCCCATGCGGGTGTATAGTAATTTTAGGTAATTTTGTGTTTGAATTATGAGGTTGATTTTATAGTTTCATTTAATTTTAATTTATCCTGCGCAGCCTTTTCAGACATTAAAATTTACACTTGAAATCTCTGTGTCCGAGCACATGTAGTTGGTTATAGCTTAGTTAATTTCACCTAATTAGTGATTTCGTTGATTTTGAAAATCATAATTTAGAATGAAGTTCCTTAATTTTTGATTGAAGGAAATCCTATGATTTTTATAGAATTGAA
The DNA here is from genome assembly GCA_021442155.1 of Cymbidium sinense. NCBI lineage: Eukaryota > Viridiplantae > Streptophyta > Magnoliopsida > Asparagales > Orchidaceae > Cymbidium > Cymbidium sinense. The sequence continues at coordinate 114,169,061 of CM038220.1, read as the reverse complement.
TTTAGTACGCTTTCATCGCCAGGATCGGACGGTTTAGATCACATCAGACGATCTGAAGGCTCGGATCGCATGATCCACGTGCGATCCAAGCCGTCCGATTCCGCGAACCGCGGGATTGGACGATGGCTGTGAGCCACCGGTGATGAACAGTATTTTCAGGCCTTTTTGAAAAAAAATGATGATTTATAAGCCAAAATTTGTCCAAAAGGTCCCATTTTTATGCCGATATGCATCGAAAAAATTCGATTTTCTAATTGGGATGATTTAAAGTAAAAATGCTAGATTATCTAAGGGAAATTCCTAAAATCGCGAGAAAATTAATACAAAATGTGCGAAATCCTAAGGCCGGGCCGGTTACGGTTTGGCAAAATTTACCTCGTTGGGATGATTTTCGGCAGCGGTGAAGATCCGAGCGAACTCCTAGGTATGTAAGGAAGCTTTGGAGTGATTTTTAACCCTTGTCTCGAACGTCAGTTTCTCCGATGTTCACCGTCAAAAGAGCAATTATTTGTGTTTTGAGCTCAAAAATGGCTTTAAGTGGGGAGATGGATTCTTTTTTTTTTTTACTTTGGGGAGCTTTTGGGGGTTGAATGATAGTGCGAGAAAGAAATCTAAAGCCTCATCTCCCCCTTATTTTATAATGGCCGAAAATACAATCTTTTTTGAATTTTTTTGGCTCTAAATTGATTGTCATCATCAATAAGAAAATTAGATGATTTATAATATGAATAAATACATTCTAAGTTAAATGAAGTGAATTTATTTTGCGTCACCTAGTGTCCTTGCAAACTACTGAAGGAATCATTTGTAAACTTTATTCTTGGCCATCGTAACATACATGATTTTGTGGAAGGAAATGGTGGTCTTATGATTCCTATATGCTCTACCACCCAGATCCGAATAATTTACATAACTAACTTCAATGCATCAAATAATATAAATCTGAAGATGTAAAATGTATCATTAGAAGAGTGACAAAGTCACTCATGTACCCAGGTGCCTTCTATGTCAAAATTTTTGATGTAATACCATCAAATTGTGAAACCAGGAAGCTTCAGATGACTTCTGGCCTTGGGGTGGTTGGGATGGATAATAGATTAATTGAGGACTTTGAATTTTTGCTCCAAAGTCCTCTCTTGCTATCATATGATCAGATTTATTCAATGCAAATGTTGGGGAGGAGTTAAGTGCATGTGATGGGAGGAATTAAATGAGGTTGAGTGGAATCCTATGTGGGGGAGGATCCATAAGGGAATTAAATGGGTTGAGTTGGTTTTGGACTGATCCCAAATGGGTTTGGGTCGGGTTTGATCAGCCCCCAATAGGTCTTAGCTTAATTTCAAGAGATTTGTCCAAATTAGGGTCATATGGGTCAATTGGGTTAATTTGACCAATTTGACCAAAATTAGTCAAATTAGCTTAGGTTATGGGTTGATTCATGTTCAATTGGCTAATTGAAGATGGATGTGATCTTTGATTTGAATTAATTTGGATTTAGGCCAAATTGACCCTTTAGACCAATTTGGGCTAGGTTGGGTCAAGTTGGCCAATTAGGCTCGATTGATCAAATTGGGTTTAATTATGGTTTTGGTCAAGTTCAATAATCAATTTGGAATGAACTTGAGTTATTGATTGTAATTTTATGAGTTTTGGCTAAGCTTATGAATGTGATTCATATGGCTTAGGAATGAGTTTTAGGATTTGAATTTGATTTTGGGTTTCAATCATTTGGAGTCAAATTTTGAAATTAGATTTGGAATTTGAATTTGAATTTGAGATTTGGTTTGAGAATTGAGTCTGAGTTTGATTTGAGAAAGTGTATCTAGATTAGGTTTAGGCTATGGGATATGTAATTTTCTTAAACCCTGAGGCATAGCCTAATCTTATGATTAACATTTCTAAGTCTAGGCGTTAGGTGTTCACCTAATCATTAGATTTGTCTTATGACTAAGGAGTTCTAAATGAAGAGTCCCAAGTCTAAGAAGATGAGGTTAAGAGCTCACTCAAAAAGTGAGGTCATGATACCAACATATACTTATATATAATTTTATTATTAGACATAAGTTTTTATTTAATTTTTTTAAAATCA
>CM038220.1:113767726-114166872 GCA_021442155.1 Cymbidium sinense | reverse complement strand
TAATATATTTTGTGTATTTGAATGCTCAAACGAAGTCGAATTATGAGATCTTGGGCTTGTTAGATTCGTCAAGATGCTCGATTTGACTATAAGCACTCAATATTTAAAAGCTATTTATGGATTTAACTGATATCCCAAAAGTTTCTAATGATATTTTAAGTGCTTGATCTCGACTAGTTTCAACTTAGGATCAACTTGCTTTTGACATCAATATTTGTACTTCGACTAGTGATATTTTTAGCGTCATATCAGTTGCCCCCTATTTTTGGATGACATTGTCTCGATCATCCAAAAATAAATATATAAATACTTGAAAATAATAAATTCTTCCAAATTTGCGGTCCATTAACCATATATTTTGAGAGAAACGATTTTCATGCGAGCATTATGATCACGCAGCGGGTGCGAGTGCGGATATGTGTACTGGTGTAAGATTTGAGTTATGGACCCATCCGGGACTTACGGTGACGCTTCGCGATGATCAGTGGCGGGTCGCGGCCATGTGGCGAGCGGCGGCGCAGTCAGCGCATCGCGAGCATGGCGACATCTGTGGCGTCTTAATGGCCGGCCGAACTGTCGTCTTGAGAGCGAGCGGCGTCTTGGTGTCTTGAGCGCGACGGGTTGAATGAGGGAGCGAATCGAGGCAGACGCTGTATGGCGCGCCCGTCTGTGGGTCCTTGCGATGCCATGCGCTTGGCCGTTTTAGCCGTTTTTGCGTTTGAGCGGTTTGAACAGTTTTGTGGGGTTTTTAGCAATTTTTGACCTTTTTGCCCTTATAGGGGGTTTATAAAACCCCCCTAGGGCCAAGGGAGAAGGCACACTCTTCATATGCTTGAGTGTCCCTCTTCTTCTTAAGAGGAGGTCGTTCGAAGGCGATCAAGACCCGTAGTTCATACGGAGAGGCTCTGATTTTCTCTCGAAAGAGGCATCAACTGCCCTTGTTAGACCGACCGGGTTTGGAGGCGATCAAGGCCCGTAGTTCATCTGACAAGATTTTCCTCGAAAGGCGTTCGCGCCACTTGTCGAATCGACCGGATTTGGAGGCGATCAAGGCCCGTAGTTCATACAGTGAGGCTCCGGTTCTCCCTCGAAAGAGGCATCAACTGCCCTTGTCGGACCGATTAGGTTCGGAGGCGATCAAGACCCGTAGTTTATAAGGCGAGGCTCCGATTTTCCCTCGAAAGAGGAGTCAACTGCCCTTGTCGGACCAACCGGGTTTGGAGGCGATCAAGGCTCATGTTCATCTGGCGTTCGGTTCTCTCAATAGGCGTCAACTGCCATTGTCGGACCGACCGAGTTTGGAGGCGATTAAGGCCCGTAGTTCATACGGCGAGGTTCCGATTTTCCCTCAAAAGCGTTACTTCGTCGGATCGGCAGGTTTGAAGGTGATGATCGGTGATGATGCCGGCGGCAGTGAAAAGAGGCGGTGGCGGCCGTCGATGTCAGCGAGATGACCGGCGGCGATGTGGTAACCGGCGAAGATGGCCAAACGATGATAGTGAAGGAGATTGCAATGACCGGCAGTGGTTAGCGGCCGATGGGTGGTCGATAGCAACAGCGATAATGGTAGTCGATAATTGGTGGCAGCGTTATATCAGCGAGATAGCCGGTACGATATAGTGGTAATAAACGAGATGCTGGATAATTCAGCGTCGGTGGCCGTAATAAGCGGCAGTGACCGGCAACAGTGGTTAGCGGGCAAACGAGGTGGTGATGCCAGAATGCGATATATCGGCGATGCTTATCGGCGTTAAGCGAGATAGCCGGCAGCGATAGTGTATCAGCGAAGATAGCGAAGATAATTAGCGGCAGTGATTGGTGGCGATAAGTGGTCAGCAATAATGGCGATAGTAGTCGATGGTGGCCGCGTCAGCGGCGATCAGCGAGATGACCGGCGACGATGATGGTGACCAGCGGAGATTGCCGGCGATGGTCGGTGGCGGTGACCTGCGACGGTAGTCGGCGGCGGTGACCGGCGACAGTGATGATTTTTGACCTATCCGAGGTTGTTTGTCAGAGTGTTACCCGATGACGTTAACCTGTGTGGAAGAGGTTGAATTGAATCCATTGAGAATTTTGACCAATCGAGATTGTTTGTCGAGTGTTACGATGGCGACTGTGGAAGAAGCGTGGAAAGTACACCAGGACCTTTTGTATCTAGGTTGTTTGTCGAGTCTTTGCTCGATGGCGTTAACTGTGGAAGATGTTGAATTGAATCCCGAGGATTTTGACATATCGAGGTTGTTTGTTTGGGTGTTGCAGATGACTTTAACGTATGGAAGAAGGCGAATCACACTAAGGATTTTTGACCTATCAGGTTGTTTGGAGTATTACTTGATGATGTTAACAAAAGGTGGCGAAGTCCACCAAAGACCTTTTGACCTATCTAGGTTGTTTGTCAGAGTCTTTGCTCGATGACGTTAACCTGTATGGAAGAGGTCGAATTGAATCCGCTGAGGATTTTTGACCTATCCGAGGTCGTTTGTCAGAGTCTTTGCTTGATGACGTTAACCTGCATGGAGTAGGTGCAAAGTTTTGATCTATCCGAGGTTGTTTGTCTGAGTCTTTGCTCGACGACCTTAACATGTATGGAAGAGATCGAATTGAATCCGTTGAGGATTTTTGATCCATCCGAGGTTGTTTGTTAAAGTATTACTTGATGACGTTAACCTGTATGGAAGAGATCAAATTGAATCCGCTGAGGATTTTTGACCCATCCTAGGTTGTTTGTCAAAGTATTACTTGATGGCGTGCAGTGAAAGAGGTGAATCAAAACATCCGTTTGTGGTTGTAGCCAAAGTTGCTCATAACCTTGGTCTTTTCATTGGTATTCGACTTGCTTCTCTAGCGAGATATACATAATATTAATTTGGATAATCTTTTGAGATTAAGAGTTACCCCCTAGTTTCCGACAAAATCTGAAGGAATGAAGTTTGATGAATCTTCATTCCTCGCTTGCGCTCTATAAAAGCTTGAAATGCTCCACCTCGATGGTGGTTTTGATCTTGTTGGAAAACTTGGTCGTCATACAAGATGAAATAATGAGAATCAGTTTCCACAGGCGTCAAGCGTTGTGTCTAGAAAATCAGTTCGTAGAGTAAAAGTTTACGCGCAGCCTTGTGAAATCCAAACACACGGGTATTTAAAAGAGAAAACTCTAGAAATTTTAAAAATCTCAAAAGAAAACCACTAGCCAGTAAAAGCTTCCACTATATATTTATTTTGGAGTACAAGATTTTCTTGATAACGGGATTACAGGATTGTATATGAGAAGGGCTGACAATGGGAATCCCAAAATCAGATAACAACAGCTATATAGTCACGTTCAGGTTGTAGTAGTTGCTAGTGGTAGCAGATGATGATGATGAAACGGGAGAACGACCTAACGATGAAGGTCGTCAGGATGGTGACCGACGGAGATTGACGACGGCAAGGATCATCGGTGGCGGCTGAAGGCAGTGGTTGACAACCGTCGAGTGGTGGCACGATTGTGCTTGGAGGATTTTCAAGCTTTAGAGTTCTCTCCTGTCTCTTGGTTGGCCTCCCTCATATGAAGAATGAGAGACTATTTATATATTGGAGTACTGACGTCTCTGTAAATACATGCAAAATCCGAATCACTCCTCTCAATCGGATGGCTCAAAATGATTCTTTTGATCATATAATGTATTTTGTGTATTTGAATGCTCAGGAAATTATGAGAATCTTGGGTTTGTTAGATCATCAAGGCTTCGATTTGACACTCCATGTTTAAGAGTTATTTATGGATTTAACTGATATCCCAAAGTTTTCAATGATATTTTAAGTGCTTGATCTCGATCAGTTTCAACTTAGGATCAACTTGCTTTTGATTAGGGGTGTAAGCGAGTTTGGCGACAGAACTCTTGTTAGGTGTTCTCGTTTGAAAATTCTTTGTTAGTGTTGTTCGATTAGCTCAAAATCTGATAGCAGAAAAATTTGTATGAAGGAGGATTAGCAGTCAATCTTTTGCATAATAAAAGTTCTCAAACTATTGTGATAAATAATTGTGTTATAATAATAATAATAATAATAATAATAATAATAATAATAATAATAATAATAATAATAATAATAATAATAATAATAATAATAATAATAATAATAATAATAATAATAATAATAATAATATAATAATAATAATAATAATAATAATAATAATAATAATAATAATAATAATAATAATAATAATTTATTTTAAATCGGTAAACGATCGAACAAATGATTGTTCATGTTCATGGTTTATATCGAGGAAATATATTTTTGTGTTCGTTTAGTTACGAGCGAGCAGAAACTATTGGCGAAGAGTTGTTCAGACAACGCTTTTTTGACAACCCTACTTTTGACATCAAGATTCGTTCTCCAACTAGTGATATTTTTAGCGCCATATCAATAATAATAATAATAATATTATTTTTATATGTATTTTCATACAACATGTAAGTAGTTATATTCAATTAAAGTTTGATTATAGTTCAAATATAATTTCAAAAAATTAATAAATAAATTTGAACAAATTTTAAAATGCATGTGACATTCAAATTTTGTTCTCATTCGATAAAATAAATAAATAAATTATAGTGCCTTTTTTTTGAAAAACTTAGGTGCCATTTAGGATCATTTTTATTTTTCATATTTTATATTTTTATTTTATTCTATTATAAATAAATTATAGTACCTTGGTGTATGTTTTTTGCTCATGACATGCTTCTTGTTGATAAGACTAGAGAGGGAGTCCAAGAGAAACTTGAATTATGGATGTTAACATTAGAGTCTAAAAGTTTTTGTTTAAGTAGATCTAAAACTGAATATACGGAGTGTAATTTTAGTTGTAGAAGTTCTAGTGATAATGTTGTGATATTAGATGAATAAGTCATATTAATAAGAGTGAGTGATTGATATTTAAATTTCATTGTTCAAAATGATAGGAAATAGATGGAGATGTTATTAGTAGAAAGTTGGATGGTTGAAGTGGAGGAATGCATCCGCCTTTGGTGATAGAAAAGTTCCAATTTAAACTTAAGGAAAATTTTATAAGATGGTGGTAAGACCGCAATAACTTATGGCGTAATGTTGGCCAATAAAAGAGAAGCATAAGACTAAGTTAAGTGTTACAGAGATGAGGATGCTCAGGTGGATGAGTGACTTTACTCTTAGAGATAAAATGTGAAATGAGTATGTTCGGAAAAAAGTTGGAGTAGCTCCAGTGGCAGATAATATTACACAGAGTCGCCTTAGATGGTTTGGTCACATAAAGCGTCGGCCGTCTGATGACCCAGTTAGGAGAGTAGATGCATTAGATTAGTCTTATGTTAAGAAAGGCAGAGGTAGACCTAAAAAGACTTGGTTAAGATGTTTAAAAAATGACCTTAGTATACTTGAATTAAATGAGAATTTGACACATAATAGGATACAATGAAGATGAAGGATTCATATAGCCGACCCCACTTAGTAGGATAAAGGCTTGTTGTTGTTGTTGTGTTATATATTTTTGTATCAATTTATATATATATATATATATATATATATATATATATATATATATATATATATATATATATATATATATATATATATATTAAAAAACAATCAAGATTTCTAGATTTAGGTCTTCTTCTAATAAATATATTTGTCAATTTAAAATATCTCAATCCGATCATGAATCTCTTAAAATAGATCACCTTCCGTGATTTTCAGCATTGATGTGAGAAGAGAAGTGAAAAGATGATGGAGATCAAAGAAGTCGATCATATGGCACGCTTCAAAGCCCAAAGAGTTGTGCCAATACTTTAATGAAAACTATTTGCAACTATGCAAAGCGATCAATACATCGTCTCTAAGTCTCTTCTGTTTTTGGGAGAAAGCATAAATATTGGCTATTATTATATTTTAAATGCTTGTTTATTTGTGTGCAACTGTGTCTCTGAGGTAATGGAGATCAATGAAGCTGATCATATGACAATGCCTTAGTAGCCCAAAGAGTTGTGCCAATGCCTTAACAAAAACTATCTACAACTATGCTAAGCGATCAACGCCTATGAGTCTCTTCGTTTTAGTCATAAAGAAAGCATAAATATTGTGCCATTATTATATTTTAAATGCTTAGTTTATTTGTGTGCCACGCTCGAAGTCTCTACGCCTCAGATCTCCTCGAGGTGATGGAGATCAAAGGAGTTGATCATATGGCTATGCCTTCAAGCCCAAAGAGCTATGCCAATGCCTTAACAAAACTATTCAAAACCATGCTAGCGATCAATACAACGTCTCTGAGTCTCTTCTGTTTTAGGGAAAGAAAGCATAAATATTGGGTCATTATTATATTTTAAATGCTTAGTTTATTTGTGTGCCACTGTGTCTCTGAGTCTCTGCATCTCTGAGGTGATGGAGATCAAAGAAGCTAATCATATGGCGATGCCTTTGAAGCCTAAAGAGCCGTGCCAATACCTTAACAAAAACTATCTACAACTATGCAAAGCGATCAATACATCTTTGAGTCTCTTTTGTTTTTGGGAGAAAGCATAAATATTGGGCTATTATTATATTTTAAATACTTGTTTATTTGTGTGCCACTGTGTCTCTGCGTCTCTGAGGTGATGGAGATCAAAGAAGTTGATCATATGACGATGCTTTTGAAGCCCAAAGAGCAGTGTCAATGCCTTAACAAAAACTATCTGCAACTATGCAAAGTGAGCAAAACAGCATCTCTGAGTCTCTTTTGTTTTTGGGAGAAAGCATAAATATTGGGCTATTATTATATTTTAAATGCTTGTTTATTTTGTGTGCAACTGTGTCTCAAGGCTCTGAGGTGATGGAGATCAAAGAAGTTGATCATATGACGATGCCTTTGAAGCCCAAAGAGCAATGTCAATGCCTTAACTAAAACTATATACAACTATGCTAAGCAATCAATGCAACGTCTTTGAGTCTCTACTATTTTAAGGAGAAAGAAAGCATAAATATTAGGCCATTATTATATTTTAAATGCTTAGTTTATTTGTGTGCCACGGTGTCTCTGAGTCTCTACATCTCTGCATCTATGAGGTGATGGACATCAAAGAAGCTGATCATATGACGATGCTTTCGAAGCCCAAAGAGCTATGCCTGCCTTACAAAAAGTATCTGCAACTATGCAAAGAGATCAATACAACGTCTTTGAGTCTCTTCTGTTTTAGGGAGAAAGAAAGAAAATAAATATTATTCATTATTATATTTTAAATGGTTGTTTATTTGTGTGCCACTGTAGATTTCGCCTTCTCTCTTTCATGAGGAGAATGATAGAATATATATATATATCACACAAATCTTATATATTTAAGAGCTCAACAAACTTTTATTTTATTATGAGATAAAGCAAAGAAACACTTTCAATAACTCTCACATTTTTATTTAAAGCTTATTAGGTTCAAAGATGGCATCTTTCCACATATTCTGGCTTCGTTACTCGAAGAGCACGATTCCGAATTACAAACGATCTTTACACACGGATTAACTATGACATTGACAAGAGCACGCTTGCAGCAGATGCAGCCTTCACCAAACAAAGTAAATTGTATATATATATATATATATATATATATATAAACAAATTTGAAAGAAAACTATTATAATATTTATATAAAAATAATTAAGTACATAGCACATAAATTATATATATTTATATACATAATATTTAAATTTTTTATATTTATTTAAATAGTAATTAATGTTTTATTATTATAACAAAAATAGAATTATCATTATTTTCTTTTAAAGTGAAAGGTATCTTTTTAGATATTAAAATTGTGATATTTTAATAAATATGAAACTTTAAGTATTATATATGTAAATAATAAAAATTATGTGCTATATATATAAATTTCTCAAAAAATAATAATATTTTAAAGTTATATTAAAATAAAAATATTACTTAATTTTCATCAGTAAAAAACTCAAAACTCTTAGATCTATTTTTAGATAAGTTTAATACATAGGTAATTAATATTATACTAGCCACTAAATAGATCTAAGCAAGGACAAGGGCTTTGATGATTTTTAAAAAATTACACATAAAACATATAATTTTTATATATTTACATATTTAACATCTAAAATTTTTATATTTACAAAAATAATATTTTTCTTATACTTAAAAAAGTGTATTTTACTTAAAAAATAATGATAGTGCTATATGATGTAATAATAAAGTTTAGATATTTTATAAGTAAATATCAAAGTATAAGTATTAGACATGCTAATATATAAGAATTATGTGTTATTTATGCAAATGCCCCTTATTGTTCTCTAATCTAGTTTGAATAATCTCTAAAAACAAACCTGGTGGAAGAATTATTTTATTAGAGTCTGTGCTGCCTCTGATAAACAGTATAATTGTTATGAGCGAGAGGAGGAGAAATTGCAAGCTAGTCTTCTTCATTCTTCTTTTTTATCTCTTCACAAAAAGTAATTTTTTTTATTTATTGAGGTGAGTTGGAGATACATAGAAGCATCATCTCGCCCTATTCATACTTGAAAATAGCTTCATAAATAATTATATCAATTCTTTATTTTCTCTCTAAAATAAAGAATTTTTGCACATTCAAGCATTAAAAGATTATTTTTGTAATTTTTAAATTGACACTCTTGATTAAAAGAATAGGATATGGATAACAGCTAATCTATTCTCTGGGTTTTCTCATCGGAATGGGTAGAAATGTAAATAAATGAGAATCTAGGGTGGTCAATGAAAAAAAAGGAAGAAGTTATTAATCTCTATTCAGTTTTTAATTTGATTTGTAATTATTATTATTTCAAATGTATTGAATAATTGGTTCACCAAAAATTATAATTAATTAAAAAAATTATAATTAGTCCAAATCATTATTTAAATAAATGTTATGGACTTAGCTCTTATTTTATCACATGTAAATGGGTGTTCATTATTTGGTTTTAATAACCAAATCGAACCAAAGTTTTTGAGTAATTTGGTTCGATTTTGAACTTAGTCATTTGGATTTTGGTTTTAATTTATGAAAACTTTGGTTTTTGGATTTTGGATTGGTAAATAAAATTTTGGATGGAACCAAATAAATCAAAGTAATTATATGATATATGATATTATTAATTTATATATTATAGGTTTATAGTAAGAATTATAAATATAAATTATTATGCAAATAATTTTTAGATGTAGCAAACTTCGGTTTATCTAAAATCAAACCAAAATAATAAACCAAATTATTTTTTTGTTTGGTCCGATTTGGTTCAATATTTTAGGAAACCAAAACCAATTGGTTTTAAAATTTAGCATCCAATCCATCCAAATCAACCAAAAGCACACCCCTACATGTATCGGTTGGATGTGAGGAATTTAAGTGAAAGATAAATTAAAATAAATAAATAAATAAAAGAAAGTCAAAGCTAATTATTATAAATTAATATATTTTATCAAAGACATTTTATTTTCATTATTTATTCATTTTTTTAAATTGTATTTCAATTTGAATATTTGTCGTTAGTTATAGCTGGACGGACATCGACGAAGGATTGTGCGACAACGGACAATTCTATATGGGACGCAGCTCTTCCTTCCACGATGAGAACAGTAGAGAACCGGTAAATAGCTTACTTGTTAAACATTTTAGAAATTTTTTATTAAATTTTAAATTTTAATTTTACTATACTTTAGACAGGTTATCACTTTAGCAGATAGACATACAAGATCATACGGACAAATCTTGTTTATCACTTGCGGATATCACATTAGACACCTCACATTCAGCTTGACACTTTCCTTTATCATTTTACCAAAGAGCTTCAATGCTTGTTCCAATATCTATTTATTGACATGGCCATGAATAAGTGTGCAATACAAAACAACATCAGGAACAAAGCCTCTCTTTATCACAGCTCCCAAAACCCCCCAGGCCATATCTTCCATCTATGCTTTTTTGACCTAAATCCATTTATATGAGTTGGTATACATTTTATTCATGTGTTAGTTTTACATAGTTATTAGAACAAGTAGATGTCTTTTTTTTTTTTTTTTCTGTTTTGATTTCATTTTGTACTGACAAAAGTATAGTTTCTAGGTATGCATGACGTGGAATAATCTTTTTCTGGAAGTTGCTGTGTTTATGTTGGTTTCATGAGAGCAATTACGTATCGATAGCTTTTGACTCATCTAGGATGACTTTTCATTTTCTCGTACAAGTAGTTTCAATGCTTTCACTTTTAAGCATGATGGGAAAAGTGCACTGACAAGCCTTGTTATTTCTTCCATCTATTTAACATATGAATACCACAACATAAAATCAATAAACCACAAAGTCGATAACCCCAAAGTCAAAATCAAAGTTCAAGAAAGATCTTTCAAAAAAATACACTAGTACCTAAAAGAATATAACAAGAACTGAATACAATGGGGTAACCAACTTCAAAAGGTATTTGTGATTATAATATGAGATGAAAGTTTACAAAAAATTCATACATTAGTTAGAACTAAAAGCCACAAAAGCTATGTTGATTGTTTCAAAGGTGTGTAAAAATACATTTAATTTTGCTCTCAAAATTATTACTAACTATTACTCTCTTTAGTTCATTGCCTCAACTTCATCATCATGTCTCTCCTAACCAGTAGTTTTACCATAATTCCCAAGTCGATATGATAGTTAATAGCATTGATGTCTATCCATCTATGAATTTGATCCATCAAGAGCATTTTTACAGGTCTTCCTGTGATGACCCCAACATCCGTAACGACTACACTTATGAACCCTTTATATTTTTTTGGTATTGTTTTCCATGAAGCTTCTTATTCTTCTCTTCCTTGGCCTCCCCCTAGTTCTGAGTGTATTAGGTGCCCCAATCTCAATATCATCATTACATTTTCTCCACTGACTCTTTCCCGGTAGAGTTGATATTGCACCATCATAAGCCATAGCATATCTGCAAATGCAATGAGAAATATTAAACTTAGTCAAATCAACTTCAAATCAAGCCAAACTTAGTCAAATCAACTCTACAATCATGAATCCAAATATAAATACAAACTTCAATCTCCAAATCAAAACTCAATTCAAAAATCAAACCCCAAATCCATTCATGTTCTTCCTTTGAATATGAAATTGTCAAATGAATCAAAAACTCATTTGACTTCAAACCACTTGCAAATGGATTTATATTTCAATCATAAGTCCATATACAAGTTCAATCAAACTCAAATAAAGCTTTAACCAAGCCATTTGACCTACTTAGGATCACATGAATCAAAGTGACCTAAAGTACCCTTATGAGCCAAATTCTAATCCTAACCGATTGAATCAAACTCACCTGTGCCTCTCATCATGATCAACAATCATCTTGAGATGATCAATTATCCAAATTGGGTCAAACCAAGTCAAACAAGGTTGACCAAGTCAACACTTAGTCAAAATGAAACCTAACATAGTCAAAATCCATCATAGGCTAAATTGATTGAAACAATTGATCTAAGTTTATTCATGAACTATGTTTGAACTTGACCAAGTCAACATTTGAGCTTAATTGGCCACTTTGACCCATGTTGACCTAACTTGTCCTAAAAAGTCAAAATGTGTCAAAACTTGATCTAGCCAAATTGATTGAAACCAATGAGTCAAGTTCATTCCAAATAACTTGTTGAACTTGACCAAAGCCTCAGTTAGCCAACTAGACCTAACCTAGCCAACTGACCTTGAACCCAACTTAACATAAAGGTCATGTTGAGCCAAATTCAACTTAACCAAAATTGATTTGAAACAAAGATATCAATCCACTTCATATGACTAACCAAACCTAAACCTACCCATGACCTAGCTCAAATAGGTCAAATGGGTCAAATTGGTCAACTTGACCTATTTTACCTAAATGAAGTCGTGAGCCAAACTCAAAACTAAACCAAATTGAATCAAACCAATGCCACCAAAATATTTCAAATGGTCATATGAACTTGCCCCACCAATTGGTCAACTTGACCCAAGTTGACCCATTTTGACCTATATGGGTCAACATGAGCCAAACCATACCAAATGAACTCCAAATCCAATGAAACTTGGCCAAACCTATTTTCTCAATATACCCAACATATCCAAATTCAAAAATCAACCAAATGACCATTCCACCCCTAGTCCATAGAACAAATTTTGGTCTAATTCATGTGGAATTTGGTCAAGTCCTCTTCATACTGACTTGATACCTTTCTAATAGGTCAAGTAGACCCTATGGAGGGTGGTGCACCCAACCCAATGGACTTGGGTCAGCCCAACTTGACCCAAGGCCAAAAATGGGCACATGGCTCAAATTGGCCATATGTGAATCATGTTCCCACTCATTTTGAAGCACATGGGAGGTTACCACTCCACTCCCTAGCCCAAACTGACCATGTGCAAACTTCAACAGACTCAAACAACCCTTTCAATCTTGACAATTGGATCAAAACAAAAAATAAAGCTTTGGTCATCTGATTGTCATAGGGGGAGATATACTCCCCCTAATTCACTTCAATTCTCACTTCCTCATTGTCGATTGAGTAAGAAAGAGTGATAGGAGTCACAAAAAGAGTTCTAAGCTTCCTAGAGGGAGATTGAATTTGACATTTCTCAATTTTCATCCTTTGAAAATAGGGGAGGTCCATTGAATTGTAAACTTCCTCTACACTCCAATCCAAGTCAATTCTCTTTGCACACTCCACCAGAGGGCCAAGTCAAGCTTGCCCAAGCTCTCTCTTAAGTTCTAAAGGCAAGGGGAGATCTAATTCCATCAAAGCCACAAGGGAGCTAAAGAGGGGTTGGTCTATAGAGCAATCTACTTAACCTCAAGAGCTAATACTTTCACCACAACTTCGTCTCAACCAGACAAAGCTCCTCTAAGGGAATCGAGCGCCGGTGATCACCTCTGGCGAGGTTAGACATTTTCCAACCACTAAACTCCATGTGCGTTGGTCCTTTGTGAAAGAAATGTTAATTACCATTAGGGTTAGATGGTGTGTGCAAGATTTCATTCCAATCCGAGTTTGATCGAGCTCGAATCTTCCCTTTGAAAGTGGACGGTCTCCATTATTTCTCAGGGAAGAACAGGGATGATCTCTGGCCATCCATCCGCGCATTTTGGATGGACGGCCAAAATTAAACACACGCTTAGATCTGATTTCATCCCTTTGGAATGACGACTTTAATCTCAGCCGTCCGGCCTCGGATATCGAGGCTGCGATAGTGCCGCCACGAACGCTATGATGTGACGTTTAAGTCACCACTGCTCGGGTGCATCCGAAGCAGAGTTAGCGCATGGAGCCGATTAGATTATTAATTAGTGTTTATTTAATTCTAATTAATCCTCTAAACTTCAAAAACTCATATATCTCTAAAGAAAAATTAGAAAAATATGAGGTAAATTTTCACGGAAAGATAATTCAATATAGAATATTCTAAAATTAATTTTAATGGATTTTAAATTGTATCTTTCTCTAATTTTGAATTTTATTAAAAATATTAATTTACTAATTACTCCCTAATTAATCTTTTGATTAGTCTCAAACTTCTAGGATATATTTTGGGGAATGATTTCTACCTCTAATTTTTTTGGGATTTATTGGTGGCTTAATTGGGGGAATTGCTAATTCATTTCCTAATTACCCCTTTCATGTAATTAAAGATAATTAAGGGTTTGATTAGTGTTGTAATCCCTTATTGAAGTTGATTAACGTTTGATCTAGTGAATAGGAGGTTTAAGAAATAATTTTGGGGTATCTCCCCTAAGCTATTCCCTAAACCCATTTTCTTTCTTAATCCTCTTTAATTAAGGGATAATTCATTAATTACTCTCTTAATTAATTTCTAAAAATTCTAAAATCTTCCAAAACTTAATTAATCTACTTTGGGTAGATGTTTAGATGTTCAAGAGCCTAAGTTCAATTAAGAAAATCAAAACTCAACTCATATGTGTGAGGGGCATTTTGAAATTACTTAAGTTAAAATCCTTTAGTTTAATTCATTAATCATGAGCTAAATTGAATTAGACCCATTTCTTCCTAGGTGCATTGAAAATTTAAATTCTTTGTGAGGTTTTATGTTATCTCATTGGCTCATAATTATTTGATTAATTATGCTAAGGTGGTGTAGGCAAGGGTTAATTAACATGTTTAAGTCATACATTAACATAATCAAATTATAAAACCAATCTAATCATCTAAAAATTAAACAAAAATGTCAAACACATGTGGAAATGGGTTAGGAACAATAAATTTAACTCACATTTCCAAAGTTAAATCAAATTAAAAATCAAACAAAAAATCATATTAAACAAACTTTGATTTACTTTAAGCTTTTTTATTCCATAAGATTGTCTTTAGGATTTAATTAAAGTGAATGTGTTTACATGCTTTCATTGCTTTAATTATTCCCCAACATGCTAAATATGTGTCATATAGTTTCATGCATCCATGCTTTTCAAAAATCAAATTTAAAAATAAAAATATTTCCTTTATGTCAAAATTATATTTGTTGGCTAAAGTAAGAATATGAGTGGCTATTATCACCATTAAATTTAAATTATTTTCAAAATATATGAATCAATTATCAAAAATAAAAGTGTGTTACTTATATCTTAATTATAAGTTTGCATGTGAGTAAAATATAAATATGTGCATAATGTAGGTCTTCCTTCTCTTATCTTTTAGTATAGTTTTGAATAGGATATTGTAAGGTGTGTGGTTCATTTGAAAATAACCTAACACTTACTTAATTCCATATCCTAATCATTCATATACTATCACTTAAGAAGGATACATATGCTTGCACATATAAATTGCATAAAAAAAAAATAAATCAACCAATAGAAATTTTGCATTCTTTCTTTTCCATTCATT
Source organism: Cymbidium sinense (assembly GCA_021442155.1). Lineage (NCBI taxonomy): Eukaryota > Viridiplantae > Streptophyta > Magnoliopsida > Asparagales > Orchidaceae > Cymbidium > Cymbidium sinense. The sequence goes on along the minus strand of CM038220.1, from coordinate 114,151,997 downwards.
TCTTTTGTACACATGTTTGTATTTAAGGAAAGTGGTATATTAGTCCGGACAACCTGAGGTTATGAGGCTTTAAGTAACCCTAATTAGGTCTTGTACCTTACACCTCTGACAATGAACAATGTACTCACTTATGCCTTTCTTACCTTCATATGTGCATGTGAAAATTGGATAAGAAATCCCTTTTCTATTTAATGAAAATCATGGATCATAAACTTTCAAATTTCCTTAAATGAATTACTTAGCATGCATCATAAAGTGTGTTAAACATTCTCATTTGTGTGTATAGTTATGCTCAGGACTCATTTTTATGTATGTTATACATGTTGAGAAAGAAATGAAGTGATGTATATTTTGTGAATATAGTTCATTTTATTTAATCTTAAAATGCCTTTCTTTTTTAATATGTTTGTTTAGAGTTCATCCAAACTTAGGATTAATTAAAATAATTAATTAAAATATTCACTAAATAAAACTAAAACATGAATCTACTTTAGAAATTACTTAGGTTAGGGAAGGAAGAGAAGTCCTCTTCTCTTTCCTCTCTTATAACTTAGTAATTAATTATAAGATTCACTTGAACATAATCAAAACATGAAATCAAATCAATCTAAAATAATTAAATCACTTAAATGAAACCCTCCTCTAAGTTGAACATGCTTCACACTTAGTGAATTCTAACAAAAGCCATACTTAAGCATACCACACAAACTTTCAAAGCACACACATCAGGCTAAGTCACCACTTCTAGCTTTAGTTAGGGTGGTGCATGGTGTGATGCTTGCTTTTATTTTGTGATATATATTTTAGACTGGATGTCGTGATGTATGTAAAATGAATGGTGGCGATTTTAGTTTAACCATTGTCTTATGTAGGGGATTGTTCTTAAAGGGCATTGTAATAAATAAAAATATAAATAATTTTATTGTGCAGGTGCTTATACCCCTAAGTATAATCCAATAGGCCAGGTGGACTTAGTCACCTATGTGTGGGGTGATAAGTCCAATATACATGCTTAAGATTTTGTGATTTGTTTAGCTAAGATTTATTTTGCAGGTGTTGACTAGATTTACTTTTTCCTTTTCATGTAAATTTTGCAATTATGATTTTGGAATGATTGCTACGGGGATTATGATGAGCATTGATCATAAGATCTTATGTATCATGTGAAGCCTTGGAGCATCCACCTTCCAACCATCCAAAAGAAGGAACCAAAGAAGAAAGAAGAAAAGAAGAATGAAGAAATGAAGCTTGAAGACCCCATTACAATGAATTCCTTACTTAATTGTATTTAATTCATTTGTAATCAAGGTTGTATATGGGTAAAGTTTGGCTATCTAATTGGTTTTCAGGTTTGTGCGGTAGTACCCGACCACAATGACATCTTATTCTTTTGCAATTAGCTTTATAAATTGATTGATAATTTATTTAGCTTGTGCATTAAGTGGCATCCTTTTCTTAGTTTCTTCCTTGCTTTATGTAAGACCTGGATGTAGATTAGGCTCTTAGGAAAAAATAAATCTTTTACCAAACTTAACAACTCAAAACTAAAAATAAAGAACTCATAACCTTACTTAAAGCTTAGGCTAAATTTCAAGATAAAAGAATTAGCAATCTCTTAGTTGGATGAGTACTTCTTTTATAATATCATGCATAAATGCATCTTGTTTCACTCTTGATTGGAGGGCTTCCACCTTTGCCAGAGAAACTTGGCTTGACTTTTGAGAGATATGGTGGAAACACACCTCCTCTCTTTTCGTTAATTTTGACCAATAATCTTATTTCTCATACATTAGACATATGAATCATATTAGTTCGAGTCAAAATGATTGTCCAAAAATGAAAATAAAATGAAATTTGAATTGCATTAGATTTAGGTCATTTGAAGCATACCCTTACATGATCTAGTCTCTTTAAGGAGTGAGTTTAAGGACTTAGTCTCTTTCTAAATAAATAACAGCCTAGCTATCTTGCATAAAGCATATGACTTGCTACATGAATTTAAAATCAGATGAGAGTTAGGCCATCCCTGCTAAGTCCAAGCAAATGGGTGGTTTATCCTCTCTTGTGGAGGTAAATTAAATACCATTTTCACCTTAGATTTAGGTTGTTTTCTGCCAAAGCTCCCTAAATTTAGGGTTTGAGTTTTCTCCCCTTTGTGGGTCATAAGCTTAAATCCTCATCTCTTAGGCATTTTCTTAATCTTGTGTTATGGAATCATAAGTCCTAAATTTATAATGAAAAATTCAACTCAAATAAATTAAATCAATTTAAAAAATATAAAGCCCAATCATAGGATAGTTTGAGATGCTCGTTAGGTTTCCTAGCATTATGGGCATCTCCTACTTATCTTCCTTTTTGCTTTGAAAATAACTCCCTCTCTTTGATCAATCCGATTTGATCTTCCAAAATAAACTAATCGCTTGATGCTCCTACCTATTGAAATCTTTGGAGAGATCATTTACTTTAATTATTCTAAGGGACCCCGTCCCTTAGGATGTAATTAACTATGTGGGTTTGCCCCTGTAGAGAACTTAATGAACTCAGTTTAAAATAAACTTTACTTTACTTTTCCATGTAAAGTAGGGGAAGAATCTTTGGTACATATGCAGGCCCATTATCCTTAGAATTTTTTGTTGAGGTGATTAGGTCCATTGTAGGGTGCTGACTTCTATCTTTTGAGATAGTACACCTCTCCTCAATGTAGTACCCGATCACCCTCAATAAGAATATTTGCGGATCTATGTGGTGTCCCGACAAAAGGCGTATATTTTTGTTTTTATTTATCCTCTTCAAAAAGGATAGATGAAGGCGGGAATATTTCACCATAATAATCTTCAATAATAGGTACTAATTCACCTCTCTAACTTGATGTATTTATCTTCGTTCACTTTTGTTCCATTAACATTTCTCTAATCATGTCTACCAACTCAACAATTGATTTATCTCCAACCACTCCTATCCAAGAGTTAAATGACTCTGATAAGTTATTGGTGTTGTAGTAGTTTTTAATTTCATGGAGGAATTAGGATATTGAACATTTATATGGTAAATTTAGAAGAAAAGAATAGACTTGAGGGCTCACTTTGCACAGTTCAGTGACTTTTGCCTCATATTCATGTCTTGTGTATGCATTTGCAGCCAACCAAAAAATATTTCTAATCTTATGGCTATATTGAAAGTGATGATACTTTTTCATGTTCTTCCACAAATAACATATACAAACTCTATGTTTTAAATTAGGAAATACAAACTTAGTTGCTTCTCCCAATCCCTTCTCCATATCAGAAATAAAAGATAATGACATCACCTCAAAACCAAAAGAGTCAACCAAATTCTTCAAAAACCATTGCCATGTGCTTTTTGATTATGATTCTGCCATTGCAAAAGTGATGGTGTAAAGACCATTATTACCATCTAATGAATTTGCGGATAATAATACCCCAAGATATTTTATTTTAGATGACATGCAAGCCCTTTAAGAGGTATGCAACCAACTAGAAAACCATCGATATACTTTGAAGCAAACATAGAACCTTCTGAAGGAGTTGCAAGTGATATCATACTCATAAATAATGTGAGAGCAATGGTTTCTTCTAATAAGCTCTTCTCGTAGTGTAGGAACCCACTTGTAGCTGTCATCAACTGACCCAAAGAGGTTATCTCGTGCTAATTCTCTTGAACGCCACAACTTCATATAAGGAAGTGATGGTCCATATTTTCTCTAAAGAGGTTATCTCGTGCTAATTCTCTTGAACGCCAATACTACTTTGCTGTTGTCATCATTACTGCTCTTTAGCAAGTCATATTATCATTATGATGTGCAGTGATGGTCGCTGGTACTTGTAGATTTTATGTTATGAATTCATCCTCCAAAAGTGATGATAAATCTTTCCGCTAACAATTTTTGAGTAGTCACTTATCCTTTTGTATTAATTTGTTTAGATTAGAACAAGAAATCAAAATCCTAAATCTGTTAATATTCTGTTCTAATCTGAAGGTTTTGAACCATTTTTCTACTATGCAGGTATTTTTTTTAGTATATTGATTCTTGTCTAGATGATAATTTAATCAACCTATGTGTTGGGAAACGTGTAGTTCAAGAGGTTTTATAACTTAATTCATGCCACTTTTCATGAAATAAATTTTATTCCTCATCTTTAATGGGAGAATGTAATCATGGATGAAGATGATAATTTCTCTCTTATTGATCTTTTGTCATTAACAAAATATGTTTTTCAAGTTTGAAACCCATCTCTTCATGTATTGTCCTTTACCGATGCTCGTGTCTCAAATTAGACTCTTTCCTTCTATTGAGTGTATTGAGATCGTACTCAAGAACATGTATAGGCTAATGGCATTCATGCTAAAGGGGTTCACTATCAAGATATTTGGAAAACTAATTAATAAAGCTGCCAACCTTGACAAATAGGCCATGCAATTATCATTTTTAGATCATTCATGCAAGCCAAAGCCATAATAGGCATTTAAGAAGAAGCATTTGATCGTGTCTGCAATAGATAGAGGGAAGCATCCTATAAGGGTCCAACCAAAGTTTGGATTGTTGATTTAATAACTTTTTTAAGGTGAGGATTCCTTCTTAAGTATATATTTTTTATATAATGATCCCTTCTTAAGTATAGTGATAGACTTTAAAAATTTTTTGATTTCATTTGACTTATATTTATCTCATTCTAAAAATGAGATTAATAGTATCTAATACCTAAAATTTAATATGTACATTCATAATACTTAAATCTTTAAAAGAGGTTATCTCGTACTAAACACCTCACATTCAGTTTGACACTTTCCTTTATCATTTTACCAAAAAGCTTCAATGCTTGTTCCAATATCTATTTATTGACAAGGCCATGAATAAGTGTGCTATACAAAACAACATCAGGAACAAAGCCTCTCTTTATCACGCCCCAAAACCCCTGTGCCATATCTTCCATCTATGCTTTGCATTGATAATAACAGTAAAAGTATACAAGTTTGGAATGACTCCAAGCTCATCCATGTAATTCAAAAACATCAATGCTTCAATTTTGAATCCTTGTTTGACAAGCTCATCAATGGTTAAAGTGCAAGTAACGATGTTGGGCATCAAACCCGAACTACGCATGCTTTCGAAAAGTGCTGGAGCTTCTTACATCAAAAGTGTAAGGATACTATAAGCAATCAGATCAAATGCATGTCCATTTTCCTTTAGCAGATTAAATATTGAGCATGCTTCTTTAACATTCCTGACCGAACATAAACCATATAAAAGGGAACTATAGCTAACAATGATTAAATGAATTCCAGTGAGGGACAAACATACAGTGATCCTCATCTGGTGGCAAAACTTGATCAATCATGTGATCAATTCAAGAGCAATTGTTGGTGCAAACTGTATAAATGAATGCTCTGATAAGGAAGGTAGCCACATTTATGCATTTATGTAGATCTGAATGAATGCATACGTATCTATGCATTGAAATGTATGAAATCATATCGGCATGAATGTATTTATATATGAGACTACAAATTTGTCATAGAAGTTAAAAAATAATCAAGATGAGATCTTTACTAGGATTGAGATTGAAGCTAATGAATCATGTTACGCATGCAATATGCTTGTATTTGAAGCTTTTAAAGAAAACCTTGTAGCTAATAAAATCTTTGGAGAAACTTTCAAATCTGAATTTTCTTAATGATCATTTATCTGAGTATTGACTAAGCCACGCATCATTTTTTTCAATATTCAGATCCATTTTGTGCTTCTTTAAGCCGTCAAGGTAAGGTTAGACTTACAAAGTGGTACTCTCCATATTCAGAAGGAAAGATCAAAGGTACACATTTATTTATAGTTTCATGTTTTCTTATTTCAATGTCTTGGTCCATCCAATATTCTTTGTTTATTTTGTTGATGTTTCATCGCATTGGTGCTTTCTAAGGATAATCAAACTTCACCTCCATTATTAGTTTGTTTATTATGTAATCTTCTATTTCTAGGACATGCCTTGACCAAGTTAAAGCTGGATGCTATTGATATATGTGAATGGACAAAAAATTTGTAGTATGATTTACTTTTTTGACCTGAATCCATTTATATGAGTTGGTATACATTTTATTCATGTGTTAGTTTTACATAGTTATTAGAACAAGTAGATGTCTTTTTTTTTTCTGATTTCATTTTGTACTGACAAAAGTATAGTTTCTAGGTATGCATGATGTGGAATAATCATTTTCTGGAAGTTGTTGTGTTTATGTATTTCTTTCTTGTTGTTATCTCTTGCATGTAATTATTGACCTCATTTTTAGAATAAATTCTCAACCCCTCCATCTTAGACATAGGATTTCTCTAGACTTTAAGAGTTCCTTAGTCTTAAGACACATCTAGTGATTAGGTGGACACTCAACCTAACCCTAGAGACTTAGAAGAGTTAGCCATAGGAATAGGTCATACCTTAAAGGTGTTAGGAAAATTTGTCTACCCTTAGTTTGAACCATTCCTCACCTTCATTCCTTCAAGTCAAATTCCAAATCGATCTTATTTGATTTTCTCCAAACCCAAATCAACTCCATGTGATTGAAATCCATAATTGAAATCCATGATTGAAACCAATGAATGAAATTCCTAAGTCCAAATCTTTCTTAAGTTCTTAATCTTCTTTTAAGGACCTAGCCTAAATCATGATCAAACTAACTCAAACTCATGAGATTTTCTCATAATTCATTTATATTCTCATTTATATTCACATATATAAATGAAATATAAATTCAAACCAATCAAACTAACCTCAAAATTCAAAATCAATTCATGAAATTTCCTAAGTCCTTTAAATTTTTCTTCATGGACTTAGCTAAATCAAATACAAATCAATTCAAATACTTGAAATTTTCTCATAACTCATTTATATTCTCATTTATATTCACATATATAAATGAAATCTAAATAAAATCAATCAAATCAAATCCAAAAATTAAATTCCAAATTTAAAATCCTTCTTAAGTCCTTAATTTCCTTCATTGACTTAGCCTAAATCATGTTCAAATCAATTCAAATTCATGAGATTTTCTCATAACTCATTTATATTCTCATTTATATTCACATATATAAATGAAATATAAATATTAATTAAACCAAATTCAAAAATTCAAATTCAAATATTCCAAATATTTTATAAGTCCCTTAATCTTCTCTTAAGAACTTAGCCTAGATCATGAGCAAACCACTTCAAATCTTTGAAAATTTCTCATAACCCATTTATATTCTCATTTATATTCACATATAAATGAAATATAAATCAAACAATCAAAACCAATTCTAAAGTCAAACTCAAATCCATTCAAAATCCAACCTAAATCTTTCAAGTCAAAATCTTGAACTTAGCCATCAACTTCAAATCAAGCCAAACTCTTGATTTTCTTTCATGATTCAATCAACTCTACAATCATGAATCCAAATATAAATACAAACTTCAATCTCCAAATCAAACTCAATTCAAAAATCAAACCCCAAATACATTCATGTTCTTCCTTTGAATATGAAATTGTCAAATGAATCAAAACTCATTTGACTTCAAACCACAAATGGATTTATATTTCAAGCATAAGTCCATATACAGGTTTACTCAAGCTCAAATCAAGCTTTAACAAAGCCATTTGACCTACTTAGGCTCACATGAACCAAAGTGACCTAAAGTACCCTTATGAGCCAAATTCTAATCCTAACCAATTGAATCAAACTCACATGTGCCTCTCATCATGATCAATAATCATCTTGAGATGATCAATTACCCAAATTGGGTAAAACCAAGTCAAACCTAAAGGTTGACCAAGTAAACACTTAGTTAAAATGAAACCTAACATAGTCAAAATCCACCATAGGCTAAATTGATTGAAACCATTGATTTAAGTTCATTCATGAACTATGTTTGAACTTGACCAAGTCAACATTTGAGCCTAGCCCAATTGCCACTTGACCCATGTTGACCTAACTTGACCTAAAAGTTAAAATGTGTCAAAACTTGATCTAAGCCAAATTGATTGAAACCAATAAGTCAAGTTCATTTCAAATAACTTGTTGAACTTGACCAAAACCTCAATTAACCAACTAGACCTAACCTAGCCAACCTTGAACCCAACTTAATCTAAAGGTCATGTTGAGCCAAATTCAAACTTAACCAAAATTGATTTGAAACAAATATACCAATCCACTTCATATGACTAACCAAACCTAAACCTACCCATGACCTAGCTCAAATAGGTCAAATGGGTCAAATCAACTTGACCTATTTGACCTAAATGAAGTCGTATGAGCCAAACTCAAAACTAAACTAAATTGAATCAAACCAATGCCACCAAAATATTTCCGATGGTCATATGAATTTGTCCCACCAATTGGTCAACTTGACCTAAGTTGACCCATTTTGACCTAAATGGGTCAACATGAGCCAAACCATACCAAATGAACTCCAAATCCAATGAAACTTGGCCAAACCTATTTTCTCAAAATACCAAACATATCCAAATTCAAAAATCAACCAAATGATCATTCTACCCCTAGTCCATAGAACAAATTTTGGTCTAATTCATGTGGAATTTGGTCAAGTCCTCTTCATACTTACTTGACACCTTTCTAATAGGTCAAGTAGACCCTATGGAGGGTGATGCACCCAACCCAATGGGTTTGGTCAACTTGACCCATGGCCAAACCAGCACATGGATTAGCCATATGGGAATCATGTTCCCACTCATTTTCAAGCACATGGGAGGTTACCACTCCACTCCCAGCCTAACCATGTGCAAACTTCTAACAGCTCAAACGACTTTCAATCTTGGCAATTGGATCAAAAAGAAAAATAAAGCTTTGGTCATCTGATTGTCATAGGGGGAGATATACTCCACTTAATTCACTTCAATTCTCACTTCCTCATTGTCAATTGAGTAAGAAAGAGTGATAGGAGTCATTAGCAAGAGTTCCTAAGCTTCCTTGAGGGAGATTGAATTTGGCATTTCTCAGTTTTCATCCTTTGAAAATAGGGGAGGTCCATTGAATTGTAAACTTCCTCTACACTCCAATCCAAGTCAATTCTCTTTGCACACTCCACCAGAGGGGAGGTCAGCTCAAAGCTCTCTCTTAAGTTCTAAAGGCAAGGGGAGATCTAATTCCATCAAAGCCACAAGGGAGCTAAGGAGGGGTTGGTCTATAGAGCAAACCACTTAACCTCAAGAGCTAATACTTTCACCACAGCTACGTCTCAACCAGACAAAGCTCCTCCAAGGGAATCGAGCACTGGTGATCACCTCTGGCGAGGTTAGACATTTTCCAACCACTAAACTCCATGTGCATTGGCCCTTTATGAAAGAAATGTTAATGGCATGAAATTTCAACTATTAGATGTGATTGCCATTAGGGTTAGATGGTGTGTGCAAGATTTCATTCCAATCTGAGCTTGATCGAATCTTCCCTTTGAAAGTGGACGGTCTCCATTATTCCTCATGGAAGAACAGGGATGATCTCATGGTTGTCCATCCACGCATTTTGGATGGACGGCGAGATTTAACCTTAGATGATTTCATCCCTTTGGAATGACGACTTTAATCTCAGTTGTCCGGTCCTTGATCGGATGGCTGAGGCTAAAGCGCATAGCGCCGCCGCCACGCAGCGCTATGATGTGACGTTTAAGTCACCACTCAGTGCTCGATGTGTGGAAAGCGCATCGGAGTTAGCCATTGTGTGGCGCGCTGATTAGATTAAGGGATTAATTAGTGTTTATTTAATTCTAATTAATCCTATAAACTTTAAAAACTCATATCTCTCTAAAGAAAAATTAGAAAAATATGAGGTAAATTTTCACTGAAAGATAATTCAATATAGAATATTCTAAAATTAGTTTTAATGGATTTTGAATTGTATATTTCTCTAATTTTGGGTTTTATTGAAAATATTAATTTACTAATTACTCCCTAATTAATCCATTGATTAATCTCAAACTTCTTGGATATATTTTGGGGAATGACTTCTACCTCCCCTAATTTTTTTTGGGATTTATTGGTGGCTTAATTGGGGGAATTGCTAATTCATTTCCTAATTACCCCTTTCATGTAATTAAAGATAATTAAGGGTTTGATTAGTGTTGTAATCCCTTATTGAAGTTGATTAAGGTTTGATCTATTGAATAGGAGGTTTAAGAAATAATTTTGGGGTATCTCTATTCCCTAAACCCCATTTTCTTTCTTAATCCTCTTTAATTAAGGGATAATTCATTAATTACCCTCTTAATTAATTTCTAAAAATCTAAAATCTTCCAAAACTTAATTAATCTACTTTGGGTAGATGCTTAGGTGTTCAAGAGTCTAAGTTCATTTAAAGAAATCAAAACTCAACTCATATGTGTGAGGGGTGTTTTGAAATTACTTAAGTTAAAATCACTTAGTTTAATTAATCATTAATCATGAGATAAATTGCATTAGACCCTTTCTTCCTAGGTGCATTGGAAATTTAAATTCCTTGTGAGGTTTTATGTTATCTCATTGGCTCATAATTATTTGATTAATTATGCAAACGTGGTGTAGGCAAGGGTTAATTAACATGTTTAATTCATATATTAACCTAATCAAATTATAAAACCAATCTAATCATCTAAAAATTAAACAGAAATGTCAAACACATGTGAAAATGGGTTAGGAACAGCAAATTCAACTCACATTTTCAAAGTTAAATCAAATTAAAAATCAAACAAAAATCATATTAAACAAACTTTGATTTACTTTAACCTTTTTTCTTCCATAAGATTGTCTTTAGGATTTAATTAAAGTGAATATGTTTACATGCTTTCATTGCTTTAATTCTTCCCCATTATGATAAATATGTGTCATATAGTTTCATGCATCCATGCTTTTCAGAAATCAAATTTAAAAATAAAAATATTTCTTTTATGTCAAAATTGCATTTGTTGGCTAAAGTAAGAATATGAGCTATTATCACTATTAAATTTAAATTATTTTCAAAATATATGAATCAATTATCAAAACTAAAAGTGTGTTACTTATATCTTAATTATAAGTTTGCATGTGAGTAAAATATAAATATGTGCTTAATGTAGGTCTTCCTTCTCTTATCTTTTAGTATAGTTTTGAATAGGATATTGTAAGGTGTGTGGTTCATTTGAAAAGAACCTAACACTTACCTAATTCCATATCCTATTCATTCCTATCCTATCACTTAAGAAGGATACATATGCTTATACATATAAATTGCATAAACAAAATAAATCAACCAATACAAATTTTTGCATTCTTTCTTTTCCATTCATTTTTTTTTGTACACATGGTTGTATTTAAGGAAAGTGGTATATTAGTCTGACAATCCGAGGTTGTGAGGTTTTAGTAGCTAAGTAGTAGTACACTTGTACCTGATTAACAATATCACTATCTTTATGCCTTTCTTACCTTCATGTGTTCATGTGAAAATTGGATAAGAAATCCCTTTTCTATTTAATGAAAATCATGCATCATAAACTTTCAAATTTCCTTAAATGAATTACTTAGGATGCATCATAAAGTGCGTTAAACATTCTCATTTGTGTTTATAGTTATGCTTAGGACTCATTTATATGTATGTTATACATGTTGAGAAAGAAATGAAGTGATCTATATTTTTTGAATTTAGTTCATTTTATTTAATCTTAAAATGTCATTCTTTCTTAATATATTCGTTTAGAGTTCATCCAAACTTAGGATTAATTAAAATAATTAATTAAAATATTCACTAAATAAAACTAAAATATGAATCTACTTTAGAAATTACTTAGGTTAGGAAGGAAGAGAAGTCCCTCTTCTCTCTTTATAACTTAGTAATTAATTATAGGATTCACTTGAAGATAATCAAAACATGAAATCAAATCAATCCAAAATAATTAAATCACTTAAATGAAACCCTCCACTAAGTTGAACATGCTTCACACTTAGTAAATTCTAACTTAAAGCCATAGCTAAGCATACCACACAAACTTTCAAAGCACACACATCAGGTTAAGTCACCACTTCTAGCTTTAGTTAGGCATGGTGTGATGCTTGCTTTTATTTTTGTGATATATATATTTTAGACTAGATGTTAGGATGTATGTGCGTAGAATGATTGACAGGACAATTTTAGTTTAACCATTATCTTCTGTAGGGGATTTTGCTTAAAGGACACTGTAATAAATAAAAATATAAATGCTTTTGCTGTGCAGGTGCTTATACCCCTAAGTATAATCCAATAGGCCAGGTGGACTAAGTCACCTATGTGTGGGGTGATAAGTCCAATAATCATGCTTAAGATTTGGTGGTTTGTTTAGCTAATGCAGTGTTTGCTAGATTTACTTTTTCCTTTTCATGTAAATTTTGCAATTAGGATTTTGGAATGATTGTTATGGGGATTATGATGAGCATTGATCATAAGATCGCATCTTATGTACCATGTGAAGCCTTGGAGCATCCACCTTCCAACCATCCAAAAGAAGAAGAAGAAAGAAGAAAAGAAGAATAAAGAAATGAAGCTTGAAGATCCTAACAATGAATTCTTTACTTAATTATTTAATTCATTTGTAATCAGGGTTGTATAAGGGTAGTTTAGTTTTACCCAATTGATTTTTTAGGTTTGTCTCGTAAACCAATGGCATCTTATTCTTTTGCAATTAGCTTTATAAATTGATTGATGATTTATTTAGCTTGTGCATTAAGTGGCATCCTTTTCCTAGTTTCTACCTTGCTTTATGTATGACCTGGATGTGGATTATGCTCTTAAAAAAATAAATCGTTTACCAAACTTAAAAACTCAAAACTAAAAATAAAGAACTCATAACCTTACTTAAAGCTTAGGCTAAATTTCAAGATAAAAGAATTAGCAACCCCTTAGTTGGATGAGTACTTCTTTTATAATATCATGCACAAATGCATCTTGTTTCACTCTTGATTGGAGGGCTTCCACCTTTGCCAGAGAAACTTGGTTTGACCTTTGAGAGCCATGGTGGAAACACACCTTCTCTCTTTTCGTTAATTTTGGCCAATAATCTTATTTCTCATACATCAGACATATGAATCATATTAGCTCGAGTCAAAATGATTGCCTAAAAATGAAAATAAAATGAAATCTGAATTGCATTAGATTTAGGTCATTTGAAGCATACCCTTACATGATCTAGTCTCTTTACAGAGTGAGTTTAAAAACTTAGTCTATTTCTAAATAAATAGCAATCTAGCTATCGTGCATAAAGCATATGACTTGCCTACATGAATTTAAAACCGTAGGAGTTAGTTGGCGGCCATCCCAGTTGTCCAAGCGTGGGTGGTTTATCCTCTCTTGTGGAGGTAAATTAAATACCCATTTTTCACCTTAGATTTAGGTTATGCTTTCGGCCCATGCCAAAGCTCCCTAAATTCAGGTTTTGAGTTTGCTTCTCCCCTTTGTGGGGCATAAGCTTAAATCCTCATCTCTTAGGAATTTTCTTAATCTTGTATTATGGAATCATAAGTCCTAAATTTATGATGAAAAATTCAACTCAAACAAATTAAATCAATTTCAAAAATATAAAGCCCAATCATAGGATAATTTAAGATGCTCGGTAGGTTTCCTAGCATTGTGGGCATCTCCTACTTATCTTCCTTTTTGCTTTGAAAATAACTCCCTCTCTTTGATCAATCCGATTTGATCTTCCAAAATAAACTAATCGCTTGATACTCCTACCTATTGAAATCTTTGGAGATAACTATTATTTACCTTTGTCGAGGTATTCTAAGGGATCCAGATCCCTAGGATATTAAATATGTGGGCTGTAGAACGTAATGAACTCAGTTTAAAATAAACTTTACTTTACTTTTCCATGTAAAGTAGGGGAAGAATCTTTGGTACATATGCAGACCCATTATCCTTAAGAGTTTTGTTTGAGGTGATTAGGTCTATTGTAGAGTGGTGACTTCTATCTTTTGAGATAATACACCTCTCCTCAATGTAGTACCCGATCACCCTCAATAAGAACATTTGCGGATCTATGTGGTGTCTCGATAAAAGGCGTATATTTTTGTTTTAATTTATCCTCTTCAAAAAGGATATATGAAGGCGGGAATATTTTCACCACAATAATCTTCAATAACAGGTACTAATTCACCTCTCCAACTTGATGTATTTATCTTTCGTTCAGCTCTTTGTTCCATTAACATTCCTCTAATCATGTCTACCAACTCAACAATTGATTTATCTCTAGCCACTCCTATCCAAGAGTTAAATGACTCTGATAAGTTATTGGTGTTGTAGTAGTTTTTAATTTCATGAAGGAATTAGGACATTGAACATTTATATGGTAAATTTAGAAGAAAAGAATAGACTTGAGGGCTCGCTTTGAACAGTTCAGTGACTTTTGCCTCATATTCATGTCTTGTGTATGCATTTGCAGCCAACCAAAAAATGTTTCTAATCTTATGGCTATATTGAAAGTGATGATACTTCTTCATGTTCTTCCACAAATGACATATACAAACTCTATGTTTTAAATTAGGAAATACAAACTTAGTTTCTTCTCATAATCCCTTCTCCATATCAGAAATAAAAGATGATGTCATCACCTCAAAACCAAAAGAGTCAACCAAATTCTTCAAAAACCATTACCATGTGCTATTTGATTATGATTCAACCATTGGAAAAGTGATGGTGTAAAGACCATTATTACCATCTAACGAATTTGCGGATAATAATACCCCATGATATTTTTATTTTAGATGACATGCATCAAGCCCTTTAAGAGGTATGAAACCAACTAGAAAACCATCGATATATACTTTGAAGTAAACATAGAACCTTCTGAAGGAGTTGCAAGTGATATCATACTCATAAATAATGTGAGAACAATGGTTTCTTCTAATAAGCTCTTCTTGTAGTGTAGGAACCCACTTGTAGCTGTCATCAAGCCCAAAGAGGGTGTCTCGTGCTAATTCTCTTCAACGCCACAACTTCATATAAGGAAGTGATGGTCCATATTTTCTCTAAATCTTCATTTATTTGTTTTGGAGGGATGTCTGGATGGCTTTTTAACTATATCTTGTATTTGTTGAGCAACCCATTTAGATATAGTTTGCTTGTTGTCTGTTTTATTGACACCTGGATATACATGTAAATCTCTACTTTTCTGACTTCAAATGTTTGCCCATCTACACATAAAGAAGCTCTTACTCACCAAGGACACCCTACATAAGAACAAGCAGCATTAACTCGTGTTTTATCACTGGCTTTTATTTTCACTCCAAAATTCTCATGAATAGCCTTAGACTGAAGAAAATGCTTGAAACTCATTGCATCATCAAAGCGGGTGCAAACTACTATTGACATATTATTTGTAGCTTGACTAGTAAACAGATCTTCATTATATATAGCAAGTTCATCTGAAAAGTGACTATCACTGTCGAAGCTTGAATGTTCATATTGTAGCATGTCTCTATAGTCAAAACCTTCTTTTTTTGTGGCATCACATGTGCTCTACCATGTGCAATGACTCCGATCTCTGGCACACAAGTATAATTTGAAACATATTTTGTTATAATAACAACTTCAACGCGCCCACTTTGATTAGATAACTATAAAATGCTCATTACTGCATTATCATTTTCAATAAGTTTATATCCCTTCGGAGATGTGCTATAAACATAATAGTAAATTTCATAATCATATCCTCTGAGCCAAGCACAAATTTCTTCAATCTTTTCTACTAATAAAAAATAATTAAGCACATCTTGATCTACTTTTATAGTCTTATGCTTTCACCCTTCATACTTTCTTCGATCTGTATTTTTCATTTTAATCCAACAACCATTAAATTTGATTGTTAGTAGAAGCCAAATCTTTGCGTCTAACATGCCTTCAAGTTCAAATGGATCGAACAAAGCCTAACATAGAAATGAAGAAAGCAAGGACGAAATATGTCAAATAATAATCTAAATTTTAACTGTGATAGCTTTATGCAATAATTTATGTACAATTTCATGACATCTTTATGCAGTAAAAGTAAAATAAGTTCAAAAAATATTTCAACTTTTATGGAAAGAAAACAAATATATTAATCGTGAAGTTCAAAATAATTAACTTTTGATAATCTGTTGTAAAATACCTAACTTCTCGTGTAGGTTGCAAGCCGGCCGAAGAGATGAAGATTTTGCACCCCTATCGATCCTTGCGCAGGTTGCAAGCCAGTTACATAGATGCAGATTTCACGCAAGAATGGAGTTGTTTGCTCCCCTCAAGCTAGCAAGAGAGATGAAGATTTAGCACGGGAATATAGCTGTCGATCCTTGCGCGCGCACTAGATTTTTTGCGCTGGAATGGAGTTGTTTGTTCCCCTAAAATGAGTTTGCACTCGACAACCTTACGATTTGCAGGCGGACGAGAGAAAGTTTCGCACGGGAATGGAGTTGTTTGTTCCCCCAAAACGAGTTCGCACTTGGCAACCTTATGGTTCGCAGACAGACGAGAGGAAGTTTCGCGTGGAGTGGAGTTGTTTAAGGGTTCTCCCAATACGGAGTTATACAGGAAGCATATGACATCAGGTAGGGTGGTAGAATTGATGTATTTGAAAGATTTAGTTGTTATGTATGTAAATAATAAACTTTAGGTGTGAGATATGTAAATTAATAAGAATTGAGTGGTATGTACGTAAATCCCCCTTAAAAAATATATGGGAGATTTACATACATACCACACAATTCTTATTTATTTATATATTAAAACTTTAATTTTTACATATATAATATACTAATTTTTAATATCACCACTTAATTTTTAAGAGTGAAATATAACTTTTTAAGCATAAAAAAATATTAGATATGTAAATATCTAACTTTATGTATTACATATGTAAATGTATAAGAATTATATGATATATATACATATAAATCTTCTAAAATATATTAAACTTATTAAAATAATATTATTTATAATTTAATTTGATCACATGACAATATTTATGTAAAATTATATTTATAAGTTTCTAATCAATGATTTGTAATCCTAAATAAAACAATTTTACATAAATTACTTATTTTTCATTTTTTTAATAAATCAAAATCATTTTTATTTTTTTATAATACAAAATTAGTTACTATAAGGTGACAATAATTTATTTATTTGTATATAGATGACTAAATGGTATATACTTTTCCATGATTTGTGTTTAAGAAATAAATATTGTTCTATTTATTAATATTTTGATGTATACATGTAAGGAATATCAATACATTTTATATATATTATTCTCATAATTAAAATATAATATGATTAATCATCATAAAAATATTATTGTGTTTTTGCTACAATTATGTTATAAATCAGCAACTTAGATACTGAAGATGAAAAGAATTGTGAAATGTAAGTCCCCTAATTCATGAAATGTCAATGGAATTATTAATTTATATGAACAAATTCAAGAGTTTTGATAAAACATCAAAATGACTGAACAACATAATTTATTGTCTATGAACTGCTTATGAAGAGTTTCTCATTGAAAACATAGTGAACGACATACTAAAATGAAACTTGTTGAGTGATGTTGTCTCTGCCCTAAACTAATGGTTAAGCACATCAATACATAAGAGCTACTATAATGAAAAGATTTAAGAACATAAAGGCTGAGTTTAGAATTGTGTACTTGGTATCAAATAGAAGTGGCTAAGATTAGGATGAAGAGTTGCACATTTCCATCAAAATAAATGAAATAAAAAAAAAAAGATAATACAACTAAAATTACATAACTATTTTTATTATTAGAGTTTTCTTAACACTTTTTTTCATTAATTATCATGTACTATAGAAAATTTCAAGTTGGCTCGTTTCTGAGGAGTCCATTTCATCAATATGATTGTTGCGTGCTAGAAAATCAGTTGCGGTAGAGTAAAAGTTTTCGCCTTAGCTTCTTTAGGGAGTCCAGCACACACACAGGTATTTAAAGAGCGAACAATAAAACTCCAGAATTTTTACGTGGTTAAGATGTATAAAAAATGACCTTAGTATACTTGAATTAAATGAGAATTTGACACATAATAGGATACAATGGAGATGAAGGATTCATATAGCCGACCCCACTTAGTGGGATAAAGGCTTGTTGTTGTTGTTGTTGTTGTTATATATTTTTGTATCAATATATATATATATATATATATATATATATATATATATATATATATATATATATATATATATATATATATTCATTATTAAAAAAAATCACTATTTCTAGATTTAGGTCTTCTTCTAATAAATATATTTCTCAATTTAAAATATCTCAATCCAATCATGAATCTCTTAAAATAGATCACCTTCCAGATTTTCAGCATTGGATGATAGAGAACAGAGAAGTGAAAGAGATGATGGAGATCAAAGAAGCTGATCATATGGTGGCTTTTGAAGCCCAAAGAGTGCCAATACCTTAATGAAATATTTGCAACTATGCAAAGCTCAATACAAGATCTCTAAGTCTCTTCGCTTTTGGGAGAAAGCATAAATATTGGGCTATTATTATATTTTAAAGCTTGTTTATTTGTGTGCAACTGTGTCTCTGTCTGCTCGAGGTAATGGAGATCAATGAAGGCGATCATATGGCAATGCCTTGAAGCCCAAAGAGTTGTGCCAATGCCTTAACAAAACTATCTACAACTATGCTAAGCGATCAATACAACATCTCTGAGTCTCTTCTGTTTTAGTGATAAAGAAAGCATAAATATTGGGCCATTATTATATTTTAAATGCTTAGTTTATTTGTGTGCCACTGTCTCTGAGTCTCTGCGTCTCTGCGTCTCTGCATCTGTGCGTCTCTGAGGTGATGGAGATCAAAGGAGCTAATCATATGGCTATGCCTTCGAAGCCCAAAGAGCTATGCCAATGCCTTAACAAAAACTATCTGCAACCATACTAAGCGATCAATAGCGTCTCGAAGTCTCTTCTTTTAGGAGAAAGAAAGCATAAATATTGGGTCATTATTATATTTTAAATGCTTAGTTTATTTGTGTGCCACTCGAGTCTGATCTCGAGGTGATGCGATCAAAGAAGCTGATCATATGGCGATGCCTTTGAAGCCTAAAGAGCTATGTCAATGCCTTAACAAAAACTATCTACAACTATGCAATGCGATCAATACAACGTCTCTGAGTCTCTTTTGTTTTTGGGAGGAAGCATAAATATTGGGCTATTATTATATTTTAAATGCTTGTTTATTTATGTGTCACTGTGTCTCTGCGTCTCTGAGGTGATGGAGATCAAAGAAGCTGATCATATGGCGATGCCTTTGAAGCCCAAAGAGCGGTGTCAATGCCTTAAGAAAAACTATCTGCAACTATGCAAAGTGAGCAAAACAGCGCCTTTGAGTCTCTTTTGTTTTTGGGAGAAAGCATAAATATTGGGCTATTATTATATTTTGAATACTTATTTATTTTGTGTGCAACTGTGTCTCTGCGTCTCTTAGGTGATGGAGATCAAAGAAGCTGATCATATGGCGATGCCTTTGAAGCCCAAAGAGCGGTGCCAATGCCTTAACAAAAACTATCTACAACTATGCAAAGTGAGCAAAACAGCGTCTCTGAGTCTCTTTTGTTTTTGGGAGAAAACATAAATATTGGGCTATTATTATATTTTAAATACTTGTTTATTTTGTGTGCAAATGTGTCTCTGCGTCTCTTAGGTGATGGAGATCAAAGAAGCTGATCATATGGCGATATCTTCGAAGCCCAAAGAGTTGTGCCAATGCCTTAACAAAAACTATCTACAACTATGCTAAGCAATCAATGCAACTTCTCTGCGTCTCTTCTGTTTTAAGGAGAAAGAAAGCATAAATATTGGGCCATTATTATATTTTAAATGCTTAGTTTATTTGTGTGCCATTGTGTCTCTTAGTCTCTACATCTCTGCGTCTCTGAGGTGATGGAGATCAAAGAAGCTGATCATATAGTGATGCTTTCGAAGCCCAAAGAGCTATGCCAATGCCTTACAAAAATTATCTGCAACTATGCAAAGAGATCAATACTGCGTCTCTGAGTCTCTTATATTTTAGGGAGAAAGAAAGCATAAATATTGGACCATTATTATATTTTAAATGGTTATTTATTTGTGTACCCCTGTAGATTTCGGCCTTCTCTCTCTACAATTTCATGAGGAGAATGATAGAATATTATATATATATATATATATATATATATATATATATATATATATATATATATATATATATATATATATATATATATATATATATATTTAAGAGCTCAACAAACTTTTATTTTATTATGAGATAAAGCAAAGAAACACTTTCAATAACTCTCACATTTTTATTTAAAGCTTATTAGGTTCAAAGATGGCTTCTTTCCACATATTCTGGCTTCGTTACTCGAAGACTTTAGCACGATTCCGAATTACAAACGATCTTTACACACTGTCTAAGAGCAGCACGCTTGCAGCAGACGCAGCCTTCACCAAACAAAGTAAATTGCATTATATATATATATATATATATATATATATATATATATATATATATATATATATATATATATATATATTATAATAAATTTGAAAGAAAACTATTATAATATTTATATAAAAAATAAGGGGCCTTTAAGTACATAGCACATAAATTATATATATATTTATATATATAACATTTAAATTTTAATACTTATTTAAATAGTAATTAATTTTTTATTATTATAACAAAAATAGAATTATCATTATTTTCTTAAAGTGAAAGGTATCTTTTTAGACATTAAAATTATGATATTTTAATAAATATGAAACTTTAAGTATTGAATATGTAAATAATAAAAAATTGCTATATATATAAATTTCTCAAAAATAATAATATTTTAAAGTTATATTAAAATAAAAATATTACTTAATTTTCATCAGTAAAAAACTCAAAACTCTTAGATCTATTTTTAGATAAGTTTAATACATAGGTAATTAATATTTTACTTGTCACAAAATAGATCTAAGCAAGGACAAGGGCTTTGATAATTTTTAAAAAAATTACACATGTAATACATAATTTTTATGTATTTATATATTTAACATCTAAAATTTTTTTATTTACAAAAATAATATTTTTCTTATACTTAAAAAATATATTTTACTTAAAAAATAATGATAGTGCTATATGATGTAATAATAAAGATTTAGATATTTTGTAAGTAAATATGAAAGTTTAAATATTAGACATGCAAATATATAAGAATTATGTGTTCTATATGTAAATGCCCCTTATTGTTACCTAATCTAATTTGAATAATCTCTAAAACAAACCTGGTTGAAGAGCAAATTTATTAGAGCCTGTGCTGCCTCTGATAAACAGTATAATTGTTATGAGCGAGAGGAGGAGAAATTGCAAGCTAGTCTTCTTCATTCTTCTTTTTATCTCTTCACAAAAGTAAATTTTTTTATTTATTGAGGTGAGTTGGAGATACATAGAAGTATCATCTCGCCCTATTTATACTTGAAAATAGCTTCATAAATAATTATATCAATTCTTTATTTTCTCTCTAAATTAAAGAATTTTTGCACATTCAAGCATTAAAAGATTATTTTGTAATTTTTTAAATTGACTCTCTTGATTAAAAGAATAGAATATGAATAACAGCTAACCTATTCTCTGGGTTTTCTCATCGGAATGGGTAGAAATGTAAATAAATGAGAATGTAACGCGGTCAATGAAAAAGAAGAAGTTATTAATCTCTATTCAGTTTTTAATTTGATTTGTAATTATTATTATTTCAAATGTATTCAATAATTGGTTCACTAAAAATTATAATTAGTCAAAGCTAATCATTATTTAAACAAATGTTATGGACTTGACTGTTATTTTATCACATGTAAATGATTTGAACTTAGTATCGGTTGGATGGATGTGAGGAATTTAAGTGAAAGATAAATAAAAATAAATAAATAAATAAAAGAAAGTCAAATCTCATTATTATAAATTAATATATTTTATCAAAGTCATTTCATTTTCATTATTTATTTATTTTTTTAAATTGTATTTCAATTTGAATATTTATCGTTAGTTATAGTTGGACGGACATCGACGAAGGATTGTACGACAACGGACAACTCTATATGGGACTGCAGCTTTTCCTTCCACGATGAGAGCAGTTGAGAACCGGTAAATAGTTTACTTGTTAAACATTTTAGAAATTTTTTATTAAATTTTTAAATTTTAATTTTACTATATTAAATTTCTATTTTTAATATTTACAATTTTCAAAAGAAATGGCTAAAAATATAGATAAATATATATATATATATATATTCTTTATTTTTTTAACTCTTTAATAAGAAGATTATTTGTTACGTCACATAATATAATTTCGAATATGTATACATATTATATACTCATCATGTGTCGCAATAGTATTAAAATCTAAAAAAAAAGATGAATCAACCAATTTATTTACTTAGATGGAGCTAAAATGAATGAATTTTATTTAGGCCAATTCAATTATATTATAGATGAGCTAAAATATGATTAAATTTAAAGAAAATAATTATCTTTAGTTTAATAATATGTATTATTGAGAAGAATATGAAGTAATTATTGTTAAATTTTACAATATTTTGTTTAGATAAATATCATTCATGTTGATCTTTCCCTCACTTATTTATAATTCATAAATTTTATTTAACTAATATTTGAATAAATTAATATAATTACATTTTTGATCATTTGAACACTTATACCAAATAAAAATTTAATTAATAAAAAAAATCAAAATTATGCCAAAATTATGCCAAATATACATTTACAACACTCATAATAATTTTTCAAATAATTATTTTTCCCATACAAATTTTACAACCATAATTACAAAAAAAACCTGCACAGGTACCCCCAAACAAATCCTAAAAATGTCAAATATAATTTTAGCAATTCCAAATAACATTATTTTTTTTCTTTACCCAAATTAAATTTCACTGCATGCAATTAACTTATTTTTAAGGTTTTTTTTTTCCCTCAATTATTCTCCAATACTCATAAGTATAAGCATTCACCATATATATATATATATATATATATATATATATATATATATATAGAACTTTTACATACACAATCACTCTATTCTTCTATATTTATAAATTAATCACCTTTAATCTTAAATTTCTAAATTAACTTTAAAATATTAAAATTCATAATAAAATATCAACCCATATTTTTCATTTTTATAAAATTCTTTATAAAATTCTCAATAATTTGAGTGTGACACACTCAAATACATGAATCCCCATATATATTTTTAGATGCTTGATTTATAAATATCCCTATATATATAATCATATTAGAAACTAAAAAAGCTTTCATTTTTATTATATGGAAATAAAGATTTCAAAGACTCCACATTTATTCATTAGCTCCTTTTCCATTTATTCTTATTATTATGATTATTATTATTACTATTATTATTATTATTATTATTATTATTATTATTATTATTATTATTATTACTATTATTATTATTATTATTATTATTGGATTTACTATTAAATTCACTCAAATGTCCTAAAAAATAATAATAATAGTATTGATTGCGACGAATTTAAGTGAAAGAAAAATTAAAAAAATAAAAGAAACTCGAAGCCAATTATTATAAATTCATAATGAATTAATATATTTTTATCTAAGTCATTTCATTCTCTTTCTTTATTTATTAATGCAATTAATCAATTAAATTTTAATTACGATCTTTATCTGCCAAAAATATTTATATTAATAAAAGGCCGGACGTCGAGAAAAGGAAAATGCGACATATTATTTTAAGGCGTATAGAATTTTCTTCAATAAGTCTAGTTGTTAACCATTTTAAAAGTTATTTTAAGAAATATAAAATTAAATTTTTACAATTTTAAACTAAATATTAATATTAATCACAAAAAAATATTTTCATAGAAATATTAATATTTCTTTAAAAGATAAAATGTGTAATATAATATTTTTATATGTATTTTCATAAAACATGTAAGTAGTTATATTCAATTAAAATTTGATTATAGTTCGTAAATAATTTTTAAAAAATAATAATAAATAAATTTGAACAAATTTTAAAATGCATTTGACATTCAAATTTGGTTCTCATTCGATAAAATTAATTAATTAATTAATTCGAGGAAGATGATGCTCAAGTCGACTTAATTCATTAACAACCTTATGATAGGATTACACATAGGCTTCTGGTCATTTAGTGTTTTATTTATTTATTTTTTGGAAAACTTGGGGGCCATTTAGGATCATTATTATTTTTTATATTTTATATTTTTATTTTTTTTCTATTTAAGTTTAAATTAGAAATAAAATATATTTGTTGTCTTGTTATATATTTTTATATCAATTATATATGTATATATATTCTTGGAAGTAAGAGATGGGTAGATTTAAACTAAACTTTTTATTATTTCATAACACAAAAAAGTTTCCTAAACTTAGAATGCTTAATAAGAATTTAATAATAATTATATATTAAAAGATAATTACTATGCATGTGATAGTTTTATAAACATTATTATTGTACAAATATATTATTTTAGCTTGAAGATCATTTACTTGTGTTAAACTTACTTTTTGATCATTGACTCCATTTATTTAAATCAAGATGATATATATATATATATATATATATATATATATATATATATATATATATATACATATATATATATATATACATATATATATATATATATATATATATATATATATACATATATATATATATATATATATATATATATATATATATATATACATATATATATGTATATATATATATATATATAAATCACCTTCACAAAATTTCAATATAAAAAATATATAGTAAATTATTATACTTTTTATGATGATTTAAAAAATTAAATAAAAAACTTGTCTAATAATAAAATTATATATAATTATATGTTAGTATCTGTTGACCTCACTTTTAGAGTGAGCTCTTAACCTCATCTTCTTAGACTTAGGACTCTTCTAGACACTAAGAACTCCTTAGTCATAAGACACTTCTAGGGCTGAGAAATTAGCTCGAAGATCGTGGCTCGCTCGAAAGTCGACTCGAATTTGGGCTCGAATCGAGAGATGGCAAGCAACGAGCCGTTCCAAAATGTGGCTCAATTTATTTAGCGAACACCGAACTCTCACGGCTCATCGGATCGGAAGCGAGCGGGCTCGCGCTCGGCGGCAGCAAAACATCACCGTCCATTGACGGGCGAGATTAATTCCCTAACGAGTCGAACGAGCCTGGTTGCATTCGAGCGGTTCATTTGGATTTGAACCGTGGATGGATTTCGAGCCTCGTTTCACATTCGAGCGGATCGAGCTCGAGCGATTCGATCCGACTCGGCTCGAACTCAAACTTTAGCCACGATTTGAGCGAATTACCGATTTTGAGCCGATTTCAGTCGACTATGGCTCTAGCCAAAACTCATAAAATTACAATCAATGGCTCAAGTTCATTTCAAATTGAATATTGAACTTGACCAGAGCCATAATTAAACCCAATTTGATCAATCGAGCCTAATTAATCAACTTGACCAACCTAGCCCAAATTGGCCTAAAGGGTCAATTTGGCCTAAATCCAAATTAATTCAAACCAAAGATCACATCCATCTTTAGCCAATTGAACATGAATCAACCCATAAACTAAGCTAATTTGACTAATTTTGGTCAAATGGGTCAATTTAACCCAATTGACCCATATGACCCTAATTTGGACAAATCTCTTGAAACTAAGCTAAGGGGCTAATCAAACCCGACCCAAACCCATTTGGGATCAGTCCAAAATTAACCCAACCCATTTAATTCTCTCATGGATCCTCCCCCACATAGGATTCCACTCAACCTCATTTAATTCCTCCCATCACATGCACTTAACTCCTCCCCAATATTTGCATTGAATAAATCTGATCATATGATAGCAAGAGAGGACTTTGGAGCAAAAATTCAAAGTCCTCAATTAATCTATTATCCATCCCAACCACCCAAGGCCGTAAGCCATCTAAGCTTCCGGTTTCACAATTTGATGGTATTACATCAAAAATTTTGACATAAGGCACTGGGTACATGAGTGGCTTTGTCACTCTTCTAATGGTACATTTTACATCTTGATTTATATTATTTGATTGAAGTTAGTTATGTAAATATTGTTCAGATCGAGAGCACATAGGAATCATAATACCACCATTTCCTTCTACAAAATCATGTATGTTACGATGGCCAAACATAAAGATGATTCCTTCAAGAGTTTGCAAGGACACGCAAAAATAAATTCACTTCATTTAACTTAGAATGTATTTATTCATATTATAAATCATCTGATTTTCTTATTGGTGATGACAATCAATTTGGAGTCAAAAAATTCAAAAAAAATTGTATTTTCGGCCATTATAAAATGAGGGGGAGATGAGACTTTAGATTTCTTCCTCGCACTATCATTCAACCCCCAAAAGCTCCCCAAAGCAAAAAAAGAATCCATCCCCCACTTCTTTGAGCCATTTTGAGCTCAAAAAACACAAGTAATTCTTCGGACGGGCATCGAGAGAAGACGTTCCGAAGGGAGGCAAGTGTTAAAGATCACTCCAAAGCTTCCTCACATACCTAGGAGTTCGCTCGGATCTTCACCGTTGCAGAAATCATCCCGACGAGGTAAATTTTGCCAAACCGTAGCCGGCCTTAGGATTTCTCACGATTTTAGGAATTTTCCTTAGATAATCTAGCATTTTTACTTTAAATCATCCCAATTAGGAAATCAAATTTTTCGATGTGAATCGCAAAATGGGACCTTTTGGACAAGTTTTGGCTTATAAATCATCATTTTTTTTCAAAAGCAAACTGCTCATCACCGGTGACTCACCATCGCGATCCCGCGGTTTATGAATCGGACTGACTGGACGTGGATCGCATGATCCGAGCCTTTAGATCGTCGATGCATACCGTCCATCACAAGGCATGTAAGGTACCAAATTCAATTATATAAAAATTATAGGATTTCCTTCAATCAAAAATTAAGGAACTTCATTCTAAATTATGATTTTCAAAATTAACGAAATCACTAATTAGGTGAAATTAACTAAGCTATAACCAACTAGCTACACGAGATTTCAAGTGTAAATTTTAATGTTAAAAAAGGTCGGTGATAAATTGAAATTAAATGAAACTACAAAATCAATCTCATAATTCAAACACAAAATTACCTAAAATTACTATACACCCGCATGGGCCCCGACATTACGCTGAATGCTTAAATTCAAGTGTCTGAAGATGTCATGCGGTTGCTTCTGCTTAGCTTTAGGGATGTGTCCCGTTAACAAAACTTAAAACCTATAATAAGAGTTTCAAATCGTGAAATATCTCGAGAAATTGATTCTAGATAGATTTAATCCTCGTTTGTAGTTAATAGAATGGTGATCTAAAGCTCTTAAACATATCCTAATTAATCAATTTTTAAATAGCAATCTAAAACTATTTAAATGTAATTATATCATTAAAAGCATAAAATCAAACTCAATCCATCCACCTTCCAACTATTTATCTGGGGTGACAAATTAAGAAAATTCTAGCTCATAAATGAGCCAATGTCAAATCAAGTGTTACTATGTTCACTCTCAATCAATCTCACGCCGAATGATGTGGCTCGTATCCTCCTGATAGCTTGCCAGGCTTCACATGAAGAAGCTACAACTAGTCCTCGACGGTGGTTTGGCCGACCAAATTATCATGATGTATGTATGCTCCCCAATGTCTCTTCCCTTTGAGTTGTGTCATAGGATATACTTGATAGGATAAATAGCCCTCTGTCAGCTAAGGTAGACTTAAATCTTTCTTCTTAGATAAACATCACCCCAGGTCTACAAGGATTTCTTAGACGACGTAACCCATGTGTTGCTAATAAGGATCATTCGGTCAAGTTGGGTCGACTACCTCCTCTGACTAAGTAGACTATAGACCACGACAACCCGGGATGACGGAACCATGGGATCTAGATCGGGCACGTCATCATTCCCCCAACCCTCTGGTTTATGCTGAAATGATAAATTTCATAAATCTTAAATTCAAAACTCTACATGTTGCTACTATACGCTACGCATTAAGCGATCTAAATATTTTGTTTTGCTAGCAAAAATGACAGACATTTTTAAACATGCAGAATCGTAAAACCCTTTACACCTCCATTTTTCCTTGAATCCCGGATTTAGTGAATCCCAAAGGGCTTTACGGATTTATACAAACCGAGGTATGAAGTGGAGGTGGAACAAAGACGAGGCTTACCTTTGCGATGTCTCCTCTTCCATGGATGGTTTCGGTATGAGCAACGGAAGGGGAGAAAGATGAGGATATTGGACCGAAATCCCATTGGTGCCTCGCTAGTGAGCCTGTCACAGCCCCACGCTTCCAGAAGAAGACGTAAGCGAGGAGGGATTAATTCTTATTAATTTACATACATACCACTCAATTCTTATTAATTTACATATCTCACACCTAAACTTTATTATTTACATACATAACACCTAAATCTTTCAAATACATCAATTCTACCACCCTACCTGACACTTTATGCTTCCCGTGTAACTCCATATTGGGAGAACCGTGAGCAACCTTATTTCCTTTCGTCCGTCTACGAACTGTAAACCGAGTGCGAACTCATTTTAGCGGAACAAACAACTCTATTCCCATCTGCGAACTTCCTCTGCTCATAGCACGCACAACCCAAAACCTAGTTCTGAGTGCAGGGAGGTACACCTTCTTCAAACTTCCTCCTCCCTCACAATCCCACTGGAACCCCTGCAAATTGCACTCAGGAGGTTTGACATCATCAATTTTATTATCTCTTGTTATTGAAGTGCTTGTAAACTAGCGCAACGTTCCTCCATTACTAATTTGTTTGTATCGTGGGCTTTTAGCTTCAGTTGAGGTTTAACATTCGTCAAATTTGTTTTGGTACAATGGTGGATATGAGGTTGTGGGAGACCACGGCTAGGTTGAGTACATTGGTGGATAAGATGTTGATTTCTATTTCTTCTATGGAGGATAATACTATGTTGAGTATGAGGGCTATTGATGCTCTTTTGTGTTAGTCCATAGAATGTTCCTTGTTTTTTCTTAAATTAATTAAGAATTTTTTTGTTCTTTGTTTTTTTAGGAAGTTTTGTATGATTCTAAATTGAAGTTGCTTTATTCGAAGGTTGAATCATTTTGATTTTTTAAAATCCTGTCATTATGATTTGTTGTATCCTTGTAAAACTTTGACAAGTCGGTTGAGGTGGAGGTGGTAGATAAACGGCTCCTTTGAGGGTGGTTGGAAGATTCTAAAAATAGAGGGATTGGGAGAAGAAGATAGAAGAAGAAGAAAAAAATAAGGGGAACATAGAATACGCGAGAAAATATTTTTGTATATTCCTTGTCTATAGCCATCATATTTTTTAAGTCGTTCTAATAGCATTTGCATTTGTGAAATTAGCATGGGACATCTATCTACTATTGTCTAATTTGTTTGCATTCATCAAATTCCTCATTCTTGTCGTCCACTGATTGACTTGTCTTATCCACTAATATTTGTAGTTCTTTCGCTTTTATTTAAATGTCCTTAATTGTTAATAATTTGTTTTTTTTTTCTTAACTTTGTTTAATAGATTATACATTGCCTAAAATGAGCTGAAGTCAATCATCCGCATCGATGGGCATCTCGAGAGAACATCACGTGTTGTGCGCAATTTACAATGCGTCATATTCACGAGCTATAAAAAAAGAAATTATTGCAAAAAAATTTAAGATATCCTCAAAGTTGTACAAAAGATGATTGTGGTTATTTCATCTGGTTAAATGGTGATGACCATAAAGTATATGAAATGGAGAATCAAGGAAGAGCTTTTCAGGCAAACACAATGAAGAAACTTTAGACCCTCTCAACTCAGAACAAAATTATGTTGGCAATGCTCGCTATCATCATTGCAATGATTTTTTTTCCTCATTAAGTTGATCATGTATTTGATGGTCTCTTAAAGATCACTGATAAAAAATTTGTATAGAATAATATACTTTGGCACCTATTATCAATGAAACTAGTTTATTTTTTGTTATATATTGTCGCCATTGGTTTGAATGTGTTGGTAGAATTCTTTTAAAAATGTGATTTATTGAATGTAGCAAAAATTCATACAGATTTAAAAAAGGGGATTTTTACTTTTAAGGTCTGCTTATCCCCCCTTTAAAGTAATTAAATCCTTCTAAAAGGTATGAATTTTGCACAAGTCAACCAAAAGTTTCATAAATGCAAGCTGGTTCAAAGTTTATATAGTGCCTACTTATGCACACTCCAACCAATATCTATTTATTGACAAGGCCATGAATAAGTGTGCTATACAAAACAACATCAGGAACAAAGCCTCTCTTTATCACAGCTCCCAAAAACCCCCAGGCCATATCATCCATCTATGCTTTGCACAAGGCATTGATAATAACAGTAAAAGTACACAAATTTGGAATGACTCCAAGCTCATCCATGTAATTCAAGAACATCAATGCTTCAATTTTGAATCCTTGTTTGAGAAGCTCATCAATGATAAAAGTGCAAGTAACGACGTTGGGCATCAAACCCGAACTACGCATGCTTTCGAAAAGTGCTGGAGCTTCTTACATCCATCCTACTCGCCAGTTATGTCCCCATTTTGGGAACATCCATCAGTAAGGATACTATAAGCAATCAGATCAAATGCATGTCCATTTTCCCTTAGCAGATTAAATATTGAGCATGCTTCTTTAACTTTCCCGACCGAACATAAACCATATAAAAGGGAACTATAGCTAACAATGGTTGGCATAATTCCACTGTTTATCCTTTCGATAAATAAGTCATTGGCTTCTGCAATGCAACCCGCCTTGCATAATGCATCTATAAAAATGCTATAGCTATGCACATCAGGTGTACTACTAATTTGGTTCTTTCCGTCTGGTGGTTTAGCACTTGGGAAGTTGCTTACAAGTGAAATGAATTCCAGTGAGGGACAAACATACAGTGATCCTCATCGGTGGCAAAACTTGATCAATCATGTGATCAATTCAAGGGCGCTTGTTGGTGCAAACTGTATAAATGAATGCTCTGATAAGGAAGGTAGCCACGTAACTAGACAGCTCTGATAAGGAAGTCACAAACTGTGTTTATGTTTCATAGTTTTCAGTGGAGGTTGTTAATATGTAAAAGTTCTAGCCTCTTTTTGTGCGATTAAAAAAATTATTTTCGATTTGCTAACAAATGTAAATTCTCCATTATATGGTGGCAATACATGAACCATGAAATCAGTTCTATTTTAAGTCCTTTTTTTTTTTTAGTAACGACTTGTCAGTAATCGCTTATGCATATCTCTCGATTCGCGCTTCCTGCTAAAAATGAAGAGATTAGCACTTGTGAGTAGGGCACCGCAATTTGATTTGTTTGTTTCAGACACTAAGTTTTTGCTCGTTTATTTAATAAATTTATTATCGAATCAAGCCTATCTCTAATCATTGAGCTAGTTTGAGATTAGATCAAAACCCATGTATCTTTATGTATAAAGCTTATACACATTTATGCATTTATGTAGATCTGAATGAATGCATACGCATCTATGCATTGAAATGTATGAAATCATATCGGCATGAATGTATTTATATATGAGACTACAAATTTGTCATAGAAGTTAAAAAATAATCAAGATGAGATCTTTACTAGGATTGAGATTGAAGCTAATGAATCATGTTCTGCATGCAATATGCTTGTATTTGAAGCTTTTAAAGAAAACCTTGTAGCTAATAAAATGCTGGAGAAACTTTCAAATCTGAAATTTCTTAAAGATCATTTATCTGAGTATTGACTAAGCCACGCATCATTTTTTTCAATATTCAGATCCATTTTGTGCTTCTTTTAAGCCGTCAAGGTAAGGTTAGACTTACGAAGTGGTCCTCTCTATATTCACAGAAGGAAAGATCTTAAGAAGTGGCACAAAGTCGACAACCCCAAAGCCAAAAATCACGAAATTCAGCAAAGATCTTTCAAAAATATATACTAGTACCTAAAAGAATAAAATAAGAACTGAATACAGTGGGGTAACCAACTTCAAAATGTATTTGTGATTATAATATGAGATGAAAGTTTACAAAAATTTCATATATTAGTTAGAACTAAAAGCCACAAAAAGCTATGTTGATTGTTTCAAATGTGTGTAAAAATACATTCAATTCCTGCTCTCAAAATTATTACTTATTATTACTCTCTTTAATTCATTGCCTCAACTTCATCATCATGTTGCCCTCTCCTAACCGGTAGTTTTACCATAATTCCCAAGTCAGCATATGATTGTTTTTAACTGTAAGCATTGATGTCTACATCTAACATCTATGAATTTGATCCATCAAGAGCATTTTTACAGGTATCCAACATCCATAACGACTACACTTATGAATCCTTTATATTTTTTTGGTATTGTTTTTCATGAAGCTTCTTATTCTTCTCTTCCTTGGCCTCCCCCTAGTTCTGAGTGTATTAGGTGCCCCAATCTCAATATCATCATTACATTTTCTCCACTGACTCTTTCCCGGTAGAGTTGATATTGCACCATCATAAGCCATAGCATATCTGCAAATGCAATGAGAAATGTTAAATGTACAAACAAAAGTAAATACACAATAATTACAAATACCTATTAACATGATAATATTGATGCACATAAGTGTGCCACAATGGGTGTTCCTTTGAACCGATGAAAGCAACAACATGTATACATGGAAGGCTTGTCATTTGCCAGTATCTACAGCTATACTGTTTTAGCTCAATATTTACTTCATGTCTTTTAGAATGCCCTTCAACTTCAATCGTGTATGAAGTTGATTGCCTAATAATAAAGTATTTATTTTTTGTTGTTATCTCTTTCATGTAATTGTTGACCTCATTTTTAGAATAAACTCTCAACCCCTCCATCTTAGACATAGGATTTCTCTTAGACTTTAAGAGTTCCTTAGTCTTAAGACTTAGGTGGACACTCAACCTAACCCTAGAGACTTAGAAGAGTTTGCCATAAGAATAGGTCATGCCTTAAAGGTGTTAGGAAAATTTGTCTACCCTTAGCTTGAACCATTCCTCACCTTCCTTCCTTCAAGTCAAACTCCAAATCAATCTTATTTGATTTTCTCCAAACCCAAATCAACTCCATGTGATTAAAATCTATAATTGAAATCCATGATTGAAACCAATGAATGAAATTCCTAAGTCCAAATCTTTCTTAAGTTCTTAATCTTCTTTTAAGGACTTAGCCTAAATCATGATCAAACTAACTCAAACTCATGTGATTTTCTCATAATTCATTTATATTCTCATTTATATTCACATATATAAATGAAATATAAATTCAAACCAATCAAACTAAACTCAAAATTCAAAATCAATTCATGAAATTTCCTAAGTCCTTTAAATTTTTCTTCATGGACTTAGCCTAAATCAAATACAAATCAATTCAAATACTTGAAATTTTCTCATAACTCATTTATATTCTCATTTATATTCACATATATAAATGAAACATTAATATAAATCAATCAAATCAAATCCAAAAATTAAATTCCAAATTTAAAATCCTTCTTAAGTCCTTAATTTCCTTCATTGACTTAGCCTAAATCATGTTCAAATCAATTCAAATTCATGGGATTTTCTCATAACTCATTTATATTCTCATTTATATTCACATATATAAATGAAATATAAATATAAATCAGTTAAACCAAATTCAAAAATTCCAAATATTTTATAAGTCCCTTAATTTTCTCTTAAGAACTTAGCCTAGATCATGAGCAAATCGCTTCAAATCTTTGAAAATTTCTCATAACTCATTTATATTCTCATTTATATTCACATATATAAATGAAATATAAAGTCAAGCAATCAAAAGCAATTCTAAAAGTCAAACTCAAATCCATTCAAAATCCAACCTAAGTCTTTCAAGTCAAAATCTTGAACTTAGCCAAATCAACTTCAAATCAAGCCAAACTCTTGATTTTCTTTCATGATTCAATCAACTCTACAATCATGAATCCAAATATAAATACAAACTTCAATCTCCAAATTAAAACTCAATTCAAAAATCAAACCCCAAATCCATTCATGTTCTTCCTTTGAATATGAAATTGTCAAATGAATCAAAACTCATTTGACTTCAAACCACTTGCAAATGGATTTATATTTCAATCATAAGTCCATATACAAGTTCAATCAAACTCAAATCAAGCTTTAACCAAGCCATTTGACTTACTTAGACTCACATGAACCAAAGTGACCTAAAGTACCCTTATGAGCCAAATTCTAATTCTAACCAAATTGGATTGAATCAAACTCACCTATGCCTCTCATCATGATCAGCAATCATCTTGAGATGATCAATTACCCAAATTGGGTCAAACCAAGTCAAACCTAAAGGTTGACCAAGTCAACACTTAGTCAAAATCCACCATAGGCTAAATTGATTGAAACCATTGATCTAAGTTCATTCATGAACTATGTTTGAACTTGACCAAGTCAACATTTGAGCCTAACCTAGCCTAATTGGCCACTTGACCCAACTTGACTGACTAAACCCATGTTGACCTTAACTTGACCTAAAAGTCAAAATGTCAAAACTTGATCTAAGCCAAATTGATTGAAACCAATGGGTCAAGTTCATTCCAAATAACTTGTTGAACTTGACCAAGCCTCAATTCCAACTAGACCTAACCTATTAACCGACCTTGAACCTAACTTAACCTAAAGGTCATGTTGAGCCAAATTCAAACTTAACCAAAATTGATTAGAAACAAAGATACCAATCCACTTCATATGACTAACCAAACCTAAACCTACCCATGACCTAGCTCAAATAGGTCAAATGGGTCAAATTGGTCAACTTGACCTATTTGACCTAAATGAAGTCGTATGAGCCAAACTCAAAACTAAACCAAATTGAATCAAATCAATATAACCAAAATATTTCAAATGGTCATATGAACTTGTCTCAACCCTTAGTTTGACCCAGTTTGACCAAGTGGTCAACTTGACCCAAGTTGACCCATTTTGACCTAAATGGGTCAACATGAGCCAAACCATACCAAATGAACTCCAAATCCAATGAAACTTGGCCAAACCTATTTTCTCAACATACCCAACATATCCAAATTCAAGAATCAACCAAATGACCATTCTACCCCTAGTCCATAGAACAAATTTTGGTCTAATTCATGTGGAATTTGGTCAAGTCCTCTTCGTACTTACTTGATACCTTTCTAATAGGTCAAGTAGACCCTATGGAGGGTGGTGCACCCAACTCAATGAGTTTGAGTCAGCCCAACTTGACCCAAGGCCAAAATCGAGCACATGGCTCAAATTAGCCATATGGGAATCATGTTCCCACTCATTTTGAAGCACATGGGAGGTTACCACTCCACTCCCCAGCCCAAACCGACCATGTGCAAACTTCTAACAGCTCAAACAGCCTTTTCAATCTTGGCAATTAGATCAAAACAAAAAATAAAGCTTTGGCCATTTGATTGCCATAGGGGGAGATATACTCCCCCTAATTCACTTCAATTCTCACTTCCTCATTGTCGATTGAGTAAGAAAGAGTGATAGGAGTCATTAGCAAGAGTTCCTAAGCTTCCTAGTGGGAGATTGAATTTGGCATTTCTTAGTTTTCATCCTTTGAAAATAGGGGAGGTCCATTGAATTGTAAACTTCCTCTACACTCCAATCCATGTCAATTCACTTTGCACACTCCACCAGAGGGCCAAGTCGAGCTTTCACAAGCTCTCTCTTAAGTTTTAAAGGAAAGGGGAGATCTAATTTCATCAAAGCCGCAAGGGAGATAAGGAGGGGTTGGTCTATAGAGCAATCCACTTAACCTCAAGAGCTAATACTTTCACCACAGCTTCGTCTCAACTAGACAAAGCTCCTCCAAGGGAATCGAGCGAAGGTGATCACCTCTGGCGAGGTTAGACATTTTCTAACCACTAAACTCCATGTGCGTTGGTCCTTTGTGAAAGAAATGTTAATGACATGAAATTTCAACTGTTAGATGTGATTGCCATTAGGGTTAGATGGTGTGTGCAAGATTTCATTCCAATCCGAGCTTGATCGAGCTCGAATCTTCCATTTGAAAGTGGACGACCTCCATTATTCCTCAGGGAAGAACAGGGATGATCTCTGGCCATCCATCTGCCCATTTTGGATGGACGGCCGAGATTAAACACACGCTTAGATATGATTTTATCCCTTTAGAAGGGCGACTTTAATCTCACCGTCCATTTGATGGATGGTCGATAAAATCGCCACCGCCACATAGCTCCATGATGTGACATTTAAGTCACCACTCAGTGCTCGATGCGTAGATAGCGCATCCGAGTTAGCCATTGCGTGGTGCGCCGACTATATTAAGGGATTAATTAGTGTTTATTTAATTCTAATTAATCCTCTAAACTTCAAAAACTCATATCTCTCTAAAGAAAAATCAGAAAAATATGAGGTAAATTTCCACTGAAAGATAATTTAATATAAAATATTATAAAATTGGTTTTAATGGATTTTGAATTGTATCTTTCTCTAATTTTTGGTTTTATTGAAAATATTAATTTACTAATTACTCCCTAATTAATCCATTGATTAATCTCAAACTTCTTGGATATATTTTGGGGAATGACTTCTACCTCTCTTAATTTTTTTGGGATTTATTGATGGCTTCATTGGGGGAATTGCTAATTCATTTCCTAATTACCCCTTTCATGTAATTAAAGATAATTAAGGGTTTGATTAGTGTTGTAATCCCTTATTGAAGTTGATTAAGGTTTGATCTAGTGAATAGGAGGTTTAAAAAATAATTTTGGGGTATCTCCCCTAAGCTATTCCCTAAACCCCATTTTCTTTCTTAATCCTCTTTTAATTAAGGGATAATTCATTAATTACCCTCTTAATTAATTTCTGAAAATTCTAAAATCTTTCAGAACTTAATTAATATACTTTGGGTAGATGCTTAGGTATTCAAGAGCCTAAGTTCAATTAAGGAAATCAAAACTCAACTCATATGTGTGAGGGGTGTTTTGAAACTACTTAAGTTAAAATCCCTTAGTTTAATTAATCATTAATCATGAGCTAAATTGCATTAGACCCATTTTTTCCTAGGTGCATTGGAAATTTAAATTCCTTGTGAGGTTTTATGTTATCTCATTGGCTCATAATTATTTGATTAATTATGCTAAGGTGGTGTAGGCAAGGGTTAATTAATATGTTTAATTCATACATTAACCTAATCAAATTATAAAACCAATCTAATCATCTAAAAATTAAACAAAAATGTCAAACACATGTGGAAATGGGTTAGGAACAACAAATTCAACTCACATTTTCAAAGTTAAATCAAATTAAAAATCAAACAAAAATTATATTAAACAAACTTTGATTTACTTTAAGCTTTTTTATTCCATAAGATTGTCTTTAGGATTTAATTAAAGTGAATGTGTTTACATGCTTTCATTGCTTTAATTCTTCCCAACATATGTGTCATATAGTTTCATGCATCCATGCTTTTCAAAAATCAAATTTAAAAATAAAAATATTTCCTTTATGTCAAAATTGCATCTAAAGTAAGAATATAGTGGCTATTATCACTATTAAATTTAAATTATATTCAAAATATATGAATCAATTATCAAAACTAAAAGTGTGTTACTTATATCTTAATTATAAGTTTGCATGTGAGTAAAATATAAATATGTGCTTAATGTAGGTCTTCCTTCTCTTATCTTTTAGTATAGTTTTGAATAGGATATTGTAAGGTGTGTGGTTCATTTGAAAAGAACCTAACACTTACCTAATTCCATATCCTATTCATTCCTATACTATCACTTAAGAAGGATATATATGCTTGCACATATAAATTTCATAAATAAAAATAAATTAACCAATACAAATTTTTGCATTCTTTCTTTTCCATTCATTTCTTTTGTACACATGTTTGTATTTAAGGAAAGTGGTATATTAGTTTGGACAACCCTGAGATTGTGAGGATTTAAGTAGCCCTAAGTAGGTCTTGTACCTTACACCTCTGATTAACAATGGCACTGTACTCACTTATGCCTTTCTTACCTTCATGTGTGCATGTGAAGATTGGATAAGAAATCCCTTTTCTACTTAATGAAAATTATGCATCATAAACTTTCAAATTTTCTTAAATGAATTACTTAGCATGCATTATAAAGTGTGTTAAACATTCTCATTTGTGTGTATAGTTATGCTTAGGACTCATTTATATGTATGTTATACATGTTGAGAAAGAAATGAAGTGATGTATATTTTGTTAATTTAGTTCATTTTATTTAATCTTAAAATGCCTTTCTTTTATAATATGTTTGTTTAGAGTTCATCTAAACTTAGGATTAATTAAAATAATTAATTAAAATATTCACTAAATAAAATTAAAATATGAATCTACTTTAAAAATTACTTAGGTTAGGGAAGGAAAGAGAAGTCCTCTTCTCTTTCCCTCTCTTTATAACTTAGTAATTAATTATAGGATTCACTTGAAGATAATCAAAACATGAAATCAAATCAATCCAAAATAATTAAATCACTTAAATGAAACCCTCCTCTAAGTTGAACATGCTTCACACTTAGTAAATTCTAACTTAAAGTCATAGCTAAGCATACCACACAAACTTTCAAAGCACACACATCAGGCTAAGTCACCACTTCTAGCTTTAGTTAGGGCGGTGCATGGTGTGATGCTTGCTTTTGTTTTGTGATATATGTTTTAGACTGGATGTTAGGATGTATGTGCATAGAATGAATGGTAGGGCGATTTTAGTTTAACCATTGTCTTCTGTAGGGGATTGTGCTTAAAGGGCGTTGTAATAAATAAAAATATAAATTCTTTTGTTGTGAATGTACTTATACCCTTAAGGGTATGTATAATCCAATAGGCCATGTGGACTTAGTCACTTATGTGTGGGGTGATAAGTCTAATATACATGCTTAAGATTTGGTGGTTTGTTTAGCTAACCTTTATTTTGCAGGTGTTGACTAGATTTACTTTTTTCTTTTCATGTAAATTTTGTAATTAGGATTTTGGAATGATTGTTATGGGGATTATGATGAGCATTGATCATAAGATCACATCTTATGTACCATGTGAAGCCTTGGAGCATCCACCTTCCAACCATCCAAAAGAAGGAACCAAAGAAGAAAGAAGAAAAGAAGAATGAAGAAATGAAGCTTGAAGACCCCATAACAATGAATTCCTTACTTAATTGTATTTAATTCATTTGTAATCAGGATTGTATAAGGGTAGAGTTTGGCTACTTAATTGGTTTTCAGGTTTGTGCGGTAGTAATCGACCACAATGACATCTTATTCTTTTGCGATTAGTTTTATAAATTGATTGATGATTTATTTAGCTTGTGCATTAAGTGACATCCTTTGCCTAGTTTCTTTCTTGCTTTATGTATGACCTGGATATGGATTAGGCTCTTAGGAAAAAATAAATCTTTTACCAAACTTAACAACTCAAAACTAAAAATAAAGAACTCATAACCTTAC
Organism: Cymbidium sinense; assembly: GCA_021442155.1. Taxonomy (NCBI): domain Eukaryota; kingdom Viridiplantae; phylum Streptophyta; class Magnoliopsida; order Asparagales; family Orchidaceae; genus Cymbidium; species Cymbidium sinense. The sequence goes on along the minus strand of CM038220.1, from coordinate 114,112,388 downwards.
TTAAAGCTTAGGCTAAATTTCAAGATAAAAGAATTAGCAATCCCTTAGTTGGATGAGTCCATCTTTTATAATATCATGCACAAATGCATCTTATTTCACTCTTGATTGGAGAGCTTCCACCTTTGCCAGAGAAACTTGGCTTGACCTTTGAGAGCCATGGTGGAAACACATCTCCTCTCTTTTCATTGATTTTGGCCAATAATCTTATTTCTCATACATTAGACATATGAATCATATTAGCCCGAGTCAAAATGATTGTCCAAAAATGAAAATAAAATGAAATCTGAATTACATTAGATTTAGGTCATTTGAAGCATACCCTTATATGATCTAGTCTCTTTAGGGAGTGAGTTTAAGGACTTAGTCTCTTTCTAAATAAATAACAGCTTAGCTATCTTGCATAAAGCATATGACTTGCCTACATGAATTTAAAATCGTAGGAGGAGTTAGTTGGCGGCCATCCCCAGGCGGTTGTAAGTCCAAGCAGTCGGGTGGTTTATCCTCTCTTGTAGAGGTAAATTAAATACCCATTTTTCACCTTAGATTTAGGTTGTGCTTTCAGCCCTCGCCAAAGCTCCCTAAATTTAGGTTCTGAGTTTGCTTCTCCCCTTTGTGGGGCATAAGCTTAAATCTTCATCTCTTAGAAATTTTCTTAATCTTGTATTATGGAATCATAAGTCCTAAATTTATAATAAAAAATTCAACTCAAACAAATTAAATCAATTTTAAAAATATGAAGCCCAATCATAGGATAGTTTGAGATGCTCGCTAGGTTTCCTACCATTATAGGCATCTTCTACTTATCTTCCTTTTTGCTCTGAAAATAACTCCCTCTCTTTGATCTATCCAATTTGATCTTCCAAAATAAACTAATCGCTTGATACTCCTACCTATTGAAATCTTTGGAGATAAAGATCATTTACTTTAATCGAGGGTATTCCTAAGAGACCTCGTCCCTTAGGATGTAATTAACTATGTGAGCTTGCGCCTGTAGAGAACTTAATGAACTCAGTTTAAAATAAACTTTACTTTACTCTTCCATGTAAAATAGGGGAAAAATCTTTGGTACATATGCAGGCCCATTATCCTTAGGAGTTTTTGTTGAGGTGATTAGGTCCATTGTAGGGTGGTGATTTCTATTTTTTGAGATAGTACACCTCTCATCAATATAGTACCCGATCACCCTCAATAAGAACATTTGTGGATCTATGTGGTGTCTCGACAAAAGGCATATAATTTTGTTTTTATTTATCCTCTTCAAAAAGGATAGATGAAAGCAGGAATATTTTCACCACAATAATCTTCAGTAACAGGTAATAATTCACCTCTCCAACTTGATGTATTTATCTTTCGTTCAGCTCTTTGTTCCATTAACATTCCTCTAATCATGTCTACCAACTCAACAATTGATTTATCTCTAGCCACTCCTATCCAAGAGTTAAATGACTCTGATAAGTTATTGGTGTTGTAGTAGTTTTTAATTTCATGAAGGAATTAGGATATTGAACATTTATAAGGTAAATTTAGAAGAAAAGAATAGACTTGAGGGCTCACTTTGCACAGTTCAATGACTTTTACCTCATATTCATGTCTTGTGTATGCATTTGCAGCCAACCAAAAAATATTTCTAATCTTATGGCTATATTGAAAGTGATGATACTTCTTCATGTTCTTCCACAAATGACATATACAAACTCTATGTTTTAAATTAGGAAATACAAACTTAGTTGCTTCTACCAATCCCTTCTCCATATCAGAAATAAAAGATAATGACATCACCTCAAAACCAAAAGAGTCAACCAAATTCTTCAAAAACCATTGCCATGTGATTTTTGATTATGATTCAACCATTGCAAAAGTGATGGTGTAAAGATCATTATTACCATCTAACAAATTTGTGGATAATAATACCCCAAGATATTTTTATTTTAGATGACATGCATCATGCCCTTTAAGAGGTATGCAACCAACTAGAAAACCATCGATATATACTTTGAAGCAAACATAGAACCTTTTGAAGGAGTTGCAAGTGATATCATACTCATAAATAATGTGAGAGCAATGGTTTCTTCTAATAAGCTCTTCTCGTAGTGTAGGAACCCACTTGTAGCTATCATCAACAAGCCCAAAGAGGTTGTCTCGTGCTAATTCTCTTGAACGCCACAACTTCATATAAGGAAGTGATAGTCCATATTTTCTCTAAATCTTCATTTATTTGTTTTGGAGGGATGTCTGGATGTTTTTTTTAACTATATCTTGTATTTGTTGAGCAACCCATTTAGATGTAGTATGTTTTTTGTCTGTTTTATTGACACCTGGACATACATGTAAATCTTCTACTTTTCTGACTTCAAATGTTTGCCCATCTACACATAAAGAAGCTCTTATTCTCCAAGGACATCCTACATAAGAGAAAGAAGCAATAACTCGTGTTTTATCATTGGCTTTTATTTTCACTCCAAAATTCTCATGAATAGCCTTAGACCGAAGAAAATGCTTGAAACTCATTGCATCATCAAAGCGGGTGCAAACTACTATTGACATATTATCTGTAGCTTGACTAGTTAACAAATCTTCATTATATAGAGCAAGTTCATCTGAAAAGTGACTATCACTGTCGGAGCTTGAATGTTCATATTATAGCATGTCTCTATAGTCCAAACCTTCTTTTTTTTGTGGCATCACATGTGCTCTACCATGTGCAATGACTCGATCTCTGGCACACAAGTATAATTTGAAACATATTTTGTTATAATAACAACTTCAATGCGTCCACTTTGATTAGATAACTGTAAAATGCTCATTACTGCATTATCATTTTCAATAAGTTTATATCCCTTCGGAGATATGCCATAAACATAATAGTAAATTTCATAATCATATCCTCTGAGCCAAGGACAAATTTCTTCAATCTTTTCTACTAATAAAAAATAATTAAGCACATCTTGATCTAATTTTATAGTCTTCTGTTTTCACCCTTCATACTTTCTTCGATCTGTATTTTTCATTTTAACCCAACAACCATTAAATTTGATTGTTAGTAGAAGCCAAATCTTTACGTCCAACATGCCTTCAAGTTCAAATGGATCGAACAAAGCCTAACATAGAAATGAAGAAAGCAAGGACAAAATATGTCAAATAATAATCTAAATTTTAACTGTGATAGCTTTATGCAATAATTTATGTACAATTTCATGACATCTTTATGCAATAAAAGTAAAATAAATAAGTTCAAAAAATATTTCAACTTTTATAGAAAGAAAACAAATATATTAATCGTGAAGTTCAAAATAATTAACTTTTGATAATTTGTTGTAAAATACCTAACTTCTCACGTAGGTTGCAAGCCGGCGGAAGAGATGAAGATTTTGCACGCCTATCGATCCTTGCGCAGGTTGCAAGCCAGTTACATAGATGCAGATTTCGCGCAAGAATGGAGTTGTTTGTTCCCCTCAAGCTAGCAAGAGAGATGAAGATTTAGCATGAGAATATAGCTGTCGATCCTTGCACGGGTTGCAAGCCAGCTACATAGATGTTTCATGCTGGAATGGAGTTGTTTGTTCTCCTAAAAATGAGTTTGCACTCGACAACCTTACGATTTGCAGACGGATGAGAGAAAGTTTTGCACGGGAATGGAGTTGTTTGTTCCCCTAAAATGAGTTCACACTCGGCAACCTTACGGTTTGCAGACGGACGAGAGGAAGTTTCGCATGGAGTGGAGTTGTTTCACAGTTCTCCCAATACGGAGTTATACAGGAAGCATATGACGTCAGGTAGGGTGGTAGAATTGATGTATTTGAAAGATTTAGTTGTTATGTATGTAAATAATAAACTTTAGGTGTGCGATATGTAAATTAATAAGAATTGAGTGGTATGTATGTAAATCCCCCTTAAAAAATATTTGAGAGATTTACATACATACCACACAATTCTTATTTATTTATATATTTAAACTTTAATTTTTACATATATAATATACTAATTTTTAATATCATCACTTAAATTTTAAGAGTGAAATATAACTTTTTAAGCATAGAAAAATATTAGATATGTAAATATCTAACTTTATGTATTACATATGTAAATGTATAAGAATTATATGATATATATACATATAAATCTTCTAAAATATATTTAAACTTATTAAATTAATATTATTTATAATTTAATTTGATCACATAACAATATTTATGTAAAATTATATTTATAACTTTCTAATCAACGATTTGTAATCCTAAATAAAACAATTTTTACATAAATCACTTATTTTTCATTTTTTAAATTAATCAAAATCATTTTTATTTTTTTATAATACAAAATTAGTTACTATAAGGTGACAATAATTTATTTATTTGTATATAGATGACTAAATGGTATATATTTCTCCATGATTTGTGTTTGAGAAATAAATATTGTTCGATTTATTAATATTTTGATGTATACATGTAAGGAATATCAATACATTTTTTTTATATTATTCTCATTATTAAAATATAATATAATTAATCATCATAAAAAATATTATTGTGCCTTTGATACAATTATGTTATAAATCAGCAACTTAGATACTGAATATGAAAATAATTGTGAAATGTAAGTCCCCTAATTCATGAAATGTCAATGGAATTATTAATTTATATGAACAAATTCAAGAGTTTTGATAAAACATCAAAATGACTGAACAACATAATTTATTGTCTATGAACTTCTTATGAAGAGTTTCTCATTGAAAACATAGTGAACGACATACTAAAATGAAACTTGTTGAGTGATGTTGTCTCTGCCCTAAACTAATGGTTAAGCACATCAATACATAAGAGCTACTATAATGAAAAGATTTAAGAACATAAAGGCTGAGTTTAGAATTGTGTACTTGGTATCAAATAGAAGTGGCTAAGATTAGGATGAAGAGTTGCACATTTTCATCAAAATAAATGAAATAAAAAATAAGATAATACAACTAAAATTACATAACTATTTTTTATTATTAGAGTTTTCTTAACACTTTTTTTCATTAATTATCATGTACTATAGAAGAATTTCAAGCTGGCTCGTTTTCTGAGGAGTCCATTTCATCAATATGATATATTTGAAAAGATTTGTTTTGACATCGTCATTATTGAGACTCAAGTTTGTTCATCATAATGTTGTATGTTTTATTTATGACCACAATAATAATACAATCAATGTAGAAAATTTTGAATCTATGAAAAATGATTTAATATTAGCCAATAATGTGAGCTTTCTTAATATATTCAAAGATCCATTTTCCCCTATATATATGAAAGATGGTGAAATGTCACCCAACCTTGTCAATATTGTGCCTAAGTGCGATCAAAATGATCTAATAAAGACATAATGCAAGTTTCATGTTGCAAATAAAAAAAGAGCTTAGATGGAAGCACTTGATAAAATCTAGCTAACTAGGTTGAAATTACAAAAATTTTAAAGCATTCCTTAGACTAATATGCTTATGTCACAATGAGTGACTATTTAATAAAGTTAAGCGATAGTATGACATAGAAAGAACACATTGTTGAAATTCATCCATAATTTTCTAGTTATCCTCCATATTTTTAGGAAGCTGCAGTGAGGCCTATAATTTTTAATTTTTTTTTAAAGTCAAACGAGAGCTTTCTCTGAGGGGAGCCAAGTTAGGTTGGAAAGCGCAGCTTTCTAGTCTTAGATTCTTCAAAATACAAGCAGAACGTAATGCCCCTAGGGCACTGTGAAGTGATGTGGCACTACACCACATCAACCGCATAACAAACACACTCTAAGATTCATATAAAAAGAACGTCTAAAGTAGATGATTCATTCTCACACCTACTCTTGGCTAAAACTACCACATTTATATTTATAATTTCTTTCCCAAAAAAAGTTATTTATAACTTCTAAGCACCTAAATTTATATCAGAATATTCACATAAAAAATAATAATATTTCAAAACTATATATTATACCTTTCATCAGTATAAAACTTCTTAGATACATTTTGAGATACGTGTAATACATAAATGATTACTTAATATTTCATTAATTATAGAGTAAATCTAAGAGCTTTGAGACAAATATATCTCGATATAATTTTTTCAAGTAATATAATTCGAATAATCTCTGAAAACAAACATTATGGAAGATGTATTTTATTAGCGCTGATTCTCATAAATAGTATAATTGTTATGAGCCAAATTATAATCTTAGAAAATAAAAAAATCATAGATTTTTTTATTTTTTTCGAATGTAGAATTGGAGATACATAGATGCATTATCTCCCCACTATTTATCTTTGAAAATTGCAAATTATTTATGAGTTAAGGATTAAATTAGTCCTCCAACTTAGGGTGTCAATTGATTCGGATTGGGTTGATTTGACTGAATTGACCCGAATAGTTGACCCGAACGTGACCCGTTTATTAAATGGGTCAAAAACTTCAACCTGAACCCAACCTGACTTCAACCCGATTGACCCGACATGACCAGAATAATCTATTTATATATGTATTTTAAGTCAAAATCGAGTCAAACTTGAGTAAATTTTGAATTCGTGGGTAAAAATTGGGTCAATTTCGAATCAAAATCGAGTTGGCAGGTTAAAATTGAGTCAATTTCGGGTTGGTGGGTCAACCCGAACCTGATCCGAAATATCAAACGGGTCAACTTCAACCCGAACTCGACTCGAAAATTATTTTGGTCAACACAAACCCGGATTTTTCGAGTCGGGTTTATGTCGGGTCAATTTTTAACACCTACTCCAACTATTTATGAACGATCAAAATAGTCCTAAACTAAATAAAATGACCAATTTAGTCACTTAATTATTTGAATTGATCATATCATTTGGATTTAGATGAAAATTAATAGACATACAATAAAAGGCAGGGTAATATTAAAATTATAAAATATGGTAATATTATAATGATGATAATATATATATATATATATATATATATATATATATATATATATATATATATATATATATATATATATATATATATATATATATATATATATATATATTCATTATAATTCAATGCAAGGAATGCATCGGCTTTGTGTGATAGAAAAGTTACTTAAACTTAGAAAATTTTATAAGATGGTGGTAAGACCCTGATGACTTATGATGCGAATCTTTGGCCAATAAAAGAGAAGCATAAGACTAAGTTAAGTGTTACAGAGATGAGAATGCTTAGGTGGATGAGTGACTTTACTCTTAGAGATAAAATATGAAATGAGTATGTTCGGGAAAAAGTTGGAGTAGCTCCAGTGACAGATAAGATTACAGAGAGTCGCCTTAGATGATTTGGCCACATAAAGCATCGGCTGTCCGATGACCCGGTTAGGAGAGTAGATGTATTAGATTTATCTAATGTTAAGAAAGGTAGAGGTAGACCTAAAAAGATTTGGTTAAGATGTATAAAAAATGACCTTAGTATACTTGAATTAAATGAGAATTTGACACATAATAGGATACAATGGAGATGAAGGATTCATATAACAGACCCCACTTAGTGGGATAAAGGCTTGTTGTTGTTGTTGAGTTATATATTTTTGTATCAATTTCATATATATATATATATATATATATATATATATATATATATATATATATATATATATATATATATATATATATATATATATATATATATATAGATTTAATATATAAATAATATATATTTTCTTTAAATAGATATTTTAAATAAAATATATAAAAAGAATATAAAAAAATTAAAAAAAAACATTTTCAAAAAAAAAAAAAAAAATTTTAAAATCATATATCTGTTTTGTTTTAATAAATATATTTTATATTTAAAATCTGATGTGTGAATCTCTTAAAATGTCTCTTCAGTTTTGCATTGGAGATAAGCATGAAAGAGATATGGAATCAAAGAGGCGATCATATGCGCAGAAACAAAGAAAATTGTTGCAACTATGCAAGCGATCAATACATCTCTAAGTCTCTTACGTTTTTTGGGAGAAAGCATAAATATTGGGCCATTATTATATTTTAAATGCTTAGTTTATTTGTGTGCCTGTGTCTCGTGTCTGTGTCTCTCTCGGGTAATGGAGATCAAGAAGGCGATCATATGGCAATGCCGAGCTTGTGTCCAGAGCTCGCATGCTGATGGAAAAAAATCATATGCCTTTAACAACCAATACCTTAACAAAACTATCTACAACTATGCAAGATCAATCATGTCTTTAGTCTTTTTTTTGGAGAGAAAGCATAAATATTGGGTATTATTATATTTTAAATGCTTAGTTTATTTGTGTGCCTTGTGTCTCTCTGCGTCTCAGGGTGATGGAGATCAAAGAAGTTAATCATATGGCGATGCCTTTGAAGCCAAAGAGTGATGCCTTAACAAAATTATCTCAGAACTATGCAAAGTGAGCAAAACAGCGTCTCTGAGTCTCTTTTGTTTTTGGGAGAAAGCATAAATATTAAGCTATTATTATATTTTAAATGCTTGTTTATTTTGTGTGCAACTGTGTCTTTGCGTCTTTGAGGTGATGGAGATCAAAGAAGCTGATCATATGGCGATACCTTCGAAGCCCAAAGAGTTGTGCCAATGCCTTAACAAAAACTATCTACAACTATGCTAAGCAATCAATGCAACGTCTCTGAGTCTCTTCTATTTTAAGGAGAAAGAAAGCATAAATATTGGGCCATTATTATATTTTAATGCTTAGTTTATTTGTGTGCCATGGTGTCTCTGAGTCTCTACATCTCTGCGTCTCTGAGGTGATGGAGATCAAAGAAGCTGATCATATGACGATGCTTTCGAAGCCCAAAGAGCTATGCCAATGCCTTACAAAAATTATCTGCAACTATGCAAAGAGATCAATACAACGTCTCTCAGTCTCTTCTGTTTTAGGGAGAAAGAAAGCATAAATATTGGGCCATTATTATATTTTAAATGATTGTTTATTTATGTGCTACTGTAGATTTCAGCCTTCTCTCTCTACAATTTCATGAGGAGAATGATAGATATATATATATATATATATATATATATATATATATATATATATATATATATCACACAAATCTTATATATTTAAGAGCTCAACAAACTTTTATTTTATTATGAGATAAAGCAAAGAAACACTTTCAATAACTCTCACATTTTTATTTAAAGCTTATTAGGTTCAATGGCTTCGTTACTCGAAGACTTTAGCAAGCTGATCCGAAGTTGAAACTGGTCGAGATCAAGCTCTCAAAATATCCTTGGAAACTTTGGGATATCAGTTAAATCCCTAAATAATTCTCAAATATAAAGTGTTTATAGTCAAATCGAGCGTCTCGACGAGCCGGTTCCAACAAGCCAAAGATCTTACAATTCTGACTTCATTTGAGCATTCAAATGCACGAAATACATCATATGATCAAGGGGATCATTTTGAGTCATGAAGTGGAGTGGTACGAGTTTTGCATGTATTCTGAGACGCCACTCCTCCAATCTATAAAGCCCTCATTCCTCATGAGGAGAGGCCAAGTGAAGGAGAAGGAGGGCAAGCAAGAGAGAGAGAGCTCTAAAGATTCTCCAAGCACAAGGCCACTGACGGTCGTCAACCACCGCCACAGAGGCCGCCGCCATCAGCCGCCACCGCTGATCCTCGCCGTCGTCGACCATTGTTGTCGGTCATAACATCGTCGTCAACTTCGTCGTCCACATTGTCGTCAACATTGTCGTCCACTTCGTCGTCAACATCGTCGTCAACTTTGTCATCAACATTGTCTATTACTAGCAACTGTTGTCCACTTCTCACATACCATTCTGTAATCCCAGTATCGGGAAGATCTTGTACTCTGAAACAGATACATAGTGGAAGCTTTTATTGCAGTGTGGTTTTTCCCTCTTTTTGAGGTTTTCCACGTAAAAATTCTGCAATTTTATTATTCGCTCTTTAAATACCTGTATGTGTGCTGGACTCCCCAAAGAAGCTAAGGCGTAAACTTTTACTCTATCGCAACTGGTTTTCTAGCACGCAATAATTTGGCGCCATCTGTGGGATGAGAACCCCTCAATCACAATTTCTGTGAACACTCGCATTATGGCCAATAGCAATATACAACGAGCCCGCTCCAACTCGTTACTCAAAATCAATCTTTGAGAGGACGCCTCGCTCTCACTCCCTAATAGAATTGACTCGTGAAGAAATAGGGATCTCTTTAGAAGATCATATGCGCCCAATGGAAGAATCTCAAAATGAGATGATCCGACTTTTGCGAGGAACACAACAACCACTACATGAAAACACATCTCCCCAAGATCAATCGCAGGGAGGTCAAAATGCTAATCTCACGCTAAAGTTCCTCTCAGAGTGATTGATGTCAACTTGACACTACTAGTTACTCATCCATCACGTACCAACCGATGCTAATCCACCAATTCTTTGGTACACATTCTTATCTGACCACTCATCATGTTATACGTGTAAGATGCTTAATGCAAGACGAATTTCACCTCCAAGATAGAAATCATCTTCCCCCTCATGCTATGAGGAATCCTCACCTTTATTTGAATATATTCTTCAACATCCTATTCCCGTGGGTTTCAAGCTTCCAAACATTGATTCCTATGAAGGGGCGACTGACCCACATGAATACATCAACCATTATAGGACTATCATGCATATCCATCGAGCTCCTGACACACTGCTTTGTCAGGTCTTTCCAGTTACCCTCAAGGGACAAGCTCGCACTTGGTTATACTCCCTTTCATGGGAATCCATCCATACCTTTGAATAACTTCGCCAAGATTTTTGTAGATTCATTGCAAACCGGAGGATCATTAAAGATTCCTCCCATCTCCCGATTCGTCAAAATGAGGGTGAATCACTTAAAGAATACTTCCGAGATTCTCCTCAAGCTCGCCAAATACACAGGGTAGATCATTACTAAGATGAGTTTTCCTTGGGGCCGTCCCTTTCTACTCATCACTAATGCAGAGATTCCGCTCATATGTTGACTTAGTTCACCGTGGAAGCATGATTACGATGAGGCTATTAATGCCCATCGAAAATAATTTGAACAATAACATAAGAGTGCTCTGGAAACACAGATCAACAATCCCATCAAGAATCAACAAGGCGTCATGATTTCCTCCACGCGATCAATGAGCGTGAACCACATCGGAATACACGCCAACACATCTCGTTAACCTCTAATGGCTATTCGAGATGAAGAAAATATCAAGTGGCCGATCCATGAAACCAAATTCGTGAAATCGAGCAATATTGTCACTTCCATCGAAGTCGTGGACATACTACTGAGGCATGCAAACAACTCAAAGAGAAAATTGAGAGGCTCATTCAGCAAGGATATCTACGTCAATTTGTGCAAAACCAATCAACTCAAATAAACATAGCTCCAACTGGGGGGCAACCGGGACAATCATCACAGAAACAACATAATAGTCGCCAAATAGTTGGAGAAATTGAAACGATTGCAAGTGGGCCACTACTATCTAATCAAATCTTCATCACAGCCTTTGAAGAGCCAGAGTTAAAAAAATCTAGTATTAATCATCCCATCACTTTTAATAACTCAGACTTGGAAGGAGTCCAAGTTCCACATCAAGATCTTCTTATCGATTGTGACGACGTTATATTATTAAGAGAATTTTGATTGATAATGGGAGTTGTTGATGTTTTATTTTACTCCACTTTTCTTAGCATGGGTTTAAGGAAAAACTTCAACCCACGCAGACCGTTATATGGGTTTGATAATGCCTATCAGTGGAGGGACAATCACCCTTCCGTTGTTCTGGAGAATTTCTCAACAAGTCATTCACTCAGTTCATAGTGGTCAAGTCAAAGATACAACGCTATATTTGGAAGACCCTCCAATCAATCTTGTCGCCACTTGGTACCTCATCTTAAGATAAAATTTCAAACTCCCATTGGGGTTGGAGTGGTCGTGGAAATCAACAAATAGACAATTATGTTACCTCAAACAAATTCAACCACGCCTTCGGTGACCTTCAACATCAAGAATTTTAATCTTCAAGATAAAGAAGTACCTCGAGGATTTTGCGTAAAGACCCTCCCCACTTATCGATGACCAACACAAGCTATGACCAACGATCGGAGGAAAAGACATTCCTTAAAACTTGGAACATGGAGGGTCTCTAAAAAAGTGTTATATGTAATCATTGGTGTATAAATATTGTAATCTTTAATTTATCCGTTTGTCCTTTCCTCTCCACCTCTTGTCCTTTGTTAACTCTCTCTAAAAATGTATCTCGTCCCTTTTGTTAAGTTATCTTGTGAAAATATTGTATCACCAACATTATTAAAGTAATGAGTTTATGTTTTTTTTTCTCACAAAGCTTGTTTCTTCCTCATTTAATCCTCCTACTTGAGAAATATACAACTCACATTGTATCTCAATCGGGCATGATCAATCCCAAGGGGACTTGATCGAACCTCTTCCGTGTTAACGCCATCTTAACACTGAAACAACCTGGATAGGTCAAAAATCTAGCGGATTCAATGACCTCTTCCATACAGCATCATCGAGCAAAGACCCTGACAAACAACCTAAGATAGGTCAAAAGGTCCTTGGTGGACTTCCCACGACCTCTTCCATACAGGTTAACGTCATCGGGTAACACTCTGATAAACAACCTCGGATAGGTCAAAAATCCTTAGCGGATTCAATTCGACCTCTTCCATATAGCAACGCCATCGAGTCACACTCGAAAACAACTTGATAAAATCTCGCCGGATTAATTCAACCTCTTCCATACAGGTTAACGTCATCGAGTCACACTCTGACAAACAACCTCGGATAGGTCAAAAATCACCACCGTCACCGGTCAGCGCCGCCGACCAACCGGCAATTTTCGCCGGTCACCAGCAACGCCGCCTACCATCGCCAGCGATCTCCGCTGGTCACCACCATCGGCGTCGATCATCTCCGACTAATGACGCTGGCCGCCACCATCGATAACTGCGTATTGCCGCTGCCGACCATTCGGCCGCCAACCACCGAGGCCACCGCTGGACTACATTCGGACCGCTGCTGACTACTGCCGGGTTACCGCGCGCTGATTACCGTGTCACCGCTGCCGAATTATCGTCGCAAACGCGACCACCATCGCCGGTCATTCCAAAGACTGACGAATTTAGCTCCGCTGCCATTGCCGCTGCCGACCACTCAGGCAAAAACCGAACAACGACGTAAGTACGGTGGGTCTTGATCGCCTCCAAACCCGAACGGTCCGTCGGCGGTTTCTTTTCGGGAAAACCGGAACAACGACGTAGTGCAGTCTTGATTTCCAAACCGGACGGTCCGCTGCTTTCTCTTCGAGGGAAAACCTAATAACGACAAGTATCGGGTCTTGATCGCCTAAACCACGGCCCACGGCCGGTGACGCCTCTTCATAAAACCGAACAACGTGTACCGCTCCTGATCGAAAATGAACCACACTCAAGAAGAGGGGCATTGAAGAAGGTGCCTTCTCCTGCCTAGAGGGTCAGGGTTTTATAGACCCTTCAGGGGCAATAGTAAAAGCCAAACCAGGAAGAAGCTGAAGCTATTCGCCTGGCGCTTTCGATTCTGGCTACATCGATCGCTGTACTTGTTCATCGCCCGATTAATTGAAAGCCAAGACGCTCTGCTTTGAAGAGATGTGCTGGCCGAATCGCGGCCACTCAGACCGCTTAAATTATGTAATGTGGCCATAATTCGATTTGCGTAATGCCGGCCAAAAGCCGAAGCTGGCCATAATTAGATGTATCAGTGTGCGAATGACGGTCATAACTCTATTCGTTATTTGTAATTTATCAAATTGATTGGTCTTTAAATCCATTTAAAATGCTTATTTAGCCGCAATCAGTGATGCGATTTCGCATCTCCGACAGTAGATTATAATGATTTCAGTATGTTTAATTTTAATTTTGCGATCAATATTTTATTTGCATTCGTATTATTTTATCAATAATATATAAATAATTGTAGCTATGATAAATGTTATAAGCATTTCATCGATATTTGAGTTATTAGGAGAATCGAATTCACATACAAGATACCTACACGCATTTGCTTGCATCGCTTAGAAATAAAATTTAAGATCTTTCTCTCAAAATGTGTATTTTATTCTCAAATTTCATAAGAATTTTTATTTTTAAGTATTTGACAAATATTTTTATTTCTTGAGATAATGCCATCTAAAATAGAGATACATTATATTTATAATAACGATCTTGATCAAGTTGTTGAGTTGAAGTCGAGATCAAGCTCAAAATACGAAACTTTGGGATAAAATAAAACTCTCAATATGAAGTGTTTAGTCAAATCCGACGAGCAACAGTAAAGATCTTACAATCTTATTGACGATGATCAAGGGGATCATTTGAGCGTCCGATGATAGTGAGTCAGTTTTGTGAGATTATAAAGCTCATTCTCATGACGAGGCGTAAAGGAGAAGGAGGGCAAGAGAAGAGAAGTCTCTATGTGATAATGAACCAGAAGTTAGATGATCGCCGATGCCGCCAACCATGTGACCGGTTAATGATAGATGATGAGCAACAATGGTCAACGATGGCGGATCGTTGCGGTGGCGGTGATGGCGGCGTGGCTGTGGCGACGTCAAGTGGCGACGATTGTGCTTGGAGGATCTTGAGCTCTCTCTCTCTTGCTTGCCTCCCTTCTCCTTCAGCTCATGAGGGATGAGGCTATTTATAGATGGAGGAGCGCGTCTAAATACATGCAAAACCCATTACTCCACTTAATCGGACGGCTCAAAATGATCCCCTTGATCATATGATATATTTTGTGCATTTGAATGCTCAAATGAAGTGAATTAAGATATTTGTTTAACATTGCCGAGACGCGATATTATAAACACTTTATATTTGAGAGCTATTTAGGGATTTAAGTGATATCCCAAAGTTTCAAGGATATTTTAAGAAATTGATCTCGCCAACTTCGATCGTTGCTTTTAACATCAAGATTCGTGCTTCGACTAATAGTATTTTAAGTGTCATATCAAGTACATAATATAATTTAGAATATGTACGCATATTATGTACTCACCATGTGACCCAATAGTATTAAAATCTAAAAGAAAAAGAAAAAAGAATCAACCAAGAGCTAAAATGAATGAATTTTATTTAGGCCAATTCAATTATATTCTAGATGAGCTAAAATATGATTAAATTTAAAGAAAATAATTATTTTTAGTTTAAATAATATGTATTATTGAGAAGAATATGAAGTAATTATTGTTAAATTTTACAATATTTTGTTTAGATAAATATCATTCATGTTGATCTTTCCCTCACTTATTTATAATTCATAAATTTTATTTAACTAATATTTGAATAAATTAATATAGTTACATTTTTGATCATTTGAACACTTATATCAAATAAAAATTTAATTAATAAAAAAAATCAAAATTACGCCAAAATTATGCCAAATATACATTTACAACACTCATAATAATTTTTCAAATAATTATTTTTTCCATCCAAATTTTACAACCATAACTACAAAAAAAAAACTACACAGGTACCCCCAAACAAATCCTAAAAATGTCAAATATAATTTTAGCAATTCCAAATAACATTATTATTTTTTCTTTACCCAAATTAAATTTCACTGCATGTAATTAACTTATTTTTAAGGTTTTTTTTTTTTTTTGTTTCCTCAATTATTCTCCAATACTCATAAGTATAAGCATGCACCACACACACACACACACATAATATATATATATATATATATATATATATATATATATATATATATATATATATATATATATATATATATATATATATATTTTTTACATACACAATCACTCTATTCTTCTATATTTATAAATGAATCACCTTTAATCTTAAATTTCTAAATTAACTTTAAAATATTAAAATTCATAATAAAACCCCAACCCATATTTTTCATTTTTATAAAATTCTTTATAAAATTCTCAATAATTTGATTGTGACACACTCAAATACATGAATCCCCATATATATTTTTAGATGCTTGATTTATAAATATCCCTATATATATATAATCATATTAGAAAGTAAAAAAGCTTTCATATTTATTATATGGAAATAAAGATTTCAAAGAGTCCACATTTATTCATTAGCTCCTTTTCCATTTATACTTATTATTATGATTATTATTATTATTATTATTATTATTGATATGACACTTAAAATACTACTAGGCGAAGCACGAATCTTGATGCTAAAAACAAACTGATCCGACGTTGAAACTGGTCGAGATCGAGCGCTTAAAATATCATTAGAAACTTTGGGATATCAATTAAATCCTTAAAAAGCTCTTAAACATGGAGTGTTTATAATCAAATCGAGTGTCTCGACGAGCCGGATCTAACAAGCCCCAGATCTCAAAATTCTGACTTCATTTGAGCATTCAAATATTTAAAATACATCAAATGATCAAAGGGATCATTGTGAGCCATCCGATGAAGTGAGTTTTGCATGTATTCTGAGACTACTCCTCCAATCTATAAATAGCCTCATTCCTCATATGAGGGCCCAAGAAAGAGAGGAGAGAGCTCAAAGATCCTCCAAGCATAATCGCGCCGCCACTGACGGCCGTCAACCACCTCCGGCGCCGTGATCCGTTGCCAATCTCTGCTTCGCCTCTATCATGATGACTTCTATGATTGTTCCTAGCTTCGCCGATTGTTCTGCGTGCGCCTGCATTTGCGAATTGTTCCCGCATTTCTACTGATTGCTTTTCACCATCATTCACTACTAACAATTACAATCGATCATTGTCACATAGTTGTTCCTTTCATATATAATTTTGTAATCCGGTATCGGGAAGATCTTGTATAAACAGATACAGGAAGTTTACTCGGGCCGTGCCCTCTTTTCGAGATTTTCTACGTAAAAATTTTGGAGTTTTATTGTTCACTCTTTAAATACATGTGTGTGTGCTGGATTTCACAACGAAGCTAAGGCAAAAACCTTTACTCTACCGCAACTGGTTTTCTAGCACGCAACATTTTGGCGCCGTCTGTGGGAAAACAACCCTTCAATCACAATTCTTGTGAACACCCTCGTTATGGCCAATAGGCGCAACACTCGTAACAACAGAGCCTCCCGCTCCAACTCCCATCACTCTCCAAACCAATCCTTGAACCAAGGACGCCAACCTTCTGCCTCACTTCCTCCTGATAGGCGTGACCCTATCGGTGAAGGCGCGACAAAAATCTCTTTAGAAAATCGTGTGCGCCGAATGGAAGAGTCTCAAAATGAGATGATCCAACTTTTGCGAGGAACACAATAGCCACTACCGCGGAAAACACATCTCCCCCAAGATCGATTGTTAGCCGGGGGAGGTCAAAATGCTAATTTCCTTGACGCTGAAGTTCCTCCGCGTAGAGACCGTGATGTCGATCTCCTTGACACCGCTAGTTCTACTCATCCATCACGTGCAGCTCAACCGACTGCTAATCCACCAATTATTGCTGGTAGCTTGACACATTCTCATGTTGACCCCACTCATCATGTTATATGTACAGAATTATGACGCTTAATGCAAGACGAATTTCACCTATAAGATAGAAATCATCTTCCCCCTCATTGTGGCTATGAGTAATCATCACCTTTAACTGAAGCTATTCTTCAATATCCTATTCCCGTGGGTTTCAAGCTTTCGAACATTGATTCCTATGATGGGGCGACTGACCCACATGAACACATCGACCATTACTGGATTATCATGCATATCCAACGGACACCGCTTTGTCGTCTTTCCAATTACCCTCAAGGGACAAGCTCGCACTTGGTTCTACTCCCTTCCAAGGGAATCCATCCATACCTTTGACGAACTCGCCAAGATTTTTGTAGAACAATTCATTGAAAACTGGAGGATCATTAAAGATTCCTCCCATCTCTCCGACATTCGTCAAAATGAGGGCGAATCACTTAAGGAATACTTCGAGGTTCTCCTTAGAAGCTCGCCAAATATTAGAGTAGACCCGAAATATTAAGAGGAGTTTTTCTTGGAGGACTCCGTCTATGGCCTTTTTACTCGTCACTAATGCGAGACACGGTCCGCTCATATGCCGACTTGGTTCATCGTGTGGAAGCACAAATCTTTGCTGATGAGGCTATTACTGCTTATCACAAATAATTTGAGCAATATACAGGAAAACGTAAAAGCACCCCAGGGAATGCAGACCGACAGTCCTATCAAAAGAAGCAACAAGACAGTCGTGATCTCCCTCCACGACTCCCATATCAACGACGTGAACCACGGCCTGAAAAGGAATACACGCCGTTGAACACATCTCGTGTTAACCTCCTAATGGCTATTTGAGATGAAGAAAATATCAAGTGGCCGCATCCACTGAAACCAAATTCAGGAAATCAAGAGCAATATTATCACTTCCATCGAAGTCGTTGACATACTACTGAGGCATGCAAACAACTCAAAGAAGAAATTGAAAGGCTCATTCAGCAAGGATATCTACGTCAATTTGTGAAGAATCAATCGACTCAAACAAACATACCTCCAACTGGGGGGCAACCAGGACAATCATCACAGAAATAACAAAATAATCATCAAACAGTTGGAGAAATTAAAATAATCGCAGTATGACCAATACTATCTAATCAAGTTCTCATTACCATCTGAAGAGGAGTTAAAGAAGTCGTCGATCATTCCATCACTTTTAATGACTCGGACTTAGAAGGAGTACATGTTCCTCATCAAGATCCACTTGTGCCAAGAGGATCGGTGACCCATGCTATAATGTTAAGAGAATTTTGATTGATAATGAGAGTTCTGTTGATGTCTTATTTTACTCCACATTTCTTAACATGGGCCTGGTTAGAGAAATTCTCCAACCCGCTGTAGGATCATTGTACTAGTTTGATAATCACCCTATGCGAGTAGAGGGGACAATCACCCTTCCTGTTGTCCTTGGTGAATTTTCACGACAAGTGGCTCATTTAATCCAATTCATTGTAAAAGTCAGAGTCAACATATAACGCTATCTTTGGAAGGCCCCTCCAATCAATTTTCTCAAAGATCTCATCGAAGATGAAAGTAGAGTTGGAGTGGTCTATGGAAATCAACAGATAGCACAATCATGTTATCTCAGACAAGCTCAACCATGCCCTTCTGTGACCTTCAGCATCGAAAATTTTAATTTTCGAGATGAAGAAGTACCCCAGAAAGCTTCGATTGTAGAAGACTTGCTCTTTGTTGCATTATCAGATGACCAACCATTACGAACAATGCAAGTTGGATATCTGCTCTCAGATGAACAAAGGGAAAAATACATAGACTTCTTGCACAGAAATCAAGACATCTTCGCTTGGAGTCCGACGGACATGCCGGGAGTTGACCCCAATGTGATCATGGAGAATGCGTATTGATTACACTGACCTTAACAAGGCTTGCCCGAAAGATAGTTTTCCTCTTCCTCGAATTGATCAGTTGGTTGATGCTACGTCTGGACATCAAATGCTCAGTTTTTTGGATGCTTACTCTGGTTACAACCAAATAAAAATGAACCCAATGGATGAAGAAGCTACATCATTTCAATCATATAAAGGTTTATACTGTTCCTAAGTTATGCCGTTTGGATTAAAAAATGCTGGTGCTACCTATCAACGCCTTATGAATAAGGTCTTTAAAGACCTACTAGGCCGCATAATAGAGGTATATGTGGATGACATGCTAGTGAAAAGCTTGAAAGAATCACAATATATTTCTGACTTAGAAATATGCTTTAACCTTCTTCGACGTTATAACATGAGACTCAACCCGACCAAATGTGCTTTTGGAGTTACGTCGGGAAAATTTTTTGGATTTATGGTAACCCATCATGGGATAGAGGCCAACCCCGAGAAAATCAAAGCTCTCAAAAATATGACTCCTCGAGGAATATTAAGAAAGTTCAATGTTTGAATGGATGAATTGCTGCATTATCCCGCTTCCTAGCCCGTTCTGGGGATAGATACTTGCCATTCTTTAAAATATTAAAGGGTGCTAAAAATAATAATTTTCAATGGACGGATGAATGTCAGTCTGCTTTTGAGCAGCTAAGAGAGTATTTAGCATCTCCACCCCTACTATCCAAGCCTATTCAAGGAGAGATATTATACTTATATCTCGTAGTCTCTTCCCACACGATAAGCTCAGTTTTAGTGCGAGAAGAAAGTGGGATACAACGACCAATTTATTATGTCAGCAAAATTCTCTCTGATATAGAAAGTTGTTATGCACCTGCCGATAAGGTGGCTCTAGCTTTAGTTTTCTCAGCGCAAAAATTGCGTCCATACTTCCAAGCTCACACTATCGGCATTTACACTCATTTACAATTAAGGGTCATCCTACAGAAACCAGAAGCATCTAGGGAGGTTAATCAAGTGGTCTGTAGAATTGGGAGAGTTTGATATAAATTTTTTACCTCGCCCTGCTATAAAGTCTCAAGTACTCGCAAACTTTATAGTGGAATGCACTGCCCCAACTCCAGATGAGCTATCTGCTATATGCCTTTCGTCTCCTCAGTGGACCCTCAATGTTGATGGAGCTTCAGGAAGTACTGGTGCTGGTGCTGGAATCTTACTTATTTCCCCCCAGCAGAATACCTTAGAGTATGGACTTCGCCTAAAATTTTTTGCAACTAATAATATGGCTGAATATGAGGCTCTCATAGCAGGGTTGAGACTCACCATTGACTGTAAAGCTCAAGACTTAATGATACACACCGACTCTCAATTTGTCTCCTCCCAAGTTGAGGGAAACTTTAATGCTCATAATCCCCAACTAGCACAATACCTCCACTTGGTAAAGTCTCTTCTTACCCATTTCAAGACACATCAAATCATTCACATATCAAGAGAAGAATACTCAGTGACACTCTCGCTAAGCTTGCTTCATCTCGCTACAGGGATCTGTTAAGAGAAGGCATGTTGAAGAAATATAATAAAAAGGTCATGGGTAATTCAAGCAATTGATGGGATAAATGAACATTGGATGAACCCCATCCTGTTTTTTCTACAAGAAGAACTCTTCCTGAAGACCCAACTTTTGTAATTCGTCTCTGAAGACAAGCTTCAAACTTTACTATTATCGGAGGTGAACTATACGAATGAGCTTTTTCTGGACCGTATCTCAAATGTCTCTCACCTTCAGAGGCCGATTACGCATTAAGAGAAGTCCACTCAGGAATATGTGGAAAACACCTAGGAGGAAGGGCTAGCCCTTAAAATTATAAGGCAAGGGTTCTATTGGCCTACGATGAAACAAGACACTTTGGAGTTCACGAAAAAATGTGCAAGTTTTCAGTTGCACTCTAACCTCCCTCACATGCCGCATACAGAGCTCTCATTCATTAAAAGCCCGTGACCTTTTGCTCAATGGGG
This sequence comes from Cymbidium sinense, assembly GCA_021442155.1. NCBI lineage: Eukaryota > Viridiplantae > Streptophyta > Magnoliopsida > Asparagales > Orchidaceae > Cymbidium > Cymbidium sinense. The sequence goes on along the minus strand of CM038220.1, from coordinate 114,091,001 downwards.
GATTGATATCATGAGACCTTTTCCGATAGCATCAGGGCAATGAAAGTTCATCATTTTAGCAATCGACTACTTCACTAAATGGGTGGAAGCTGAACCACTTGCTAAAATTACGGAGGCAAATGCAAAATAATTTGTTTGAAAAAATATAGTATGTCAATTCGATCTTCCTGCAAAAATCATCACTGATAACGAAACGCAATTTACTGGAAAAGTCTTTACGTCCTTTTGCAAAGATCTTCACATTCACCGCCGCATACAGAGTAGCACATCCTCAAACTAGGACAAGCTACCAACAGGACTATACTCAAAGGACTAAAAACACGTCTCGAGAAGGCCAGGGGGCAATGGGTTGATGAGCTTTCTAGTGTTCTTTGGGCTTACCGCTACATCGCGCACCCCTACTAGTGAGACACCGTATAACTTGTGTTTCGGCACAGAAGCTATTATACCAGCAGATATTGGGGTTCCAAGTACAAGAGTTCAATTATTTGATCATGACGGTAATGAAAAAAAAACTCCGACAACACCTGGACCTACTCACCGAAACTCGTGACATGGCCCTACTTTGGATTGCTTCCTATCACCAAAGGGTAGCTCGTCACTTCAACAGAAGAGTAAAACCTCGTCCCATATCTGTCGGTGACTTGGTCCTACGAAGTCTCGAAGTTGCAGGCAAAGACCCTCAACGCAATAAACTCTCACCTCTTTGGGATGGCCCATATGTAGTTATAGCTATGGTGAAGCCAGGAACTTTCAAGCTCAAGGATTCAGAGAGAAAAACTTTACCTCGAACTTGGAACACTGAGAATCTCCAAAAATATTATCAGTAATTCCTACTGCATAATTATGACAGCTTTTATTTTGTCTCGTTTATCATTTCCTCTTCATATAGCCAACCCCACTTAGTGGGATAAAGACTTGTTGTTGTTGTTATCATTTTCTCTTAAAACTCATATCCGTGCTAAAATCGTCTTATGATAGTATCACTGAACTTATCAAAGTAATGAATTTATAGCTTTCTTCTTACAAACTTGCTTCTTCTTCATTTAATCCTCCCACTTAAGAAATATACAACTCACGTTATATCTCAATCGGAGCATGATCAATCCCAAGGGGACTTTCCACAACCTTTTTCACACATGTTAATGTCATCGAGCGAAGACTCTGATAAACAACCTAGGATAGGTCAAAAGGTCCTTGGTGGACTTCTCACAGCCTCTTCCACACAGGTTAATGTCATCGAGTGAAGACTCTGACAAACAACCTAGGGTAGGTCAAAAGGTCCTTGTTCCTCGTGACCTCCTCTTCCATACGTTAACATCATCGAGAGACTCGACAAACAACCCTGGATAGGTCAAAATCGAGTGGATTCAATTCAACCTCATTCGCATAAGCAGCGTCAATAATATTCCGACCAATTACCCCGGATAGGTAAAAATAAAATAAGAGCATATAATCTTTAAAAAAAATTGATAGCATTAACATGATGATATAAGAAAGAATCAACATTCTGATACACACTAATAACAATACAAAAAAAATACATCCTCAAGTGATGCTACATCATATCAGTTGGTGATATCAACGTCCTCCTCACCACTAGGAGATACTCCCTTGACTCACTCTCAACTCCTTCATCTCTTGAATCGGACAAAGAGTCTTCTGGATACTTGGAGAGACATCCTCAATACTAGCCTGGTCTTATGTACTAAGCGGATTTCTTTTAGAACCCTGGATGAAGCCCTCCTCTAAACATTGGTGCTCCAAGTCCTTCACTTCAACATCAAGTATATGATTACGAGCTTCCTGAACATGGTCTTCGAGTGTACCGAGATAAGCCAGGGAGTTCTTAAAGTCTTCCACCACCTTCAAGGATATTTTATTTGCTTCTACTTCTGACATTATATGCTCCTTCTCAGAAAGATGATCCTGTAATGCTTTCTTCTCTAGTTCGAGAGCTCACTTCTCCGCTGCAAGTGCCTTAAATCTTTTCTCTTTCTGATGAGTCTCTGTCCTCACCTCAATCAGCTCATCACAATTGTGCTCCACCTCCTAACACTGGAGAGAAAGAGAAGTTGACATGTTCGCTAGCTCAGTTCTGCACCCGGTCAGCTGGTCCTCCAAAGTTGCCACTTCTTTGGCTTTAATACTCATCTTTCGTTCATACTCGCCTTGCAAATATTTTATCTTCATGAATTCAGTATTCCACTCATCTAAAGCGACACCCAAATGAGCCATCTGCTCTAATGTTTGAGTTACCTATAAAGAAAAAAAATCATCACAAATATTACACAAAAGAAAAGAAGAAGAAAAGAAGAAAGAAGGGAAGACAACGTACCAATTCATCTGCTCATTGACGCCCAGTACATATTGATTAACACCTCTTCAGGAATGTGTGGCTTCGAGAAATGAACTCCCCCATCATGAATTAAAATAGCTAAACTCTCGTGAGGTTAACCTGAACATCTTCTTCACATATCCGAATGAGTCACTTCAGATGTCTTCTTTTTTCTTTAGGGAAGAAACATTGCCACCACCCTGATTTCATGACGGGCTTCTTGAAAAAACCCTATGAATATGAGGAGACCTTTCATCACCTTTACTTGACCTTTTCAGTGGAAAAGAATGAGATCTCCCTGCATGGATAGAAAGGCCAACCTTGAACATTCTATCTTCAACTATATATTTGTCAATGTGACGCAACTCATGCTGCAAGCTTCCTACATCAGGGATATTAAGAGTTGCCAAGATCTCATTCTCCGACATCAGCAATGGATCTAGAAGGTCATTCAATCTTCCCCATCTCTCAGGAAGGTCCCACTCATTTTTCACAAAAAAGAATCCATTAGACCAATTTCTAGATTGATCCCGTGCTGAAAATTCTATCCAATTCTTTATAGTCCGATAAGAAACACGTCCCGGTATCACATCTAAATCAGCATTCGACACAAGTATTTGATGTTCAAAGTAACACCACGCTCTCTGAAGAAGACAGCCAAACCAACGATGACTATTAAAGCTCGAAATGAAAACTGTGACAAAGCTACACCACATATTTTGAATATCTCAATCAACTCAGAGCCAAAGGGAATCAGCCCCATGAAGAATCATCTCGTAAAGTATCCCCCGAGGTGAACGCTCGATCGACTTTTGGCAACAATGGCCACCAACTCATTAGGGAGAAAAAAACTTTTCATGGAACACCATTAAACTATCGATGTGATAGTGGATGGTATATCATCTGAGTCACACACTATGGGTTTTCTTCGCCATCACCCTGAAAATACATAATAAATAAAGAGGGAGAAATGAAAAAATTTGAGAATTTTGTAAAAGCAACTCACTCACCCCAATGCGTATGCCTCCTTTTGACTCTCTCGCCACTGGATAGCTTATATAAAATTTTCCACCTACGACCGACAAAAGGATATACACACATATGAGAAAAAGATAAAAAGAAGAGGAGAGAGATATTCCCCTCAGATGATGCTTATAAATTACCTGCCAAACTTTCTGAGTCGTTTGAACGATAGTTCCTGGCTAACGCTCCCTCGCCATCTTGACAGTTAACAATTGCTGAATCATCCATTAAAGTCGTGAGAAATCCGATTTCCTAATAGAAAAGGTTGGAACCGCGGGCCTTGATCACCTCTAAACCCGGACGGTCCGACGAGGCCGGTTGACGCCTCTTTCGAGAAAAAATTGGAACAACGACGTAAGTACCGCCTTGATCGCCTCCAAACCCGAACGGTCCGACGAGGCCGGTTGAAACCTCTTTCAAGGGAAAATCGGAACAACGACGTATGTACCGCAGGCCTTGATCGCCTCCAAACCCGGACGGTCCGACGAGGTTGGTTGACGCCTCTTTCGAGGGAAAGCCGGAACAATGTTGTATGTACCGCGGGCCTTGATCGCCTCCAAACCCGGACGATCCGACGAGGCTGGTTGACGCCTCTTTCGAGAGAAAATTGGAACAACGATGTATGTTCGGGCCTTGATCGCCTCCAAACCCGGACGGTCCGACGAGGCCGGTTGACGCCTCTTTCGAGGGAAAATCGGAATAACGACGTAAGTACCATGGGCCTTGATCAACTCTAAACGACCCTCACTCAAGAAGAAGAGAAGCACTAGAGCATTGAAGAAGTGTGCTTTCTTCTTTGGCCCTAGGGGGATTTTTATAGACCTCTTCTAGGGATAAAAGGGTAAAAAATCATCAAAAAACCGCCAAAAAATCTCCAATCCAAAATTGCCGTTTGGGTCTGTGGAGACCACCGAACGGCCTGGCACCAACCGTCGCTCACATCACAGGTAACCCAGGACGCCGCTCGTTTAGCCGTGGCCGACCGACGCCTACCCACACCAGATCCGTTTCGCTGACCGCCAAGCCCGTCATGCCGCGACCCACTGACCAAATTGCGCCAAGACATAACATGGCGGGTTGGAGCTGGGACGAAGGCCATGCACGCTGCTGAAGGCTGCGGTAAGATACAGCACCATGGCGCTGACACCCTCAAGCTCAAGTGCCCTAAATCTGTAACATCGAAATCTCGTTCAAGATACTTATACTCATCTGCAGCTTACATCGCTTTTATAGTCATATTTTTTGCTCCCATGAAGATCTGTTTCTAAAATATGAATGGAAGCTCAAATTTCATTGAAAAATTTTATATCTTCAGTATTTGATATATATATATATATATATATATATATATATATATATATATATATATATATATATATATATATATATATATATTTGGATGATTGAAATAATGATATCCAAAAATAGGAGCAACTGATATGACACTTAAAATACTACTAGGCGAAGCACGAATCTTGATGCTAAAAGCAAACTGATCCGAAGTTGAAACTGGTCGAGATCGAGCACTTAAAATATCATTAGAAACTTTGGGAAATCAATTAAATCCCTAAAAAGCTCTTAAACATAGAATGTTTATAGTCAAATCGAGCGTCTCGACGAGCCGGATATAACAAGCTCAAGATCTCAAAATTCCGACTTCATTTGAGCATTCAAATATTTAAAATACATCAAATGATCAAAGGGATCATTGTGAGCCGTCCGATGAAGTGGAGTGGTATGGGTTTTGCATGTATTTACATACGCCACTCCTCCACCTATAACCCTCATTTCTATGAGGGCCCAAAAAGAGGAGAGTCTCTAAAGATTCTCCAAGCACAATGCTACTGACGGTCGAACCATCGCCGCCGTACCGCCGTTGTTGATCCTTGCCATCAATCTCTCGCCGCTCCATCATGATGACTATTGATTGATTGCTCCTTTATTTCTCATGATTGTTCTCTGCATTTACCGTAATTATTTCCGCATTTCTACCGGATGATTCCGCAGTTCACCATCATCTACTACTACTAAGAATCATAAACTGACGTTGTCACATACATTGTTCCTTTTCTCATATGTAATCCGACGGAAGATATTGTACTCAAAGATACATAGTAAGTTTTTACCGGGCTGACCCTGTGATTTTTCTCTTCGATTTTTTGTAAAAATTTGAGTTTTATTGTCATTTTAAATATCTGTGTGTCTTGGATTCACTAACCTAAGCAAAACCTTTACGAATCGATTTTCTAGATATTTAATAATAATATATTATTATTATTATTATTATTGGATTTATTATTATTATTGGATTTATTATTAAATTCACTCAAATATCCTAAAAAATAATAATAATAGTATTGATTGCGACGAATTTAAGTGAAAGAAAAATAAAAAAAATAAAAGAAACTCGAAGCCAATTATTATAAATTCATAATGAATTAATATATTTTTATCTAAGTCATTTCATTCTCTTTCTTTATTTATTAATGCAATTAAATTTTAATTACGATCTTTATCTGTCAAAATATTTATATTAATAAAAGGGACGTCGAGAAAAGGAAAATGCGACATATTATTTTAAGGCGTATAGAATTTTCTTCAATAAGTCTAGTTGTTAACCATTTTAAAAGTTATTTTAAGAAATATAAAATTAAATTTTACAATTTTAAACTAAATATTAATATTAATCACAAAATATTTTCATAGAAATATTAATATCACTTTAAAAGATAAAATGTGTAATATAATATTTTTATATGTATTTTCATAAAACATGTAAGTAGTTATATTCAATTAAAATTTGATTATAGTTCGTATATAATTTTAAAAAATAATAAATAAATTTGAACAAATTTTAAAATGCATTTGACATTCAAATTTGGTTCTCATTCGATAAAATTAATTAATTATGTAATTCGAGGAAGATGATGCCCAAGTTGACTTAATTCATTAACAACCTTATGATAGGATTACACATAGGCTTCTGGTCATTCAGTATTTTATTTATTTATTTATTTATTTTTTGGAAAACTTGAGGGCCATTTAGGATCATTATTATTTTTTATATTTAATTTTTTTTTATTTTTTTCTATTTAAGTTTAAATTAGAAATAAAATATATTTGTTGTCTTGCTATATATTTTTATATCAATTATATATGTATATATATTCTTGGAAGTAAGAGATGGGTAGATTGAAACTAAACTTTTTATTATTTCATAACACAAAAAAGTTTCCTAAACTTAGAATGCTTAATAATAATTTAATAATAATTATATATTAAAATATAATTACTATGCATGTGATAGTTTTATAAACATTATTATAAATATATTATTTTAGCTTGAAGATCATTTACTGTGCTTACTTTTTGATCATTGACTCCATTTATTTAAATCAAGATGATATATATATATAGATTCATTGTTAAAAATCACCTTCCAACAAAATATCAATATAAAAATATATAGTAAATTATTCTACTTTTTATCATGATTTAAAAAATTAAATAAAAAACTTATGTCTACTAATAAAATTATATATAATTATATGTTATTATTTGTTGACCTCACTTTTGGAGTGAGCTCTTAACCTCATCTTCTTAAACTTAGGACTCTTCTAGACACTAAGAACTCTTTAGTCATAAGACACTTCTAGTGATTAGGTGAACAACTAATCTAAGCCTAGAGACTTAGAAATATTAATCATAAGATTAGGCTATGCCTTAGGGTTTGAGAAAATTACCTATCTCATAGCCTAAACCTAATCTAGATACACTTTCTCAAATCAAACTCAGACTCAATTCCCAAACCAAATCTCAAATCAAATTCAAATTCCAAATCTAATTTCAAAATTTGACTCCAAATGATTGAAACACAAAATCAAATTCAAATCCTAAACCCATTCCTAAGCATATGAACCACATTCATAAGCTTAGTCAAAACTCATAAAATTACAATCAATGGCTCAAGTTCATTCCAAATTGATTATTGAACTTGACCAAAGCCATAATTAAACCAAATTTGATCAATCGAGTTTAATTAGTCAACTTGACCCAACCTAGCCCAAATTGGCCTAAAGGGTCAATTTGGCCTAAATCCAAATTAATTCAAACCAAAGATCGCATCCATCTTCAATTGGCCAATTGAACATTAATCAACCCATAACCTAAGCTAATTTGAATTTATCAAACAATTAACCCAATTGACCCATATGACCATAATTTGGACAAATCTCAAACTAAGCTACACTATTGGGTTGATCAAACCCACCCAAAGAGATCAGTCCAAAACCAACCCAACTCATTTAATTCTCTCATGGAGCCTCCCCCACATAGGATTCCACTCAACCTCATTTAATTGCCCCCATCACATGCACTTAACTCCTCCCCAACATTTGCATTGAATAAATTTGATCATATAATAGCAAGAGAGGACTTTGGAGCAAAAATTCAAAGTCCTTAATTAATCTATTATCCATCCCAACCACCCCAAGGCCAGAAGCCATCTGAAGCTTCTAGGTTACACAATTTGATGGTATTACATCAAAAATTTTGACATAGAAGGCACCTGAGTACATGAGTGGCTTTGTCACCCTACTAATGGTACATTTTACATCTTCAAATTTATATTATTTGATGCATTGAAGTTAGTTATATAAATATTCGTTGCAGATCTGGGTGATAGAGAACATAGGAATCATAAGACCACCATTTCCTTCTACAAAATCATGTATGTTACGATGACCAAAAATAAAGTTTACACATGATTCCTTCAGTAGTTTGCAAGGACACCAGGTGACGCAAAATAAATTCACTTCATTTAACTTAGAATGTATTTATTCATATTATAAATCATCTGATTTTCTTATTGGTGATGACAATCAATTTGGAGCAAAAAAATTCAAAAAAGATTATATTTTCGACCATTATAAAATGAGGGGGAGATGGGACTATAGATTTCTTCCTCGCACTATCATTCAACCCCAAAAGCTCCCCAAAGCAAAAAAAGGAATCCATCCCCCACTTCTTTGAGCCATTTTTGAGCTCAAAACACAAGTAACTCTTTGGGAATGTAGACATGAGAAGACGCTCAAGGGAGGCAAGTGTTAAAGATCACTCCAAAGCTTCCTCACATACCTAGGAGTTCGCTCGGATCTTCACCGTTGCCGGAAATCATCCCGACGAGATAAATTTTGCCAAATCGTAGCTGGACTTAGAATTTCGCACATTTTGTATTAATTTTCTCGCGATTTTAGGAATTTCTCTTAGATAATATAGCATTTTTACTTTAAATCATCCAAATTAGGAAATCAAATTTTTTCTATGCGAATCGGCGCGAAAATGGAACCTTTTGGACAAGTTTTGGCTTATAAATCATCATTTTTTTCAAAAAAGCCTGAAAATACTATTCATCACCAGTGGCTCAGCCATCGTCCGATCCCACGGTTTGCGGAATCGGACGGCTTGGATCGCATGTGGATCGCGCAATCCGAGCCTTCAGATCGTCTGACGCGATCTAGACCGTCCGATCACAAGCAGACAGAAGGCGGTACTAAATTCAATTATATAAAAATCATAGGATTTCCTTCAATCAAAAATTAAGGAACTTCATTCTAAATTATGATTTTCAAAATCAACGAAATCACTAATTAGGTGAAATTAACTAAGCTATAACCAACTACATGTGCTCGGACACAGAGATTTCAAGTGTAAATTTTAATGTCTGAAAAGGCTACGCAGGATAAATTGAAATTAAATGAAACTACAAAATCAATCTCATAATTCAAACACAAAATTACCTAAAATTACTATACACCGATGGCCCCACATAATGCTTAAATTCAAGTTCGAGGATGTTGCGGTTGTTTCCTGCTTAGTTTTAGACTGTCCGTTAACAAATCCTAAAAACCTATAATAAGAGTTTTAAATCAGTGAAATATCTGAGAAATTGATTCTGTCAGGTGACAGTAGATTTAATCCTCTTTAGTAGTTAAATAAAGTTGACAGGATCTAAAGCTCTTAAACATATCCTAATTAATCAATTTTGAAGTAGCAATCTAAAACTATTTAAATGTAATTCTATCATTAAAAATATAAAATCAAACTCAATCCATCCACCTTCCGCAACTATTTGTCGGGGGTGAGAAATTAAGAAAATTCTAGCTCATAAATGAGCCAATGTCAAATCAAGTGTTCTGTTATGTTCACTCTCAATCAATCTCACGGAAGTGCGACTCATATCCTCGCGTATGCCAAGAAAAATAAATGAAGCACGCACCGTCCTCGATGGTTTGGTCGGCCGATCTCATATTACGATCAATCGTAGCCTCAATGCCCCCCAATGTCTCTGAGTTTGGTCATAGGATATACTTGATAGGACAAATAGTCCTCTGTCAGCTAAAGTAGACTTAAATATGTCTTCTAAGACAAACATCACCCCAGGTCTACAAGGATTTCTTAGACGAACGTGGTCTAATAAGGATCATTCCGGTCAACTACCTCCTCGACTAAGTAGACTATGGACCACGATGCCCGGGATGACGTAACCACGAGATCGATCATCATTCCCCAACCCTCGATTTATCTAAATGATAAATTTCATAAATCTTAAATTCAAAACTATATTGTTACTATACGCTTTATTTATCTAACGACTTAATCGAAAGTTCTCTCTCACTTATTGAGAGAGGTAATTAACTATAGGGGCTTGCGCCTATAGGAAACCTGGAACCAGATCTAAAGTCATCACCAAATGATGACGAAATTTCTGTGTAGTGTCTTATCTACTATTCTATCTGCCTTCTGAAAATTACACCGATACTTAAAACACTCTTTTCATAGAAGAGGTCGGTGGCAAATTTTCGGAGTCCACAACATAATTTTGCAAAAAAAAAAAAAAAAAAAATGCAAACTCACTAAAATTTACTATTTATTTAGTAACACTGAAAGAAACAGCTACCTTAACTTAGCTGGTGATTTAACCTAATATTCAGTGTGTTTATAAAGCTGAAAATTTAAAATCAGCAAATATAGCTCACAAAGAATTTCCAACTCTACTAGCAATTATATGAAGCTAATGTTTTCTGATTTACTTTCCAAAATTCTGATCATAGATCAAATGGAAAACTATGTAGCTTTAAAGTCATATCATGAACCATTCACTACGACTTACAGAAATAGTAAAGTCCACAAAAAATTATTACAGGAGCTCACATATTTCATCATCAAAACGACTATTCTGAAGCTGACCATCTAAATTCGCAATCCAGCAGGGGTTCGCGGTGATAGGTGCTCCCTTCTTAGCAGAACCCTGCAAAGATTTGCAGTTCTGAGCTTTTCGGATTTGGGCAAAGCGTCCTGGAATATACCTGACAGGACCTGAAGAACTATAGTTCTTCCTTGCCCTAGAGTTTCAAGCTGAAAATATACTTTGGCACCTATTATCAATGAAATTAGTTTATTTTTTGTTATATATTGCCGTCATTGATTTGAATGTGTTGGTAGAATTCTTTTAAAAATGTGATTTATTAAATGTAGCAAAAATTCATGCAGATTTTTAAAAAGGGAATTTTTACTTTTAAGGGCTGCTTATCCCCTTTAAAGTAATTAAATTCTTCTAACAGGTATGAATTTTGCACAAGTCAACCAAAAGTTTCATAAATGCAAGCTGGTTCAAAGTTGATATAGTGCCTACTTATGCACACTCCAACCAATATCTATTTATTGACAAGGCCATGAATAAGTGTGCTATACAAAACAACATCAGGAACAAAGCCTCTCTTTATCACAGAAAATTTAACAGAAAGAAATCAGCAGAAAACTTCTCTATTTGTTCAGCGCAAGTAGGGAAAAAAAAAATAGAAGACCAACAGCATGGGAGAACTGGAAATACAGATCACTTACAGCATTGAGACCGGAAAGAGATGGGATTCAATACCCTGATAAATGTGAAGAATTCTATGTGGCAAAATTCGCCATTTGCAAACTCGAAAACGCGATTAATTTTCCCTTCAAGAAATTGCTCCCATGGATATAAATTTTATAAACCCTTGCCGGTATGTTTAGAACTGAGCAGGATTCAGGCAGGACTGAAGCTAAACCCAGCTGAACGGTCTTAATAAATTAAATCCACCGTCATTTCTAATCTCATTTTCTGGGCTATTTGGTAGCAGTCTTTGATTGAGCAAGATTAAACCAGGATTTAATCTAAATTCTGTCAACTAGCAAAAATGACGACATTTTTAAACATGCAGAATCGTAAAACCCTTTTCACCTCCATTTTTCCTTGAATCCCGGATTTAGTGAATCCCATTGGCAGGCGGCTTTACGGGATTTATACAAACTGAGGCGCACGAAGTGGAGGTGGAACAAAGACGAGGCTTACCTTTGCGATGTCTCAGTTCTCTTCCCCCATGGATGGTTTCGAGTATGTGCAGAACGGAAGGGGGAGAAAGACGAGGATATTGGACCGAAATCCCGTTGGTGCCTTCGCTAGCGAGCTCCTGTCGCCACAGTTCCGCGCTTCGGGTAGAAGAAGACAGAAGGGGCAGAGGAGGGATTAATTCTTATTAATTTACATACATATCACTCAATTCTTATTAATTTACATATCTCACACCTAAAATTTATTATTTACATACATAACACCTAAATCTTTCAAATACATCAATTCTACCACCCTAGCTGACACTGTATGCTTCCCGTGTAACTCCATATTAGGAGAACCCTGAGCAACCTTATTTCCTTTCGTCCGTCTGCGAACTGTAAGCCGAGTGCAAACTCATTTTAGGGGAACAAATAACTCTATTCCCATCTGCGAACTTCCTCTGCTCATAGCACACACAGCCCAAAACCTAGTTCTGAGTGCAGGGAGGTACACCTTCTTCAAACTTCCTCCTCCCTCACAATCCCGCTGGAACCCCTACAAATCACACTCAGGAGGTTTGGCATCATCATTTTATTATCTTATTATTATCAGAAACTCACAAGCAACGCTCCTCCACTACTAATTTGTTTGTATGGGCTTTTAGCTTTAGTGGAGGTTTAGCATTCGTCAAATTTGTTTGGGTACATTGGTGGATATGAGGTTGTTGGAGACCATGGCTATGTTGGGTATATTGGTGGATAAGATGTTGATTTCTATTTCTTCTGTGGAGGACAATACTATGCTGAGTATGAGGGCTATTGATGCTCTTTTGTGTTAGTCCATAGAATGTTTCTTGTTTTTTCTTAAATTAATTAAGAAATTTTTTGTTCCTTGTTTTTTTAGGAAGTTGTGTATGATTCTAAATTGAAGTTGTTTTTAAAAAGGTTGAATCATTTTGATTTTTTAAAATCTGTCACATTATGATTTGTTGTTATCCTTGTAAAACTTTGACAAGTCTGTTGAGGTGGAGGTGGTAGATAAAGCCTCCTTTGAGGGTTGCCGTAAGCTTATAAAAACAGAGGGATTGGGAGAAGAAGAAGAAGAAAAATAAGGGGACCATAGAATACGTGAGAAAATATTTTTGTATATTCCTTGTCTATAGCCATCATATTTTTTAAATCGTTCTAATAGCATTTGTATTTGTGAAATTAGCATGGGACATCTATCCACTATTGTCTAATTTGTTTGCATTCATCAAATTCCTCATTCTTGTCGTCCACTGATTGACTTGCCTTATCCACTAATATTTGTAGTTCTTTCACTTTTATTTAAATGTCCTTAATTGTTAATAATTTATTTTTTTTAACTTTATTTAATTGATTATACATTGCCTAAAATGAGCTGAAGTCAATCATCCGCATCGATGGGCATCTCGAGAGAACATCATATGTTGTGTCGTTGCAATTTACAATGCATCATATTCATGAACTATAAAAAAAGAAATTATTGTAAAAAAATTTAAGATATCCTCAAAGTTGTACAAAAGATGATTGTAGTTATTTCATCTGGTTAAATGGTGATGATCATAAAGTATATGAAATGGAGAATCAAGAAAGAGCTTTTCACGCGAACACAATGAAGAAACTTTAGACCCTCTCAACCCGGAACAAAATTATGTTGGTAATGCTCGCTATCATCATTGCAATGATTTTTTTTCTCATTAAGTTGATCATGTATTTGATGGTCTCTTAAAGATCACTGATCAAGAATTTGTATAGAATAATGTACTTTGGCACCTATTATCAATGAAACTAGTTTATTTTTTATTATATATTATCCCCATTGGTTGAATGTGTTGGTAGAATTCTTTTAAAAATATGATTTATTGAATGTAGCAAAAATTCATGCAGATTTTTAAAAAGGGAATTTTTACTTTTAAGGACTGCTTATCCCCCCTTTAAAGTAATTAAATCCTTCTAAAAGGTATGAATTTTGCACAGGTCAACCAAAAGTTTCATAAATGCAAGTTGGTTCAAAGTTGATAGAGTGTCTGTTGCGTGCTAGAAAACCAGTTGTGGTTGAGTGAAAGTTTACGCCTTAGCCTTGTTGTGAAATCCAGCACACACACAGGTATAAAGAGTGAACAAGAAAACTCCAGAATCTTTTATGTGGAAAACCTCGAAAAGAGAGAAAAATCATGGGACCTAGCCCAGTAAGAATCTTCCACTACGTATTTGTTTCAGTGTACAAAATTTTTCGATAACAAGATTACAAAATTGTACATGAGAAGGGCTCACAATGGGAATCCCAAAATCAGGCAACAACAGTCATATAGTAATGGTGAATAGTGTCCGAAACGATGAAGCCGACGATGAAGATGGGCGAGGATCGGCGGCGGTGACTGATGATAGTAGTCGGCGACGGTGACCGGCATCGGTGGTCGATGATGATGACCGGCGATGATGGTTAACGACAATGACACCGACAGTGGTGGCGTGACCAGCCGACGAGATTGACGACGGCAAGGATCAGCGGTGGCGGCTGACGGCGGCGGTGGTTGGTAACCAACGGGGGTGGTCAGCGACCGTCAAGTGGTGGCAAGATTATGCTTGGAGGATTTTCAAGCTTTGGAGCTCTCTCCTCTCTCTTGCTTAGCTTCCTCTCATATGAAGAATGAGGGATTATTTATAGATTGGAGAGTGGCGTCTCTATAAATACATGCAAAATCCGAACCACTCCTCTCCATCGGACGGCTCAAAATGATTTCTTTGATCATATGATGTATTTTATGTATTTGAATGCTCAAATGAAGTCAAAATTATGAGATCTTGGGCTTGTTAGATCCGACTCATCAAGACGCTCGATTTGACTATAAACACTTCATGCTAGGAACCATCCATTGAAGTTTCAAGAAATCCAATTTCCTACAAGAAGAAGTAGGAACTACGAGCCTTGATTGCCTCCAAACCCAGTCGGTCTGACAAGGGCAGTTAACGCCTCTTTCGAGGGAAAATCGGAGCCTCGCCGTATGAACTACGAGTCTTGATCGCCTCTAAACCCGGTCGGTCTGACAAGGGCAGTCAACGCCTCTTTCGAGGGAAAACTGGAGCCTCGCCGTATGAACTACGGGCCTTGATCGCCTCCAAACCCGGTCGGTCCAACAAGGGCAGTTAACGCCTCTTTCGAGGGAAAACTGGAGCCTCGCCGTATGAACTGCGGGCCTTTATCGCCTCTGAACGACCCTCACCCAAGAAAAAGAGAAATATTAGAGCAGTGGAGAAGTGTGTCTTCTCCCTTGGTGCTAGGGGGTTTTTATAGACCCCCTATAGGGGCAAAATCATCAAAAATCATCAAAAAATGCCAAAAACCGCTAAAAATTGCCATTTTCTCCCGCAGATGCATGCCAGCACGCTACCGCCATTGAACGTTCTGCAACCGCCACCCACAATCCATCGACCACACGCACAGCTCATGACGCTGCGCGCCGCCACGACGGGCTGACGCCCATATGTAGCGCCATGCACGCACAAGCGCCGAAGTTTGGATGGGTCCGTAACCCCAAAATCTTGCATCTGCGCATATCCGCACACATCCGCGACCCTGAACCTGCTTCCGTGATCATAACCTTGTGCTCCCATGAAGATCTGTTCTCTCAAAATGTATGGTTAATGGACTCACAAATTTTATTGAAGAATTTTTTATTTTCAAGTATATGACATATATATTTTTAGATGATTGAGATAATATCATCCATAAATAGGGGGGCAACTTATATGACACTGAAAATTCTACTAGTCGAAGCACGAATCTTGGTGTTGAAAGTAAACTAATCCATAGTTGAAACTGGTCGAGATCAAGCACTTAAAATGTCATTGGAAACATTGGGATATCAGTTAAATCCCTAAATAGCCCTCAAACATGGAGTGTTTATAGTCAAATTGAGCGTCTCGATGAGCCGGATCTAACAAGCCCAAGATCTCACAATTCGACTTCATTTGAGCATTCAAATACTTAAAATACATCAAATGATCAAATGAATCATTTTGAGTCGTTCGATGAAGTGGAGTGGTTCTAATTTTGCATGAATTTACAGAGACGTCACTACTCCAATCTATAAATAGCTCCTCATTCCTCATATGAGGGGACCCCCAAGCAAGAGAGAGGAGAGAGCTCTAAAGGTTGAAGATCCTCCAAGCACAATCGTGCCACCACTGACGCCGGCCAACCGGCCGATGTCGCCATGATCCTCGTCATCGTCAATCTCTTTGGTCTCCATCATGATGACCTTCATCGTCAGTCGATGTCCCTCGCTGTTCACCATCATCTGCTACCACTAGTAATTGTTACCACCTGAACGTGACTGCATAGTTATTGTTCCCTTCTCATATACAATTTTGTAATCTCGTTATCGGAAAAATTTTGTACTCTGAAACAGATACAAAGTGAAAGATTTTTGCTGGGTTAGGCCCTGTGATTTTTTCTCTCTTTTCGAGATTTTTCCGTAAAAATTTCTGGAGTTTTCTTGTTCACTTTTTAAATAACTGTGTGTGTGCTGGATTTTTTAACAAGGCTAAGGCATAAACTTTCACTCTACCACAACTGATTTTCTAGCACGCAACAGTTCCTAATTATGCACATTCCAAAGTAACAGTTACATTAATAAATTAAACACCTCACATTTAGTTTGACACTTTCCTTTATCATTTTACCAAAGAGCTTCAATGCTTGTTCCAATATCTATTTATTGACAAGGCCATGAATAAGTGTGCTATACAAAACAACATCAGGAACAAAGCCTCTCTTTATCAGCCCCAAAACCCCTGTGCCATATCATCCATCTATGCTTTGCACAAGGCATTGATAACAACAGTAAAAGTATACAAGTTTGGAATGACTCCAAGCTCATCCATGTAATTCAAAAACATGAATGCTTCAATTTTGAATCCTTGTTTGAGAAGCTCATCAATGATAAAAGTGCAAGTAACGACGCGCATCAAACCAACTACGATGCTTTCGAAAAGTCGGAGCTTTTACATCCATCCTATCACCGCTTATGTCCCCATTTTGGGAACATCCATCGAAGGATACTATAAGCAATCGATCAAATGCATGTCCATTTTCCTTAGATTAAATATTGAGCATGCTTCTTTAACTTTCCCGATCGAACATAAACCATTTAAAAGGTAACTATAGCTAACAATGGTTGGCATAATTCCACTGTTTATCCTTTCGATAAATAAGTCATTGGCTTCTGCAATGCAACCCGCCTTGCATAATGCATCTATAAAAATGCTATAGCTATGCACATCAGGTGTTCAGTGGAGGTTGTTAATATGTAAAAGTTCTAGCCTCTTTTTGTGCGATTCCTGAAAAAATTATTTTCTGATTTGCTAACAAATGTAAATTCTCCAGTTATATGGTGGAAATACATGAACCATGAAATCAGTTCTATTTTAAGTCCTTTTTTTAAGCCTGTGCCAGAGCCAACGACTTGAATCTAATTTATGCATCTCTCGATTCTGTGTTCTGCTAAAATGAAGAGATTAGCACTTGTGAGTAGGGCATCGATCAGCTTTGATTTGTTTGTTTGCATAACTAAGTTTTTGCTCGGATTTAAATAAATTTATTATCGAATCAAGCTCTCTGAATCGATTGAGCTAGTTTGAGATTAGATCAAAACCCATGTATCTTTATGTATAAAGCTTATACACATTTATGCATTTATGTAGATCTGAATGAATGCATACGCATCTATGCATTGAAATGTATGAAATCATATCGGCATGAATGTATTTATATATGAGACTACAAATTTGTCATAGAAGTTAAAAAATAATCAAGATGAGATCTTTACTAGGATTGAGATTGAAGCTAATGAATCATGTTCTGCATGCAATATGCTTGTATTTGAAGCTTTTAAAGAAAATCTTGTAGCTAATAAAATGCCGGAGAAACTTTCAAATCTGAATTTTCTTAAAGATCATTTATCTGAGTATTGACAAAGCCACGCATCATTTTTTTCAATATTCAGATCCATTTTATGCTTCTTTTAAGCCGTCAAGGTAAGGTTAGACTTACAAAGTGGTACTCTCCATATTCACAGAAGCAAAGATCAAAGGTACACATTTATTTATAGTTTCATGTTTTCTTATTTCAATGTCTTGTTCCATCCAATATTCTTTGTTTATTTGCCTGTTGATGTTTAATCGCATTGGCTTGGGAATCTCTTGAAACACATTATCATATTATTTTTTATCATGAATATACAGATGGTGCTTCTTCTAAGGATAATCAAACTTCACCTCCATTATTAGTTTTTTTTATTATGTAATCTTCTATTTCTAGGACATGCCTTGACCAAGTTAAAGCCCGTGATGCTATTGATATATGTGAATGGACTGAAAAATTTTGTAGTATGATTTACTTTTTTGACCTAAATCCATTTATATGAGTTGGTATACATTTTATTCATGTGTTAGTTTTACATAGTTATTAGAACAAGTAGATGTCTTTTTTTTTTTCTGTTTTGATTTCATTTTGTACTGACAAAATTATAGTTTCTAGGTATGCATGATGTGGAATAATCATTTTCTAGAAGTTGCTGTGTTTATGTTGGTTTCATGAGAGCAATTACGTATGGGTAGCTCTGCTTTTGACTCATCTAGGATGACTTTTCATTTTCTGTACCAAGTAGTTTCACTGTTTCTTCACTTTTAAGCATGATGGGAAAAGTGCACTAACAAGCCTTGTTATTTCTTCCAACTATTTGACATATGAATACCACAACATAAAATCAATAAACCACAAAGTCGGCAACCCCAAAGTCAAAAATCACGAACTTCAGCAAAGATCTTTCAAAAAAATACACTAGTACCTAAAAGAATATAACAAGAACTGAATACTGTAGGGTAACCAACTTCAAAAGGTATTTGTGATTATAATATGAGATTAAAGTTTACAAAAAATTCATACATTAGTTGGAACTAAAAGCCATAAAAAGCTATATTGATTGTTTCAAAGGTGTGTAAAAATACATTTAATTCCTGCTCTCAAAATTATTACTAACTATTACTCTCTTTAATTCATTGCCTCAACTTCATCATTATGTTGCCCTTTCCTAACCGGTAGTTTTACCATAATTCCCAAGTCAGCATATGATAGTTCTGAACTGTAAGCATTGATGTCTACATCTGACATCTATGAATTTGATCCATCAAGGGCATTTTTACAGGTATTCCTGTGATGACCCCAACATCCGTAATGACTACACTTATGAACCCTTTATATTTTTTTGGTATTGTTTTCCATGAAGCTTCTTATTCTTCTCTTCCTTGGCCTCCCCCTAGTTCTGAGTGTATTAAGTGCCCCAATCTCAATATCATCATTACATTTTCTCCACTGACTCTTTCTCGGTAGAGTTGATATTGCACCATCATAAGTCATAACATATATGCAAATGCAATGAGAAATGTTAAATGTACAAACAAAAGTAAATACACAATAATACCTATTAACATGATAATATTGATGCACATAAGTGTGCCACAATGGGTGTTCCGTCGAACCGATAAAGTAACAACATGTATACATGGAATGCTTGTCATTTGCCAGTATCTACAGTTACACTATTTTAGCTCAATATTTACTTCATGTCTTTTAGAATGCCCTTCAACCTCAGTCGTGTATGACGTTGATTGCCTAATAATAAAGTATTTCTTTCTTGTTGTTATCTCTTGCATGTAATTGTTGACCTCATTTTTAGAATAAACTCTCAACTCCTCCATCTTAGACATAGAATTTCTCTTAGACTTTAAGAGTTCCTTAGTCTTAAGACACATCTAGTGATTAGGTGGACACTCAACCTAACCCTAGAGACTTAGAAGAGTTAGCCATAGGAATAGGTCATGCCTTAAAGGTGTTAGGAAAATTTGTCTACCTTTAGCTTGAACCATTCCTCACCTTCATTCCTTCAAGTCAAACTCCAAATCAATCTTATTTGATTTTCTCCAAACCCAAATCAACTCCATGTGATTGAAATCCATAATTGAAATCCATGATTGAAACCAATGAATGAAATTCCTAAGTCCAAATCTTTCTTAAGTTCTTAATCTTCTTTTAAGGACTTAGCCTAAATCATGATCAAACTAACTCAAACTCATGAGATTTTCTCTTAATTGATTTATATTCTCATTTATATTCACATAAATAAATGAAATTTAAATTCAAACCAATCAAACTAAACTCAAATTCAAAATCAATTCATGAAATTTCCTAAGTCCTTTAAATTTTCCTTCATGGACTTAGCCTAAATCAAATACAAACCAATTCAAATACTTGAAATTTTCTCATAACTCATTTATATTCTCATTTATATTCACATATATAAATGAAATATAAATACAAATCAATCAGATCAAATCCAAAAATTAAATTCCAAATTTAAAATCCTTCTTAAGTCCTTAATTTCCTTCATTGACTTAGCCTAAATCATGTTCAAATCAATTCAAATTCATGGGATTTTCTCATAACTCATTTATATTCTCATTTATATTCACATATATAAATGAAATATAAATATAAATCAGTTAAACCAATTCAAAAATTCAAATTCAAAAATTCTAAATATTTTTTAAGTCTCTTAATCTTCTCTTAAGAACTTAGCCTAGATCATGAGCAAATCACTTCAAATCTTTGAAAATTTCTCATAACCCATTTATATTCTCATTTATATTCACATATATAAATGAAATATAAAGTCAAACAATCAAAACCAATTCTAAAAGTCAAACTCAAATCCATTCAAAATCCAACCTAAGTCTTTCAAGTCAAAATCTTGAACTTAGCCAAATCAACTTCAAATCAAGCCAAACTCTTGATTTTCTTTAATGATTCAATCAACTCTACAATCATGAATCCAAATATAAATACAAACTTCAATCTCCAAATCAAAACTCAATTCAAAAATCAAACCCCAAATACATTCATGTTCTTCCTTTGAATATGAAATTGTCAAATGAATCAAAACTCATTTGACTTCAAACCACTTGCAAATGGATTTATATTTCAATCATAAGTTCATATACAAGTTCAATCAAACTCAAATCAAGCATTAACCAAGCCATTTGACCTACTTAGGCTCACATGAACCAAAGTGACCTAAAGTACCCTTATGAGTCAAATTTTAATCCTAACCGATTGAATCAAACTCACATGTGCCTCTCATCATGATCAACAATCATTTTGAGATGATCAATTACCCTAATTGGGTCAAACCAAGTCAAACCTAAGGGTTGACCAAGTCAACACTTAGTCAAAATAAAACCTAACATAGTCAAAATCCACCATAGGCTAAATTGATTGAAACCATTGATCTAAGTTCATTCATGAACTATGTTTGAACTTGACCAAGTCAACATTTGAGCCTAACCTAGCCCAATTGGCCACTTGACCCATGTTGACCTAACTTGACCTAAAAAGTCAAAATGTGTCAAAACTTGATCTAAGCCAAATTGATTGAAATCAATGAGTCAAGTTCATTATTCCAAATAACTTGTTGAACTTGACCAAAGCCTCAGTTAGCCAACTAGACCTAACCTAGCCAACTAACATTGAACCCAACTTAACCTAAAGGTCATGTTGAGCCAAATTCAAACTTAACCAAAATTGATTTGAAACAAAGATACCAATCCACTTCATATGACTAACCAAACCTAAACTTAACCATGACCTAGCTCAAACAGGTCAAATGGGTCAAATTGGTCAACTTGACCTATTTGACCTAAATGAAGTCGTATGAGCCAAACTCAAACCTAAACTAAATTGAATCAAACCAATGCCACCAAAATATTTCAAATGGTCATATGAACTTGTCTCACTAATTGGTCAACTTGACCCAA
This sequence comes from Cymbidium sinense, assembly GCA_021442155.1. Lineage (NCBI taxonomy): Eukaryota > Viridiplantae > Streptophyta > Magnoliopsida > Asparagales > Orchidaceae > Cymbidium > Cymbidium sinense. Next base: position 114,069,379 of record CM038220.1, on the reverse strand, counting down.
GTTGACCCATTTTGACCTAAATGGGTCAACATGAGCCAAACCATACCAAATAAAATCCAAATCCAATAAAACTTGGCCAAACCTATTTTCTCAACATACCCAACATATCCAAATTCAAAAATCAACCAAATGACCATTCTACCCCTAGTCCATAGAACAAATTTTGGTCTAATTCATGTGGAATTTGGTCAAGTCCTCTTCATACTTGATACCTTTCTAATAGGTCAAGTAGACCCTATGGAGGGTGGTGCACCCAACCCAATGGGTTTGGGTCAGCCCAACTTGACCCAAGGCCAAAATCGAGCACATGGCTCAAATTGGCCATATGGGATCATGTTCCCACTCATTTTGAAGCACATGGGAGGTTACCACTCCACTCCCTAGCCCAAACCGACCATGTGCAAACTTCTAACAGCTCAAACAGCCCTTTCAATCTTGGCAATTGGATCAAAATGAAAAATAAAGCTTTGGTCATCTAATTATCATAGGGGGAGATATACTCCCCCTAATTCACTTCAATTCTCACTTCCTCATTGTCAATTGAGTAAGAAAGAATGATAGGAGTCATTAGAAAGAGTTCCTAAGATTCCTAGAGGGAGATTGAATTTGGCATTTCTCAGTTTTCATCCTTTGAAAATAGGGGAGGTCCATTGAATTGTAAACTTCCTCTACACTCCAATCCAAGTCAATTCTCTTTGCACACTCCACCAGAGGGCCAAGTCGAGCTTGCCCAAGCTCTCTCTTAAGTTCTAAAGGCAAGGGGAGATCTAATTCCATCAAAGCCACAAGGGAGCTAAGGAGGGGTTGATCTATAGAGCAATCCACTTAACCTCAAAAGCTAATACTTTCACCACAGTTTCATCTCAACCAGACAAAGCTCCTCCAAGGGAATTGAGCGTCGGTGATCACCTCTGGCGAGGTTAGACATTTTCCAACCACTAAACTCCATGTGCATTGGTCCTCTGTGAAAGAATTGTTAATGGCATGAAATTTCAACTGTTAGATGTGATTGCCATTAGGCTTAGATGGTGTGTGCAAGATTTCATTCCAATCTGAGCTTGATCGAGCTCGAATCTTCTCTTTGAAAGTGGATGGTCTCCATTATTCCTCAGGGAAGAACAGGGATGATCTCTGGCCATCCATCCGCGCATTTTGGATGGACGGTTGAGATTAAACACACGCTTAGATCTGATTTCATCCCTTTGGAATGACGACTTTAATCTCAGCCGTCCGGTCCTTGATCGGATGGCTGAGGCTAAAGCGCATAGCGCCGCTGCCACACAATGCTATGATGTGACGTTTAAGTCACCACTCAATGCTTGATGCGTGGAAAGCGCATCCGAGTTAGCCATTGCGTGGCGCGTCGATTAGATTAAGGGATTAATTAGTGTTTATTTAATTCTAATTAATCCTCTAAAGTTCAAAAACTCACATCTCTTTAAAGAAAAATCAAAAAAATATGAGGTAAATTTCTACTGAAAGATAATTCAATATAGAATATTCTAAAATTAGTTTTAATGGATTGTATCTTTCTCTAATTTTGGGTTTTATTGAAAATATTAATTTACTAATTACTCCCTAATTAATCCATTGATTAATCTCAAACTTCTTGGATATATTTTGGGGAATGACTTCTACCTCCCTAATTTTTTTTGGAATTTATTGGTGGCTTAATTAGGGAAATTGCTAATTCATTTCCTAATTACCCCTTTCATGTAATTAAAGATAATTAAGGGTTTGATTATTGTTGTAATCTCTTATTGAAGTTGATTAAGGTTTGATCTAGTGAATAGAAGGTTTAAAAAATAATTTTGGGGCATCTCCCCTAAGCTATTCCCTAAACCCCATTTTCTTTCTTAATCCTTTTTTATTAAGGGATAATTCATTAATTACCCTCTTAATTAATTTCTAGATATTCTAAAATCTTCCAGAACTTAATTAATCTACTTTGGGTAGATGCTTAGGTGTTCAAAAACCTAAGTGCAATTAAGAAAATCAAAACTCAACTCATATGTGTGAGGGGTGTTTTGAAATTACTTAAGTTAAAATCCCTTTGTTTAATTCATTAATCATGAGATAAATTACATTAGACCCCTTTCTTCCTAGGTGCATTGGAAATTTAAATTCCATGTGAGATTTTATGTTATCTCATTGGCTCATAATTATTTGATTAATTAACATGTTTAATTCATACATTAACCTAATCAAATTATAAAACCAATCTAATCATCTAAAAATTAAACAAAAATGTCAAACACATGTGGAAATGGGTTAGGAACATCAAATTCAACTCACATTTTCAAAGTTAAATCAAATTAAAAATCAAACAAAAAATCATATTAAACAAACTTTGATTTACTTTAAGCTTTTTTATTCCATAAGATTGTCTTTAGGATTTAATTAAAGTTTACATGCTTTAATTGCTTTAATTCTTCCCCAACATGCTAAATATGTGCCATATAATTTCATGCATCCATGCTTTTCAAAAATCAAATTTAAAAATAAAAATATTTCCTTTATGTCAAAATTGCATTTGTTGGCTAAAGTAAGAATATGAGTGGCTATTATCACCATTAAATTTAAATTATTTTCAAAATATATGAATCAATTATCAAAACTAAAAGTGTGTTACTTATATCTCAATTATAAGTTTGCATGTGAGTAAAATATAAATATGTGCATAATGTAGGTCTTCCTTCTCTTATCTATTAATATAGTTTTGAATATGATATTGTAAGGTGTGTGGTTCATTTGAAAAGAACCAAACACTTCCCTAATTCCATATCCTATTCATTCATATATTATCACTTAAGAAGGATACATATGCTTGCACATATAAATTGCATAAACAAAAATAAATCAACTAATACAAATTTTTGCATTTTTCTTTTCCATTCATTTCTTTTGTACACATATTTGTATTTAAGGAAAGTGGTATATTAGTTTGGACAACCCTAAGGTTGTGAGTCTTTAAGTAGCCCTAAGTAGGTCTTGTACCTTACACCTCTGATTAACAATGGCACTGTACTCACTTATGCCTTTCTTACCTTCATGTGTGCATGTGAAAATTGGATAAGAAATCCCTTTTATACTTAATGAAAATCATGTATCATAAACTTTCAAATTTCCTTAAATGAATTACTTAGCATGCATCATAAAGTGTGTTAAACATTCTCATTTTTGGGTATAGTTATGCTTATGACTCATTTATATGTATGTTATACATGTTAAGAAAGGAATGAAGTGATGTATATTTTGTGAATATAGTTCATTTTATTTAATCTTAAAATGTCTTACTTTTTAATATGTTTGTTTAGAGTTCATCTAAACTTAGGATTAATTAAAATAATTAATTAAAATAATCACAAAATAAAATTAAAATATGAATCTATTTTAGAAATTACTTAGGTTAGGGAAGGAAAGAGAAGTCATCTTCTCTTTCCCTCTCTTTATAACTTAGTAATTAATTATAGGATTCACTTGAAGATAATCAAAATATGAAATCAAATTAATCCAAAATAATTAAATCACTTAAATGAAACCCTCCTCTAAGTTGAACATGCTTCACACTTAGTAAATTCTAACTTAAAGCCATAGCTAAGCATACCACACAAACTTTCAAAGCACACACATCAAGCTAAGTCACCACTTCTAGCTTTAGTTAGGGCGATGCATGGTGTGATGCTTGCTTTTGTTTTGTGATATATATTTTACACTTGATGTTAGGATGTATGTGCATAGAATGAATGGTAGGGCGATTTTAGTTTAACCATTGTCTTCTTTAGGGGATTGTTCTTAAATGGCACTGTAATAAATAAAAATATAAATACTTTTGTTGTGCAGGTGCTTATACCCCTAAGTATAATCCAATAGGCCATGTGGACTTAGTCATCTATGTGTGGGGTGATAAGTCCAATATACATGCTTAAGATTTGGTGGTTTGTTTATTAGCTCTTTATTTTGGGCTAGATTTACTTTTTCCTTTTCATGTAAATTTTACAATTAGGATTTGGAATGATTGCTATTGGGATTATGATGAGCATTGATCATAAGATCACATCTTATGTACCATGTGAAGCCTTGGAGCATCCACCTTCCAACCATCCAAAAGAAGGAACCAAAGAAGAAAGAAGAAAAGAAGAAGAAAGAAGAAAAGAAGAATGAAGAAATGAAGACCCCATTACAATGAATTCCTTACTTAATTGTATTTAATTCATTTGTAATCGGGTTGTATAAGGATACCCAATTGGTTTTGTGTGGTAGTACCCGACCATAATGACATCTTATTCTTTTGCTATTAGCTTTATAAATTGATTGATGATTTATTTAGCTTGTGCATTAAGTGGCATCCTTTTCTTAGTTTCTTCATTGCTTTTATGGATGATGTAGGCTCTTAGGAAAAACTAAATTTTTTTACCAAACTTAACAACTCAAAACTAAAATAAAGAACTCATAACCTTACTTAAAGCTTAGTTAAATTTCAAGATAAAAGAATTAGCAATCCCTTAGTTGGATGAGTACTTCTTTATAATATCATGCACAAATACATCTTATTTTACTCTTGATTGGAGGGCTTCCACCTTTGTCAGAGAAACTTGGCTTGACCTTTGAGAGCTATGTTGGAAACACACCTCCTCTCTTTTCATTGATTTTGGCCAATAATCTTATTTCTCATACATTAGACATATGAATCATATTAGCCTGAGTCAAAATGATTGTCCAAAAATGAAAATAAAATGAAATCTAAATTGCATTAGATTTAGGTCATTTGAAGCATACCCTTACTTGATCTAGTCTCTTTAGGGAGTGAGTTTAAGGACTTAGTCTCTTTTTAAATAAATAACAGCCTAACTATCTTGCATAAAGCATATGACTTGCCTACATGAATTTAAAATTGTAGGAGGAGTTAGTTGGTGGCCATCTCCTGGTGGTTGTAAGTCCAAGCAGTCGGGTGGTTTATCCTCTCTTGTGGAGGTGAATTAAATACTCATTTTTTGCCTTAGATTTAGGTTGTGCTTTCGGCCCTCGCCAAAACTCCCTAAATTTAGGGTTTGAGTTTGCTTCTCCCCTTTGTGGGCCAGCTTAAATCCTCATCTCTAGGGATTTTCTTAATCTTGTGTTATGGAATCATAAGTCCTAAATTTATAATGAAAAATTCAACTCCAACAAATTAAATCAATTTCAAAAATATAAAGCCAAATCATAGGATAGTTTGAGATGCTCGCTAGGTTTCCTAGCATTGTGAGCATCTCCTACTTATCTTCCTTTTTGCTTTGAAAATAACTCCCTCTCTTTGATCAATCCGATTTGATCTTCCAAAATAAACTAATCGCTTGATGCTCCTACCTATTGAAATCTTTGGAGACAACGATCATTTACTTTAATCAAGGGTATTCCTAAGGGACCCCGTCCCTTAGGATGTAATTAACTATGTGAGTTTTTCCCTGTAGAGAACTTAATGAACTCAGTTTAAAATAAACTTTATTTTACTTTTCCATGTAAAGTAGGGGAAGAATCTTTGGTACATATGCAGGCCCATTATCCTTAGAAGTTTTTGTTGAGGTGATTAGGTCCATTGTAGGGTGGTGACTTCTATCTTTTGAGATAGTACACCTCTCCACAATGTAGTTCCCGATCACCCTCAATAAGAATATTTGTGGATCTATGTGGTGTCCCGACAAAAGGCGTATATTTTTGTTTTTATTTATCCTCTTCAAAAGGGATAGATGAAGGCGGGAATATTTTCACTACAATAATCTTCAATAATAGGTACTAATTCACCTCTCTAACTTGATGTATTTATCTTTCGTTTAGCTCTTTGCTCCATTAACATTCCTCTAATCATGTCTACTAACTCAACAACTGATTTATCTCTAGCCACTCCTATCCAAGAGTTAAATGACTCTCATAAGTTATTGGTGTTGTAGTAGTTTTTAATTTCATGAAGGAATTAGGATATTGAACATTTATATGATAAATTTAGAAGAAAAGAATAGACTTGAGGGCTCACTTTGCACGTTGGACTTTTGCCTCATATTCATGTCTTGTGTATGCATTTATAGCCAACCAAAAAATATTTCTAATTTATGGCTATATTGAAAGTGATGATACTTTTTCATGTTCTTCCACAAATGACATATACAAACTCTATGTTTTAAATTAGGAAATACAAACTTAGTTGCTTCTCCCAATCCCTTCTCCATATCAGAAATAAAAGATAATGACATTACCTCAAAACCAAAAGAGTCAACAAATTCTTCAAAACCATTGCCATGTGCTTTTGATTATGATTCAACCATTGCAAAAGTGATGGTGTAAAGACCATTATTACCATCTAACTAATTTATGATAATAATACCCAAGATATTTTTATTTTAGATGACATGCATCAAGCCCTTTTAAGAGGTATGCAACCAACTAGAAAACCATCGATATATACTTTGAAGCAAACATAGAACCTTCTGAAGGAGTTGCAAGTGATATCATACTCATAAATAATGTGAGAGCAATGGTTTCTTCTAATAAGCTCTTTTAGTAGTGTAGGAATCCACTTGTAGCTGCCATCAACTGGCCCAAAGTGCTTGTCTCGTGCTAATTCTCTTGAACGCCATAGCTTCATATAAGGAAGTGATGGTCCATAGTTTCTCTAAATCTTCATTAATTTGTTTTGGAGGGATGTCTGGATGTTTTTTTAACTATATCTTGTATTTGTTGAGCAACCCATTTAGGTGTAGTTTGCTTGTTGTCTGTTTTATTGACACCTGGATATACATGTAAATCTTCTATTTTTTCGACTTCAAATGTTTGCCCATCTACACATAAAGAAGCTCTTACTCTCCAAGGACACCCTGCATAAGAACAAGCAGCATTAACTCATATTTTATCACTGGCTTTTATTTTCACTCCAAAATTCTCATGAATAGCCTTAGACCGAAGAAAATGCTTGAAACTCATTGCATCATCAAAGCGGGTGCAAACTACTATTGACATATTATCTCAGAAGCTTGACTAGTTAATGATCTTCATTATATAGAGCAAGTTCATCCAAAAGTGGCTATCATAAGCTTGAATGTTCATATTGTAGCATGTCTCTATAGTCCAAACCTTCATTTTTTGTGGCATCACATGTGCTCTACCATGTGCAATGACTCCGATCTCTGGCACACAAGTATAATTTGAAACATATTTTGTTATAATAACAACTTCAACGCATCCACTTTGATTGGATAACTGTAAAATGCTCATTACTATATTATCCTTTTCAATAAGTTTATATCCCTTCGGAGATGTGCCATAAACATAATAGTAAATTTCAGAATCATATCCTCTGAGCCAAGGACAAATTTCTTCAATCTTTTCTACTAATAAAAAATAATTAAGCACATCTTGATATACTTTTATAGTCTTCTGCTTTCACCCTTCATACTTTCTTCGATCTGTATTTTTCATTTTAATCTAACAACCATTAAATTTGATTGTTAGTAGAAGCCAAATCTTTGCGTCCAACATGCCTTCAAGTTCAAATGGATCGAACAAAGCCTAACATAGAAATGAAGAAAGCAAGGACGAAATATGTCAAATAATAATCTAAATTTTAACTGTGATAGCTTTATGCAATAATTTATGTACAATTTCATGACATCTTTATGCAGTAAAAGTAAAATAAGTTCAAAAAATATTTCAACTTTTATAGAAAGAAAACAAATATATTAATCGTGAAGTTTAAAATAATTAACTTTTGATAATCTGTAAAATACCTAACTTCTTGCAAGCGGAAGAGATGATGATTTTGCATTCCTATCGATCATTGCAGTTGCAAGCCGCCACATAGATATGCGTGCAAGAATGGAGTTGTTTGTTCTCCTCAAGCTAGCAAGAGAGATGAATATTTAGCACGAGAATATGATCCGATCCGCGGGTTGCCCAAGATGTTTCATGGGAATGGAGTTTTTTGTTCCCTTAAAATGAGTTCGCACTCGACAACCTTACGATTTGCAGACGGACAAGAGAAAGTTTCGCACGGGAATGGAGTTGTTTCCCCTAAAACGAGTTCGGACTCGGCAACCTTACGGTTCGCAGACGGACGAGAGGAAGTTTTGCGTGGAGTTGGAGTTGTTTCATGGTTCTCCCAATAGTATGACATATGAGTAGGGTGGTAGAATTGATGTATTTGAAAGATTTAGTTGTTATGTATGTAAATAATAAACTTTAGGTGTGAGATATGTAAATTAATAAGAACTGAGTGGTATGTATGTAAATCCCCCTTAAAAAATATATGGGAGATTTACATACATACCATACAATTCTTATTTATTTATATATTTAAAATTTAATTTTTACATTTATAATATACTAATTTTTAATATCATCACTTAATTTTTAAGAGTGAAATATAACTTTTTAAGCATAGAAAAATATTAGATATGTAAATATCTAACTTTATGTATTACATATGAAAATATATAAGAATTATATGATATATATACATATAAATCTTCTAAAATATATTAAACTTATTAAATTAATATTATTTATAATTTAATTTGATCACATAACAATATTTAAGTAAAATTATATTTATAACTTTCTAATCAATGATTTGTAATCCTAAATAAAACAATTTTTACATAAATTACTTATTTTTCATTTTTTTAATAAATCAAAATCATTTTTATTTTTTTATAATACAAAATTAGTTACTATAAGGTGACAATAATTTATTTATTTGTATTTAGATGACTAAATGGTATATATTTCTCCATGATTTGTGTTTGAGAAATAAATATTGTTCTATTTATTAATATTTTGATGTATACATGTAAGGAATATCAATAAATTTTTTAATATATTATTCCCATAATTAAAATATAATATGATTAATCATCATAAAAATATTATTGTGCTTTTGCTACAATTATGTTATAAATCAGCAACTTAGATACTGAATATGAAAAGAATTGTGAAATGTAAGTCCCCTAATTCATGAAATGTCAATGGAATTATTAATTTATATGAACAAATTCAAGAGTTTTGATAAAACATCAAAATGACTGAACAACATAATTTATTGTCTATGAACTGTTTATGAAGAGTTTCTCATTGAAAACATTGTGAACGACATACTAAAATGAAACTTGTTGAGTGATGCTCTCGCCCTAAACTAATGGTTAAGCACATCAATACATAAGAGCTACTATAATGACAAGATTTAAGAACATAAAGGCTGAGTTTAGAATTGTGTATTAGGTATCAAATAGAAGTGGCTAAGATTAGGATGAAGAGTTGCACATTTCTATCAAAATAAATGAAATAAAAAAAAAAGATAATACAACTAAAATTACATAACTATTCTTTATTATTAGAGTTTTCTTAACACTTTTTTTCATTAATTATCATGTACTATAGAAGAATTTCTTTTTTTCGAGGTATCCATTTCATCAATATGATATATTTGAAAAGATTTGTTTTGACATCGTCATTATTGAGACTCAAGTTTGTTCATCATAATGTTGTATGTTTTATTTATGACCACAATAATAATACAATCAATGGAGAAAATTTTGAATCTATGAAAACTAATTTAATATTAGCCAATAATGTGAGCTTTCTTAATATATTCAAAGATCCATTTTCCCCTATATATATGAAAGATGGTGAAATGTCACCCAACCTTGTCAATATTGGGCCTAAGTGCGATCAAAATGATCTAATAAAGACATAATGCAAGTTTCATGTTGCAAATAAAAAAAGAGCCTAGATGGAAGCCCTCGATAAAATCTAGCTAACTAGGTTGAAATTACAAAAATTTTAAAGCATTCTTTAGACTAATATGCTTATGTCACAATGAGTGACTATCTAATGAAGTTAAGTGATAGTATGACATAGAAAGAACACGTTTTTCAAGCTTGGATAGAACGCATTGTTGCAATTAATCCATATTTTTCTAGCTATCCTCCATAGTTATAGAGTTTAGAGCCTAAATATAATCACTTTAAGATGTTGTCATTTGTTTATTTTAGTGCAATTGGGTAAGTTATTATTTAATTATGTGTGTCATTACTGAATGATTAGTTTTGTTCTTTCTTTGTACTAGAAATATTAATCACATTGTCTTATATTTAGTTTCTGAAGAAGTTGACATGCCAACATCTTGTTTATGTTTTAATAACTTGATATACTTATTTTATGTATTTACCACCCAATGACAAGAATGCCTAGTTAGTTAAGAGGCATGATAAATATTATTATATGTAATATAATCTACAATTTTGTTGAGCTAAATGTTGCAATTAATGAGTTGATGATACATGCTTACAATTACTTTAGGCTACATTTAAAACTCTTATGTTGTTGCAAGACGTTGTTGTTTATCATAACATGCTTAGTAACATTAAGAACACACTAACAAAGCAACTTGGGATTTTCTGAAAGACTTTGTACATACCCTCAATTACAAACAAATATGTAAAATTTTCAACATTCATTATATGCAAACAAAGACATTTCATATTCTTCTTTCTTGAGGTTTTGAAACAACTCTCAGTAAGGGTCTGTTTGACACAACTGTAGTTATTTGAAAAAATAGTGATTAAGATGTTGCAAAATAATATATTTTTAGGACCTATAATTTTTTTTTTCAAAAAGTCAAACTAGAGCTTTCTCCGTATGGAGCCAAGTTAGGTTGGAAAGCGCAGCTTTCTAGCCTTAGATTCTTCAAAATACAAGCAGAACACAATGCTCCTAGAGGCACTGTGAAGTGATGTGGCACTACACCACATCGCACCGCCACCATTGCGCAAAACACACCCTAAGATTCATAGAAAAAGAACGTCTAAAGTAGATGATTCATTCCTCACACCTAGTCTTGGCTAAAACTACCATATTTATATTTATAATTTCTTTCCCAAAAAAAGTTATTTATAACTTCTAAGCACCTAAATTTTTATCAGAATATTCACATAAAAAATAATAATATTTCAAAACTATATATTATACCTTTCATCAGTATAAAACTTAAAAGTCTTAGATCCATTTTGAGATACGTGTAATACATAAATGATTACTTAATATTTCATTAATTATAGAGTAAATCTAAGAGCTTTGAGACAAATATATCTCGATATAATTTTTTCTAGTAATATAATTCGAATAATCTCTAAAAACAAACATTATGGAAGATGTATTTTATTAGCGCTGATTCTCATAAATAGTATAATTGTTATGAGCCAAATTATAATCTTAGAAAATAAAAAAATAATAGATTTTTTTATGTTTTTTAGAATGTAGAATTGGAGATACATAGATGCATTATCTCCCCACTATTTATCTTTGAAAATTGCAAATTATTTATGAGTTAAGGATTAAATTAGTCCTCCAACTTAGGGGTGTCAATTCGGGTCGACGAATCGGGTTCAGATTTGACTCGAATTGACTCAACCCGAATAGTTGACCCGAACATGACCCGTTTATTAAACGGGTCAAAAACTTCAACCTGAACTCCAACCCGACTTCAACCCGATTGACTCGACATGACCCAAATAATCTATTTATACATGTATTTTAAGTCAAAATCGTGTCAAACTTGAGTCAATTTCGAATTCGTGGGTAAAAATCGGGTCAATTTCGAATCAAAATCGAGTTGGCGAGTTAAAATTGAGTCAATTTCCGGTTGGTGGGTCAACCCGAACCTGACCCGAAATATCAAACGGGTCAACTTCAACCCGAACTCGACTCTAAAATTATTGGGTCAACACAAACCTGGATTTTTCGAGTCGAGTTTATGTCGGGTCAATTTTTAACACCTACTCCAGCTATTTATAAACGATCAAAATAGTCCTAAACTAAATAAAATGCATGTGACATTCAAATTTTATTCTCATTCGATAAAATAAATAAATAAATTATAGTGCCTTTTTTTTTTGAAAAACTTAGGTGCCATTTAGGATCATTTTTATTTTATTCTATTATAAATAAATTATAGTACCTTGGTGTATGTTTTTTTGCTGATGACATGCTTCTTGTTAATAAGACTAGAGAGGGAGTCCAAGAGAAACTTGAATTATGGAGGTCAACATTAGAGTCTAAAGATTTTCATTTAAGTAGATCTAAAACTGAATATACAGAGTGTAATTTTAGTTGTAGAAGTTCTAGTGATAATGTTGTGATATTAGATGAACAAGTCATTAATAAGAGTGAGTGATTCAGAAATTTAGGCTCTATTGTTCAAAATGATGGTGAAATAGATTGAGATGTTATTAGTAGAATTCAACTTGGATGGTTGAAGTGGAGGAATGCATCTGGCCTGTTGTGTGATAGAAAAGTTCCACTTAAACTTAAGAGAAAATTTTATAAGATGGTGGTAAGACCTGCAATGACTTATGATGCAGAATGCTAGCTAATAAAAGAGAAGCATAAGACTAAGTTAAGTGTTACAGAGATGAGGATGCTCAGGTGGATGAGTGACTTTACTCTTAGAGATAAAATGTGAAATGAGTATGTTCGGGAAAAAGTTGGAGTAGCTCCAGTGGTAGATAAGATTACAGAGAGTCGCCTTAGATGGTTTGGCCACATAAAGTGTCATCCGTACCGAGAGAGTAGATGCATTAGATTTGTCTTATGTTAAGAAAGGTAGATGTGGGCCTAAAAAGACTTGGTTAAGATGTATAAAAAATGACCTTATTATACTTGAATTAAATGAGAATTTGACACATAATAGGATACAATGGAGATGAAGGATTCATATAGCAAATGCAAAAAATAGATTCACTAAATCCCGGATTTAATAAATCATGTAAATCCAGCAAATCCGATAAATCCTCTTAAATCTCGGATTTAGTAAATACAGTTGAAAGGTTGGATTTATAGAAACTCTGCACACAAATCTTATGTATTTAAATATCTAACTCCTAGAGTTTGATATTTAAAAACATATCACCTTTTTTATGCTTCACAAGTTGAATTTTACTTCAACAAATTAAGAAAAGGGTTATTTTTGTTATAACAATAAAGATTTAAGTACTATATATATAAATATTTATATTTAAGTGTTAGATATGTAAATATATAAGAATTGAGTGCTATGTATGTAAATGCCCCTTTTTTAATCCTTTTAAAAAGTCTTAATTTTAAATTATTCATTTAATTACTAAATTTTTCTTAATTAAAATATTATGATAAAAGTTATTTTAATTTAATATTATTAACTATTTATTAATATGTAATTATAAGTTAATTATAATTTATTAATGGTAATTATTAATTAAATTTAAGTAATTTTAGCTAATGTAATAGTTGATAGTTTTTAATTTAATTTAACTTAATTTAAACTGATTTAATAAAATATTATTGATGATTAACTTATAAGTTATTAAAATTAAATTATAATTTAATAAATATAATTATAATTATTATAAGTTTGATAGTTAACTAATTGAAAATTTAGAAGAGTTTTTATGATTTTACTCCTTCACATGCCTTAAAATAGTTTAATTCCTAAGATATTAATCTACTAATAGAATTTAATAGTTATTAATTTTAATTAATTAATAGTTAATTTTCCAAGCCTATTAGTGGCATTAAGTCCTCATTCTAAATTTAATATGTATGATTTAATAGCTTAGAATCTAAAATTGATCAGGTGCTTAAACAAAAAGGTCCCGAAACTAGTAGAGCTTCAGAAAAAGCCCCTACTAGTTCAAATTCTATTATTAGACTTTTTATTCAGCCACCTCCTAAACTTTCTCTTAAGTTTGGACCTTCTTCTGAAGACATTCAGAATTTGATTCTAAATTTAAAAGATAAGTATGATCTTGAGCTCTGAGGATATCAAAGAAGATTCAAACCAAATCGATAATCAATCAAACTAATATCAATGAAATTCATGCCCTTTTTCATGAACTTCAAGATCCACATCCTCCTCCTCAAGATATCCAGAATATTTCTTATCCTAAAAAAAATCTGGAGAAACACTATTACAAAAAGCCTACTCCTCCAGATTTATTATTCGAAGAGGATATCCATTTTGTGGGAAATTCCTATGATAGAAGTTCTCTTTATGAATGGAATATCGATGGATTTTCTAAACATCAGATTATCCACACTCTTCATGTATGCTTATGTTTGTCACTGCTGTTCAATCCAGATATCAAGCAGTAGCAAAACCCCACATTGTTGCTCGAGCCATTATTTCAGGTTTTTCTGGAACTCTAAAGGGTTGGTGGGATAATTTTCTTTCAGTTCAGCAAAAAGAAGACATTCTTAGTGAAATCGATTTGAACCCAAAGAATCTTCCAAAGGATTGCTAACAACTTTCCTAATATTATTTTAGATAAAAACTAGCTACAACGGTTCTTAGGAGCTCTCAATTATGTTGCTGATTTTTATCAAAATCTTGCCAAAGATGCAGCCCCACTCTTTGACAGATTAAAAAAGAATCCCCACCATGGTCTGATACTCATACCATGGCAGTGCGCAAAATTAAAGAAAGGGTTCAAAACCTTCCCTGTCTTAATCTTGCGAACCCCACTAGTTATCAAATTTTTTGAAACTGATGCCTCTCATAGGGGCTATGGAGGTATCTTAAAGCAACGAAAGAATTCTAAAGAAGAATTAGTTCGCTTTGTTTCTGGTAAATGGAATCCTACTCAACAAAAGTATTCCATTATTAAAAAAGAAATGCTTCATATTATTAAGTGCATCTCGAAGTTTCAAGATGACTTACTAAATCAATATTTTCTTCTTCGAATTGACTGTTCCTCAGTCAAATACATTATTGAGCAGGATGTTAAAAATTTAGTTTCAAAATAAATTTTTGCAGCATAGCAATCGCAGCTCTCTGTCTTTGATTTCAACATTGAATTCATTAAAGGTAATGAAAATTCTCTTCCAGATTTTTTAACTCGGGAATTCTTGTAGGGACGATCAGGGGTGGATCACCCCGCTTGGAAGAATGACCACTTTTAACAAAAGAAGTCCTTCTTTATGCGGAGGTCGCGGCTGTGGTCGCATTAATGGCAAAGATCCGGTCAATTCAACAATTGGCCTGATCGATTTGAAAACTTATCTTTATGGTACTTCCTCTTCAACTACGGTCGAAAGGGTGAACCCTCTAAAAAAGCTGCAACACCATCCTTAAAAGATGTCGTTGCACAAGAGCCTTTTTATTTCTCTAAAGAAATAAAATAGAATATTATTGAAATTAATCCCTCAGATTATTCAATAAATAATCCATGGGCCTTATTTGAAAGATATTTGGGAAACAATCCTTTCTATTTGAATCTAATATCTCAAGAGAAAATTATGAAAAAATCTTAATACAATTAAAGTGTGTTAAGATTAATCATATTCCTGATCAGACGAACCATACAATTTTGTATAGCAAATGCATTATACAAAAGATCATTCATCAAAGTGAATGGGGTCTAACTCCATTCCAAGAGAAAAAAGTATTTTTATCTACCACTAATTTACAGTACAAAACTTGGCGTAAATTATTGGTGTTATGTGCAAGCTATGATGAAAGCCTTCTTCCTTCTCAATGACAAACAAAGGCATTCATGGATGTTCATAATAAACAAAGATATTATCAACAAAGAACTTCCAGCATGGTTCTTCAGATGGTGGAGCTAATTTGGAGCAAAATTAAATATTCTTCGAAATCCAATCAAAGAGGTCTTCAATGAATGGATGGAAGCTGCCCCCAAAATGAGGGCTATTAATCCCAGAAAAATGATTCAAAGACAAAATCTTGCTCATTTTTTCACGGACTGCCAAATCCCATGGATTTGGAGCTGGAACGTTATACTTGGAAAGGACCCCTTCAATCAATTAGTCCTTCAAAGATAGTTTTTATTAAAATGGTGGAATTAAATCAACGTTGAGGATAAGCTCAAATAAATTAAAGCTATTATTAAAGCTTATTCTGAACTAACGATCCCTTAAAAAACTACAGATTTTGAGCTATCGGTTAATGAGGTGCTCCAAAGTATCAAAAGACGTTACCCTCATGAGAATGAAATCTAACATAAGGAATGTCTCGGGAAGATTTAGAGAATCAACTCACCAAGGTGTTTAATCACTCTATCTACATCATACATTCTTCCGACAAGATATGGAAATCCACTGGAGAAACTTAATAGATTCCAGCTTCATACAGCTAAATTATTGCTTCCACTTTGCCTTTACAGCGCAAAAGGAAAGCATCATTATTTATCTCCACTAGCAGGGAATCTACTTTACAACGCATAAAGCGGTCCCACCAAATAAAATATTTGCTACTTTCCAAAAGTAGCCACCTTATAATATTCTGTACCTTTGCTTAGCTTCTAAGCAAAGTATCTCTTTTATTTAATAATAGTACCTTTGCTTCACAGCAAAGTTTCTATTTAATAATTATACCTTTGCTTAGCTTCTAAGCAAAGTTTCTGCTTTTCCCCCACTTATATATAAGGAGGCTATGTCTTGTATCTGTGCTGCTTTTCCTTCTTCTTCTCTTCTATTCTCCTCTTGTACTCTTCTTAGTTCTTCCTGCTTCCTGCCTACTATCATCGTGTAAGTTCTTTTTTAAGTTTTAATAAATAAGTGTTTTATATATCCTGGTGTAAGACTAGTATCAGAGCCATGATGGGGTGATCCCTTGGGGAGGATGTTAGAGATTTTATGTTGAATTTCACCATGATTTGGATGGACCAGCACTTTGTTCATCCTTTCCATGGATTTATCCCGTCTTCATCATAAATGACCATAAATCCCTGTTGCGTGGATATTTGAAAGGGTTATAAGTCCTATTTTTGTTGACTGTCTGGGATAATTTTTTAGTGGAGGTTTATACTTAGTTTGTTTTATCCTTATGTGGTGATTTGATTCAAACTCTCCCTGTGTCATCTTCCTCTCTCCCTTTCTCCCCTTTTTGATTATATGGCTTCTACTTTTTCTAAAGTAACTTCTAATCTAACGATTAGGAGAAATAATAATTTAATCAAGAACTCTGAAATGATAGAGTTCCCCTTGAATGAAGAAGACCTAAATAGATGGTCTCTCCCCAAATTGATAAAACTATCATTTATCAATTTGGAACATTTAATTTTAAAGGAAAATCTTCAGTGAAAATTGTAGAACAAACCATTACTGTAGATCAAATATACAAAATTATTTATCTACTAATGTTTGAAGATCTGCATAAATATATGCAAGACTTTAAATATATTCATATAGGGCTGATACATATAGCATTCAAACCTTTAACCCTTAAAGGTCTAAATGCTTCTATTTTAGCAAGCCTAAGAGATGGCAGATGCCTTCACTGGGCTCAATCCCAAATGAGTGTTGTAGAGACTAACCTCTATCACGGGCCAGTTTATTTCAACACCTTTCTCAATCTTAGTTTATCTCTTTCGATATAAATCTTTTTGAATCTTTAAAATTACATTTACAGCTTTATGGTTATGATTTTCTCCCATGTTCTGAAACTATCGCTTTAATTTTCAAAATTCATTTTCGAGTTTTAAATACTCTAAATCCTAGAGTTCGGAAAGCTGTTCAACCAGCCGAACGAACTACTCTGATTGAAACAAATATGTTAGCATCCCATATTGCTACTAACAGAGTGATTAAATGGAATGAGGTGGTATTTCCAGAATCATGGACCATACCATCTGCGGTCACTCCAAGACCTTCCATTAATCAAGATATAGATCAGATAATTCAAACGGCTGATGGCGATGTTGAAGTCAGATTCAACCCTCGTCGATCTATCACACTTCCTAGGGTTTCTATCCCTTCTGAAACCTCAGAGAAGTCTAGATCGGAAGGTTCCCACACTCCTGAACCATCGGTCAAGGTCCTTTACCTAAAAAGAAATCATATCTATCAGCAAATGAGAGAAAATCAATCCCACTCCATCTGAAATGAACTTTAGTCTTAATGAGCTACAAACTAGGTTCTAAGAAGAAGTACTAAAAGAGTATCACCAATCTAAGTATGACAACTTCCATACTTGGTATAGAAGTTTTACTACTATAGAACAATGTTTTGAGATATCAGAGCTATATTTTGAAAAAATGAGAGAAAAAAATAGTCAAGAAAAAGCAACCATTCCTTTCGTCACTTGGTTTTGCAGTTACTATGCTCAATCCGCTCAAGTTGCTATTTTGACTACCAAAAAATGACAAACTGAGCAAGAAAAAATTATTGAAGCATCTTATTCTTGATTCATCTTCTTGGAGCCTACCATGAACATCACCCGCTCTTTTGAAAATTAAATTCAAACCTTCCTTGTCTTAATACCATACTCAATTAAAAATCAAAACCGATGCCCTGAGGGCTATGGAGGTATCTTAAAGCAGCGAAAGAATTCTAAAGAAGAATTTGTTCGCTTTGTTTCTGGTAAATGGAATCCTACTCAACAAAAGTATTCCATTATCAAAAAAGAAATGCTTTCTGATATTAAGTGCATCTCGAAATTTCAAGATGACTTACTAAATCAATATTTTCTTCTTTGAATTAACTGTTCGTAAGTCAAATACATTATTGAGCAGGATGTTAAAAATTTATTTTCAAAACAAATTTTTGTAGCATGGCAATCGCAGCTCTCAGTCTTCAATTTTGACATTGAATTCATTAAAGGTAATGAAAATTCTTTCCAGATTTTCTAACCCGGGAATTCTTACAGGGACGATCAGGGGAGAATCACCCCACATGGAAGAATGACCACTCCTAATAGAGGAAGTCCTTCTTTACGTGGAGGTCGTGGCCGTGGCTGCACTAATGGCAAAGATCCGGTCAATTCAATAATTGGCATGATCAATTTGAAAACTTATCTTTATGGTACTTCCTCTTCAACTACGGTTGAAAAGGGTGAACCCTCTAAAAAAGCTGAAACACCATCCCTAAAAGATGTCGTTGCACAAGAACCTGTTTATTTCTCTAAATAAATAAAACATAATATTATTGAAATTAATCCCTCTAATTATTCAATAAATAATATGTGGGCCTTATTTGAAAGATATTTGGGAAACAATCCTTTCCCATTTGAATCTAATCTATCAAGAAAAAATTATGAAAAAATTATTTTAAAGTGTGTTGAGATTAATCATGTTTGTGATCAGAAGAACCACACAATTATGTATAGAAAATGCGTTATATAAATGATCTTTCATCAAAGTGAATGGGGTCTAACTCCATTCTAAGAGAAAAATATATTTTTATCCTCCACTAATTTACAGTACAAAATTGGCGTAAATTATTGGTGTTATGTGCAAGCTATGATGAAAGCCTTCTTCCTTCTCAACGAGAAATGAAGGCATTCATGGATATTCATAATGAATAAAGATATTATCGACAAAGAACTTCTAGCATGGTTATTTAGATGGTGGAACTATTTTGGAGCAGAATTAAATATTCTTCCAGATCCAATCAAAGAGGTCTTCAATGAATGGATGGAAGCTGCCCCCTAAAATGAGGACTATTAATCCCAGAAAAAATGATTCAAGGACAAAATCTTGCTCATTTCTTCACGGACTACCAAATCTCATGGATTTGGAGCTAGAACATTATACTTGGAAAGGACCCCTTCAATCAGTTTGTCCTTCAAAGATAGTTTTTATTAAAATGATGGAATTCAATCAACATTGAGGATAAGCTCAAACAAATTAAAGCTATTATTAAAGCATATTCTGAACTAACGATCCGTCAAAAAACTACAGATTTTGAGCTATTGGTTAATGAGGTACTCCAAAGCATCAAAAGACGTTACCCTCATGAGAATGAAATCCAACATAAGGAACATCTCAGGAAGATTTATGAGAATCAACTCGCCAAGGTGTTTAATCACCCTATCTATATCTGCGACAGTGGCGACTCTTCTGACGGTGTCGATGTGGAATCCACTAGAGAAACTTAATGGATTCCAGCTTCATACAGCTAAATTATTGCTTCCACTTTGCCTTTATAGAGCAAAAGGAAAGCATCATTATTTATCTCCACTTGTAGGGAATCTACTTTACAATGCATAAAGCGGTCCCACCAAATAAAATAATTACTACTTTCACAAAGTAGCCACCTTATAATATTCTGTACCTTTGCTTAACTTCTAAGCAGAGTATCTCTTTTATTTAATAATAGTACCTTTGCTTCACAGCAAAGTTTTTATTTAATTATTATACCTTTGCTTAGCTTCTAAGCAAAGTTTCTCCTTTCCCACTCTATATGAGGAGTGTGCTCAATTTTCTCTTCTCTTCTTCTCTTTTATTCTCCTCTTGTACTCTTCTTAGTTCTTCCTGCTTCCTCCTACTGTCATTGTGTAAGTTCTTTTTAAGCTTTAATAAATAAGTATTTTATATATCCTGGTAAAAGTCATCTTAGGGGAGATATTAGAGATTTTTTGTTGTGTTTCACCATGCTTTGGATGAACCAGCACTTTGTTCATTCCTTCCATGGTCCACATAAAGAAGGACTTCCTCTGTTAGGAGTGGTCATTCTTCCATGCGGGGTGATCCACCCCTGATCGTCCCTGCAAGAATTTCTGGGTTAGAAAATCTGGAAGTGAATTTTATTACCTTTAATGAATTCAATGTAAATCGAAGATAGAGAGCTGTGATTGCCATGCTAAAAAAATTTATTTTGAAACTAAATTTTTAACATCCTACTCAATAATGTATTTGACTGACGAACAGTTAATTCAAAGATGAAAATATTGATTTAGTAAGTCATCTTGAAACTTCGAGATGCACTTAATAACAGAAAGCATTTTTTTTGATAATGGAATACTTTTGTTGAGTAGGATTCCATTTACCAAAAATAAAGCGAACTAATTTTTCTTTAGAATTCTTTTGCTGCTTTAAGATACCTCCATAGCCTTATCAGAGGCATCAATTTTAACAATTTTGAAATTAGTGGGGTTCGCAAGATTAAGACAGGGAAGGTTTTGAACTCTTTTTTTAATTTTGCGCACTGCCATGGTATGAGTATCAGACCATGGTGGAGGATTCTTTTTTATCTCACAAAGAGTGATCTTAGCCGATTTTGATAGAAATCTACATAATTGAGAGCTCCTAAGAACCGTTGTAGCTGGTTTTTATCTAAAATGATATCAGGAAATTTGTTAGCAAATTTAATACTTCTATTAATTGGTATAATAGAAGCATTGGATATATTATGGACTAAAAATCTTATTTCAGTTTGAAATAATTTGATTTTTGGCTCTAAAATAACTAACCCATTTTCTAAAATTAACTATTTAAATGTTTTTAGATGGTTGAAATGTTCATCAATAATATTTGAGAACACAAGAACATCATCAATATAGACTAAAATATATTTAAAATAATCTTTAAATATATTATTCATGATATGTTGAAATTCAGAAGGTGCATTTTTTAAACCAAAGGGCATTACGTTCCATTCGTAATGTCCGAAGGGCACCGCAAATGCTATTTTATAGCTATCCGATTCTTTTATCTGGATCTGCCAATATCTTGATTTTAAATCAAATTTGGAAAATATTTTTGCATTATGCAATCTATTTAATAAATCTCTTTTATTAGGAATTGGATATTTGATCCATTTCAAAACTTTGTTTAATGGCTTGTAATTAATTACAAGTTGCGGTCTCCTCTTCCTTTTGCCAATTCATAACATAATGTGTACCTCAAAGGAGTAAGATCTAATTATTCCTTTCTTTAATAAATCGAATCTCTTCTTGCATAAAGTAAGGTAGTGCTCGTTCATCTGATAAGGATGAGCCTTAGTGGGAATGTCTCGTTCATTGAAATTATTAATGTACGGGAGATCGACTACATGAGTCTTTCTTTCCCAGAAAGCAATTGGGTTGTCACCACAGACTTCCTTTTGGAATTTTTGGTGGTAATTTTGAATTTTTTCTTTTTAATTTTGGGGAAGAAATTTGCGGTTTAAAAGTTAAATTAGCAATTTCTACTTGTAAATAATTTATATGCATAGACTTATTATTAAGCCTATTCATTTCATTTATGATAATTTCTTTAGGATTAGTGATAAAATGGAATGTGATTTCTTTATCCCAAAGAAAACACTGAATTCCAGTATCATCAATTCTAGTGATAGGCATTATTTTAAGAAGAAAAGGAGTTCCTAAAATAATGTCTTGGGTCAAATTTTTGATTAAAATAAAAGGCATTTGAATACAAACATCATCTTGACACATGGCCACAGATGATAATTTATACTTAATTTGTAAAGACTCACCGTCAGCTGCCTTTAACCGCTGGTTTTTTTCAAAATATTTAGAAGGAATTATTCCTTCTTGTATATAATTTAAATCTACTCCACTATCAACTAGAGCAGTTAAATTTGGTAAAATAAATTCTTTATTTATAATTAATTTAATAGAAATATACCATTTCTGGTATATTGCCTTTTGAATATTTTGTAAGAAATATGGTTCATGATTAGAATCGGCTTCTATGTTTTCAAATGAATTGGGCATCTTCTGATTAGTTTCAAGATCCATTGGGAACCATTCATTTTCTCTCGCCTTTAATCTGAACTTCTAATTTTAATTTCTTTAATTCAGTTTTTAGCTCTGCTAAAGAAGCTGAATTAGAAGATAATAAACTTGCCTCAGATTTTTTCTTAAATACTTCAGATAAGTAGTATATAGGAGGCTTGTAATTAAATTTTTCTAATTTATCTTTCTTCTTATCATTAAGAAGATCTATAATTTTATCACGAGTTGAATCATCTTCAACTTGTGCTAAAAGTTTAATTAATTGGTCATTTTGCTCGTGGGTTAGTGTACACAGACCTGTCATATTTATTATATTTTTATAATAATCATTCTATTGACAGGACTTGCAACAGTTAGATTTATCCGATTTATCAGAATCTGATGAGGATGAAGATGAAATATGTTCTTCTTCATCTTCTGATTCTATTTCAGAATCAGAGGATGTAAGTAGAATTTTCATCAGGGTCTGTTTTAACCCTTCGTCAGTCTGAAGTTTATTTAACTTCTTCTTGACATTGCATCTATTCACGTAATGACCTATACGACCACATTTGTAACATTTTATTTCTCTTGTCTCTTTGGTTTTAGAACCAGAGGGACGAGAGTGCTTGTGTTTGTGCATGAATTTGTCATATTATTTATGACATGATTTTTCACGTTTAGGAAAAACAGTCTTTTGTGTTTTCCCCCTATTTTTGGAAGATAAAGGACATACCTGAGGATCATAGTTGAATTGTTCACAGAATTCGCCAAGCTATTTTCGCTCAAGTAGACGTTCTCTTTTCATTTGATCTTTTAATTTAAGATCAGAGCAGATAGCTAATCCGATTTTAATACAAGCAAAAATAAGATTTCTGTATGTAAGAGTTTCTTATGGGATGGTTCCATCGTAGAGGTGAAGAGAAACCTTAACCTTTTCAGCAAATAGATTGGGAAGGCCTTTAATGAATTTTTGCTTCCAGTGAAGGCTATCGGCATCATAAAGTGTCATGACGCATGCTAGAAATATATCCTTGTACCATCAAAAGTGGGTTAAGGATGGACATCTTAATTTTTGGAGAAAGGATCTTATTTTTTCTCCTTGATCTCCAATGGGTCCAGCAAAGTGATCTACAATCATTTGAATAAGATTATAGATCACATTTTTGTTTGGTGTTTGCTGTTCCTTTGGAAGATTCTTAGTGTTCAAATCAATTTCACTAAGAAGGTCTTCTTTTTGCTGAACAGAAAGAAAATTATCCCACCAACCATTTAGAGTTCCAGAAAAACCTGAAACAATGGCTCGAGCAACAATATGGGGTTTTGCAACTGCTTGATATCTGGATTGAACAACAGTGGCAAACATAAGCATACAATGAAGAGTGTGGATAATCTGATGTTCAGAAAATCTATCAATATTCCATTCATAGAGAGAACTTCCATCATAGGAATTTCCCATGAAATGGGTATCCTCTTTGAATAATAGATCTGGAGGAGTAGGCTTTTTGTAATTGTGTTTTTCCAGATTTTTCTTAGGATAATAAATCTTCTGGATATCTTCAGGAGGAGGATGTGGATCTTGAAGTTCATGAAAAAGGGCATGAATTTCATCGATATTGGTTTGATTATCAGATTCGGCAAAGGATTTATTTGAATTTTCTTCCGACTGGCTGATATCCTCAAGAGCTCCGACATACTTGTCTTTTAAATTTAGAATCAAATTCTGAATGTCTTCAGAAGAAGGTCCAAACTTAAGAGGAAGTTTAAGAGGTGGCTGAATAAAAGGTTTAATAATAGAATTTGAACTGGTAGGGGCTTTTTCTGAAGCTCTACTAGTTTCAGGACCTTTTTGTTTAAGCACCTGATCAATTTTATATTCTAAGCTAAAAAGATGTTCAACAATAATTTGAAGTATACTGTTACTATAATTAAGTTATTTAATTATTATAATAAATTCCTTTAGAATTTGTGGATTAGAACTTATTTTTTCGAAGGCCGCTAGTTCTAAAGGTTTATCATCCACCATTTTTGCAACTAATGGAGGATAAGATGCTTCAATAATTTTTGCTGCTCAGTTTGCCATTTTGCAAATAAATAGCAACTTGAGCAGATTGAGCATAGTGACTGCAAAACCAAGCGACAAAAGGAATAGTTGCTTTTGCTTGACTATTTCTTTTTCTCATTTTTTGTGAATATAGCTCTGATATCTCGAAACATTATTTTATAGAAGTAAAACTTCTATACCAAGTATGAAAGTTGTCATACTTAGATTGGTGATACTCTTTTAGTACCACTTCCCTAGTCTTAGAACCTGGTTTGTAGCTCATTAAGACTAAAGTTCATTTTAGATGGAGTGGGAGATTAATTTTCTCTCACTGAGTGATAGATGTGATTTTCGTTTAGGCGAAGAGCCTCGACCAATGGTTCAGGAGTGTGGGAACCATCCGATCTAGACTTCTCTGAGGTTTCAGAAGGGATAGAAATCCTAAGAAGTGTGATAGATTGATGAGGGTTGAATCTGACTTCAATATTTCCATCAGCCGTTTGAATTATCTGATCTATATCTTGATTAATGGAAGGTCTTGGAGTGACCGCAGATGGTATAGTCCATGATTCTGGAAATATCACCTCATTCCATTTAATCACTCTGTTAGTAGCTATATGTGATGCTAACAGATTTGTTTCAATCGTAGTTCGCTCTAGTTGAAGCCTTTCAACTCTAGGATTTAGAGTATTTAAAACTCAAAAATGAATTATGAAATTAAAGTAATAGTTTCAGAACCTGGGAGAAAATCATAACCATAAAGCTATAATTGTAATTTTAAAGCTTCAAAAAGATTTATATCAGAAAGAGATAAACGCAGATTGGGAAAGGTGTTGAAATAAACTGGCCCATGATAGAGGCTAGTCTCTACAACACTTATTAGGGATTGAGCCTAGTGAAGGCATCTTCCATCTCTTAGGCTTGCTAAAATAGAAGCATTTAGACCATTAAGGGTTAAAGGTTTGAATGCTATCTGTATCATCCCTATATGAATATATTTAAAGTCTTGCATATATATATATGCAGATCTTCAAACATTTGTAGATAAATGAATTTGTCCATTTGATCTATAATAATGGTTTGTTCTACAATTTTCACTGAAGATTTTTCCTTAAAATCAAAAGTTACAAATTGATAAATGATAGTTTTATCAATTTTGGGGAGAGACCATCTATTTAGGTCTTCTTCATTCAAGGGGAACTCTGCCATTTCAGAGTTCTTGATTAAATTATTATTTCTTCTAATCGTTAGATTAGAAGTTACTTAGAGAAGTATAATCAAAAAGGGGAGAAAGGGAGAGAGGAAGATGATGTGGAGAGTTTGAAACAAATCACCACATAAGGATAAAACAAACTAGTATAAACCTCCACTAGAGAATTATGTGAGACAGTCAACAAAAATAGGACTTATAACCCTTTCAAGCATCCATGCAACAGTGATTTATGGCCATTTCTGATGAAGACGGGATAACGCCATGGAAGGAATGAACAAAGTGCTGGTTGATCCAAAGCATGGGGAATTGCAACAAAAAATCTCTAACATCCTCCCCCCTAAGGGATCACCCCATCATGGCTCTGATAGCTTTTACCAGATATATATATATATAACACTTATTTATTAAAGCTTAAAAAAGAACTTACCCGATGACAGTAGGCAGGATGAAGGAAGAACTAAGGAGAGTACAAGAGGAGAATAGAAGAGAAGAAGAGAAGGGAAAATTGAGCACACCAGATACGAAGACATAGCCTCCTTATATAGAAGTGGAGGGAAAGGATAAACTTTGCTTAGAAGCTAAACAAAGGTATAATTATTAAATAGAACTTTGCTGTGAAGCAAAGCTACTATTATTAAATAAAAGAGATACTTTGCTTAGAAGCTAAGCAAAGGTATAGAATATTATAAGGTGGCTACTTTTGAAAAGTAGCAATTATTTCATTTGGTGGGACCGCTTTATGCGTTGTAAAGTAGATTCCCTGCTGGTGGAGATAAATATTAATGCTTTCCTTTTGCGCTATAAAGGCAAAGTGGAAGCAATAATTTAGCTGTATGAAGATGGAATCCATTAAGTTTCTCCAGTGGATTCCACGTCAACACCGTCAGAAGAGTCACCACTATCGTAGATGTAGATAGGGTGATTAATCACCTTGGCGAGTTGATTCTCGTAAATCTTCCTGAGACATTCCTTATGTTGGATATCATTCTCATGAGGGTAACGTATTTTGATGCTTTGGCGTACCTCATCAACCGATAACTCAAAATCCATATGAGGATTAGTTAATAAGCTTTTAATTTGTTTGAGCTTATCCTTAATGTTGATTGAATTCCACCATTTTAATAAAAACTATATTTGAAAGACTAATTGATTGAAGGGGTCCTTTCCAAGTATAACGTTCCAGTTCTAAATCCATGGGATTTGGCAGTCCATAAAGAAATGAGCAAGATTTTATCCTTGAATCATTTTTTTGGGATTAATTTTATTTTTTTCCATCCATTCATTGAAGACCTCTTTGATTGGATCTGGAAGAATATTTAATTCTGCTCCAAAATAGTTTCACCATCTAAAGAACCATGCTGAAAGTTCTTTATTGATAATATCTTTGTTCATTATGAACATTCACGAATGTCTTCGTTTGTCATTGAGAAGGAAGAAGACTTTCATCATAGCTTGCACATAACACCAATAATTTTCGCCAATTTTGTACTGTAAATTAGTGGAGGATAAAAATATATTTTTCTCTTAGAATAGAGTTAGACCCCATTCACTTAGATGAAAGATCTTTTGTATAACGTATTTCCTATACAAAATTGTATGGTTCGTCTGATCACGAACATGATTAATCTCAACACACTTTAATTGTATTAAGATTTTTTCATAATATTCTCTTGAGAGATTAGATTCAAATGAGAAAGGATTGTTTCCCAAATATCTTTCAAATAAGGCCCACAAATTATTTATTGAATAATCAGAGGAATTAATTTCATCAATATTCTATTTTATTTCTTTTTAGAGAAATGTGTTCTGGCAAACATCTTGGATGGTGTTACAATTTTTTTAGAGGGTTCACCCATTTCAACCGTAGTTGAAGAGGAAGTACAATAAAGATAAGTTTTCAAATTGATCATGCCAATTATTGAATTGATCGGATCTTTGTTTAATCACACCTCCACGTAAAGAAGGACTTCCTCTGTTAGGAGTGGTCATTCTTCCATGCGAGGTGATCCACCCTTGATCCTCCCTGCAAGAATTCCTGGGTTAGAAAATCTGGAAGAGAATTTTCATTACCTTTAATGAATTCAATATCAAAATCGAAGATAGAGAGCTGCAATTGCCATGCTGCAAAAATTTGTTTTGAAACTAAATTTTTAACATCTTGCTCAATAATGTATTTGACTGACGAACAGTCAATTCGAAGAAGAAAATATTAATTTAGTAAGTCATCTTGAAACTTTGAGATGCACTTAATAACAGAAAGCATTTCTTTTTTGAAAATAGAATATTTTTATTGAGTAGGATTCCCTTTACCAGTAACAAAGTGAACTAATTCTTCTTTAGAATTCTTTCACTGCTTTAAGATACCTCCATAGCCCTTATCAGAGGCATCAGTTACAATAATTTTGAAACTAGTGGGGTCCACAAGATTAAGACAGGGAAGGTTTTGAACCCTTTCTTTAATTTTATACACTATGGTATGAGACGCAATGGATTCTTTTAAACTTAAAGAGTTGATCTTTAGCAAGATTTTGATAGAAATTAGCTACATAATTGAGAGCTCCTAAGAACCGCTATAGTTGGTTTTTATCTAAAATGATATCAGGAAAGTTGTTAGCAAATTCAATACTTCTATTAATTGGTATAATAGAAACATTGAATATATTATGGCCTAAAAATCTGATTTTAGTTTGAAATAATTTGATTTTTGGCTCTAAAATAACTAACCCATTTTTTAAAATTGACCATTTAATTATTTTTAGATGGTTGAAGTGTTTGTCAATAGTATTTGAGAACACAAGAATATCATGAATATAGACTAAAATATATTTAAAATAATCTTTAAATATATTATTCATGATATGCTAAAATTTAGAAGGTGCATTTTTTAACTAAATGGCATTACGTTCCATTCATAATGTCCAAATGGCACCGTAAATGCTATTTTATAGTGATCAGATTCTTTTATCTAGATCTGCCAATATCTTGATTTTAAATCAAATTTGGAAAATATTTTTGCTTTTAATTTTGGGGAAGAAATTTATTGTTTAATAGTTAAACTAGCAATTTCTTCTTGTAAATAATTTATATGCATAGACTTATTATTAAGCCTATTTATTTCTTTTATGATAATTTCTTTAGGATTGGTGATAAAATGGAATGTGATTTCTTTATCCCAAAGAAAACACTGAATTCCCATATCATCAATTCTAGTGATATGCATTATTTTAAGAAGAAAAGGAGCTCCCAAAATAGTGTATTGTGTTAAATTTTTGACTAAGATAAAAGGCATTTGAATGCAAACAATATCTTGACACATGGCCACATATGATAATTTATACTTAATCTGTAAAGATTCACCGTAGTCGCTTTAACGCTTGGCTTGTATTTTCAAAATATTTAGAAGGAATTATTCCTTCTTGTACGCAATTTAAATCTGCTCCACTATCAACTAGAGCAGTTAAATTTGATAAAATAAATTCTTTATTTATAATTAATTTAATGAAAATATACCATTTTTGGTATATTGCCTTTTGAATGTTTTGTAAGAAACCTGGTTCTTGATTAGAATCTGTTTCTATGTTTTCAAATGAATTGGGCGTCTTCTGATTAATTTCAATATCCATTAGACGACCATTTGTTTGTTCTTGCTCAGCTTTAATTTGCTAAACTTCTAATTTTAGTTTCTTTAATTCTACTTTTAGCTCTATTCAAGAAGCTAAATTAGAAGATGATGAACTTGTCTCAGATTTTTTCTTAAATACTTCAGATAAGGAGTATATAGTAGGCTTGTAATTAAATGTTTCTAATTTATCTTTCTTCTTATCATTAAGAAGATCTATAATTTTATCATGAGTTGAATCATCTTTAACTTGTGCTAAAAGTTTAATTAATTAGTCCTTTTGCTCGTGGGTAAGCGTATACAGACCTGTCATATTTATTATATTTCTATAATAATCTTTTTGTTGATAAGGCTTGCAACAGTTAGATTTATCTGATTTATCAGAATCTGATGAGGATGAAGATGAAATATGTTCTTCTTCATCTTCTGATTCTATTTCAGAATCAGAGGATGTAAGTAGAATTTTCATCAGGGTTTGTTTTAACCCTTCGTCAATCTGAAGCTCATTTAACTTCCTCTTGACAGTGCATCTGTTCATGTAATGAACTGTACGGCCACATTTGTAACATTTTATTTCTCTTATCTCTTTGTTTTTAGAACCAGAGGGACGTGAGTGCTTGTGTTTGTGCGTGAATTTGTCATATTTTTTATGACGTGATTTTTCACGTTTAGGAAAAACTATCTTTTGTATTTTTCTCCTAATTTTTTAAGATAAAGGACGTACCTGAGGATCACAGTTAAATTATTCACAGAATTCGCCAAGCTATGTTTGCTCAAGTAGACATTCTCTTTTCATTTGATCTTTTAATTTAAGATCAGTGCAGATAGCTAATCCTATTTTAATACATGCAAAAATAAGGTTTCCATATGTAAGAGTTTCATATAGGATGGTTCCATCGTCGAGGCGAAGAGAAACCTTAACCTTTTTAGCAAATAGATTGGGAAGGCCTTCAATGAATTTTACTTGCAAAGGCTATCATAAAGTGTCATGACGCTGCTAAAAAATATATCCTTGTAAAAAATGGGTTAACAATGGACATCTTAATTTTGGAGTAAGATCTTGATCTCCAATGGATCCAAAGAAAGTGATCTACAATCATTTGAATAAGATTATAGACGATTTTGTTTGGTGTTTTTGTTCCTTTGGAAGATTCTTAGTTCAAATCGATTTCACTAAGAAGGTCTTCTTTCAAACGTAAAGAAAATTATCCCACCAACCCTTTAGAGTTCCGTAAAAAACCAAATAATGGCTCGAGCAACAATGTGGGGTTTTGCTACTGCTTGATATCTGGATTGAACAACAGTGGCAAACATAAGCATATGATAAAGAGTGTGGATAATCTGATGTTCAAAAAATCCATCGATATTCCATTCATAGAGAGAACTTCCATCATAAGAATTTCCCATAAAATGGGTATCCTCTTCGAATAATAAATCTGGAGGAGTAGGCTTTTTGTAATAGTATTTTTCCAGATTTTTCTTAGGATAAGAAATCTTCAATATATCTTGAGGAGAAGGATGTGGATCTTGAAGTTCATGAAAAAGGTCATGAATTTCATCGATATTGGTTTGATTATCAGATTCGGCTGAGGATTCGTTTGAATCTTCTTCCATGACATATCCTCAAGAGCTCACATCTTTTTTAAATTTAGAATCAAATTCTGAATGTCTTCAGAAGAAGGTCCAAACTTAAGAGAAAGTTTAGGAGGTGGCTGAATAAAAGGTCTAATAATAGAATTTGAACTGGTAGGGACTTTTTCTGAAGCTCTACTAGTTTCGGGACCTTTTTATTTAAGCACCTGATCAATTTTAGATTCTAAGCTAAAAAGATGTTCAGCAATAATTTGAAGTATACTGTTACTATAATTAAGTTGTTTAATTATAGTAATAAATTCCTTTAGAATTTGTGGATCAGAACTTATTTTTGAGGCCGCTAATTCTAAAAGTTTATCATCCACCATTTTTGCAACTGATGGAGGATAAGATGCTTCAATAATTTTTCCTTGCTCAGTTTGCCATTTTTTAGTAGTCAAAATAGCAACTTGAGAGGATTGAGCATAGTAACTGCAAAACCAAGACGAAAGGAATAATTGCTTTTGCTTGACTATTTCTTTCTCACATTTTTTCAAAATATAGCTCTGATATCTCGAAACATTATTTTATAGAAGTAAAACTTCTATACCAAGTATGGAAGTTGTCATACTTAGATTGGTGATACTCTTTTAGTACCATTTCCCTAGTCTTAGAACCTAGTTTGTAGCTCATTAAGACTAAAGTTCATTTTAGATTGAGTGAGAGATTGATTTTCTCTCACTGGATGATAGATATGATTTCTGTTTAGGCGAAGGGCCTCGACCGATGGTTCAGGAGTGTGGGAACCATCCGATCTAGACTTCTCTGAGGTTTCAGAAGGGATAGAAACCCTATGAAGTGTGATAGATCGATGGGTTGAATCTGACTTCAACATCGCCATCAGCCGTTTGAATTATCTGATCTATATCTTGATTAATGGAAGGTCTTGGAGTGACCGCAGATGGTATGGTCCATGATTATGGAAATACCACCATATTCTATTTAATAACTCTGTTAGTAGCAATATGGGATGCTAACAGATTTATTTTAATCAGAGTAGTTCATTTGACTGGTTGAACAGCTTTCCAAACTTTAGGATTTAGAGTATTTAATACTCGAAAATGAAGTCTGAAAATTAAAGCAATAGTTTTAGAACTAGAGAGAAAATCATAACCATAAAGCTGTAAATGTAATTTTAAAGCTTCAAAAAGATTTATATCAGAAAGAGATAAACTCAGATTGGGAAAGGTGATGAAATAAATAGACCCGTGATAGAGGCTAGTCTCTACAACACTCATTAGGGATTGAGCCTAGTGAAGGCATCTGCCATCTCTTAGGCTTGCTAAATAGAAGCATTTAGATCATTAAGGGTTAAAGGTTTGAATGCTATCTGCATCATCCCTATATGAATATATTTAAAGTCTTGCATATATTTATGCAGATCTTCAAACATTAGTAGATAAATGGTTTTGTCCACTTGATCTATAGTAATGGTTTGTTCTATAGTTTTTACTGAAGATTTTCCCTTAAAATCAAAAGTTCCAAATTGATAAATGATAGTTTTATCAATTTTGGGGAGAGACCATCTATTTAGGTCTTCTTCATTCAAGAGGAACTCTACCATTTCAGAGTTTTTGATTAAATTATTATTTATCCTAATTGTTAGATTAGAAGTTACTTCAGAAGAAGTAGAAGCCATATAATCAAAAAGGGGAGAAAGGGAGAGAGGAATATGATGCAGGGAGAGTTTGAAACAAATCAGCACATAAGAAGAAAACAAACTAAGTATAAACCTCCACTAGAGAATTATCCCAGACAGTCAACAAAAATAAGACTTATAACCCTTTCAAGCATCCACGCAACAGGGATTTATGGCCATTTGCGCTGAAGACGGGATAAAGCCATGGAAGGAATGAACAAAGTGCTGGTTCATCCAAAGCACGGTGAAATGCAACAAAAATTCTCTAACAACCTTCCCCCCCCGAAGGGATCACTGCATCATGGCTCTGATACCATCCTAGAAAAATGATTCAAGGACAAAATCTTGCTCATTTCTTCACGGACTGCCAAATCCCATGGATTTGGAGCTGGAATGTTAAACTTGGAAAGGACCCCTTCAATCAGTTAGTCCTTCAAAGACAGTTCTTATTAAAATGGTGGAATTCAATCAACGTTGAGGATAAGCTCAAACAAATTAAAGCGCAAATAAGAAATTGTTGATTTATTAAAGAAAGGAATAATTCATCAATCTTACTCCCCTTGGAGCTGTATCGCACTCTATGTTATGAATTGAAAAGGAAAGAGGGAGACCGTCACTTGTAATTAATTACAAGACATTAAACATAGTTTTAAAATGGATCCGATATCCAATTCCTAATAAAAGGGATTTATTAAATAGATTGCATAATGCAAAAATATTTTCCAAATTTGATTTAAAATCAGAATATTGGCAGATCCAGATAAAAGAATCGGATTGCTATAAAACAACATTTGCAGTGCCCTTCAAACGTTAAGCAAAGGTACTATTATTAAATAAAAGATATACTTTGCTTAGAAGCAAAGGTACAGAATATTATAAGATGGCTACTTTTGGAAAGTAGTAATTATTTCATTTGGTGGGACCGCTTTATGCATGGTAAAGTAGATTCCCTGCTGGTGGAGATAAATAATGATGCTTTCCTTTTGTGCTGTAAAGGCAAAGTGGAAGCAATAATTTAGCTGTAGGAATCCATTAAGTTTCTCCAGTGGATTCCACATTGACACCGTCAGAAGAGTCACCACTATCGCAGATGTAGATAGGGTGATTGAACACCTTGGCGAGTTGATTCTCATAAATCTTCTTGAGACATTCCTTGTGTTGGATTTCATTCTCATGAGGGTAACATCTTTTGATGCTTTGGAGTACCTCATCAACCGATAGCTCAAAATTTATAGTTTTTTGAGGGATCATTAGTTCAGAATAAGCTTTAATAATAGCTTTAATTTGTTTGAGCTTATCCTCAACGTTGATTGAATTCCACCATTTTAATAAAAATTGTCTTTGAAGGACTAACTGATTGAAAGGGTCCTATCCAAGTATAACGTTACAGCTCCAAATCCATGGGATTTGGCAGTCCGTGAAGAAATAGGCAAGATTTTGTCCTTGAATCATTTTTCTGGGATTAATAGCCCTCATTTTGGGGGTAGCTTCCATCCATTCATTGAAGACCTCTTTGATTGGATCTGGAAGAATATTTAATTCTGCTCCAAAATAGTTCCACCATCTAAAGAACCATGCTGGAAGTTCTTTGTTGATAATATCTTTGTTCATTATGAACATCCATGAATGCCTTCATTTGTCGTTGAGAAGGAAGAAGGCTTTCATCATAGCTTGCACATAACACCAATAATTTATGCCAATTTTGTACTATAAATTAGTGGAGGATAAAAATACATTTTTCCCTTGGAATGGAGTTAGACCCCATTCACTTTGATGAAAGATCTTTTGTATAATGCATTTGCTATACAAAATTGTATGGTTCATCTGATCACGAACATGATTAATCTCAATATACTTTAATTGTATTAAGATTTTTTCATAATTTTCTCTTGAGAGATTAGATTCAAATGGGAAAGGATTGTTTCCCAAATATCTTTCAAATAAGGGCCACAGATTATTTATTGAATAATCAGAGGGATTAATTTCAATAATATTCTATTTTATTTCTTTAGAGAAATAAACAGTTCTTGCAACACATGGGATAGTTGCTTTTTTTAAAGGGTTCACCCTTTTCAACCATAGTTAAAGAGGAAGTACCATAAAGATAAGTTTTCAAATCAATCAGGCCAATTATTGAATTGACCGGATCTTTGGCATTAGTGCGGCCACGGCCGTGACCACCATGTAAAGAAGGACTTTCTTGGTTAGGAGTGGTCATTCTTCCATGCGGGGTGATCCACCCCTGATCCTCCCTGCAAGAATTCCCGTGTTAGAAAATCTGGAAGAGAATTTTCATTACCTTTAATGAATTTAATGTCAAAATTGAAGACAGAGAGCTGCGATTTTCATGATGCAAAAATTTATTTTGAAACTAAATTTTTAACATCCTGCTCAATAATGTATTTGAACAGTCAATTCAAAGAAGAAAATGTTGATTTAGTAAGTCATCTTGAAACTTCGAGATGCACTTAATAACAGAAAGCATTTCTTTTTTGATAATGGAATACTTTTGTTGAGTAGGATTCCATTTACCAGAAATGAAGCGAACTAATTCTTCTTTAGAATTCTTACGCTGCTTTAAGATAGCTCCATAGCCTTTATCAGAGGTATCAGTTTCAACAATTTTGAAACTAGTGGGGTCCACAAGATTAAGACAGGGAAGGTTTTGAACCCTTTCTTTAATTTTACGTACTGCCATGGTATGAGTATCAGATCATGATGGGGGATTCTTTTTAATCTGTCAAAGAGTGGGGCTACATCTTTGGCAAGATTTTGATAGAAATCAGCTACATAATTGAGAGCTCCTAAGAATCGCTGTAGCTGGTTTTTATCTAAAATGATATCAAAAAATTTGTTAGCAAATTCAATACTTCTATTAATTGGTATAATAAAAGCATTGGATATATTATGACCTAGAAATCTTATTTCAGTTTGAAATAATTTGATTTTTAGCTCTGAAATAACTAACCCATTTTTTAAAATTAACCATTTAAATGTTTTTAGATGCTTGAAGTGTTCGTCAAAAGTATTTGAGAACACAAGAACATCATCAATATAGACTAAAATATATTTAAAATAATCTTTAAATATATTATTCATGATATGTTGAAATTCAAAAGGTGCATTTTTTAAACCAAAGGGCATTACGTTCCATTCGTAATGTCTGAAGGGCACCGTAAATGTTGTTTTATAGCGATCCGATTCTTTTATCTGGATCTGCTAGTATCGTGATTTTAAATCAAATTTGGAAAATATTTTTGTATTATGCAATCTATTTAATAAATCTCTTTTATTAGGAATTGGATATTTGATCCATTTTAAAACTTTGTTTAATGGCTTGTAATTAATTACAAGTCGTGGTCTCTCTCTTTCCTTTTCTGCCAAATTCATAACATATGGTACAGCTCCAAGGGGGGTAAGATTGTCGAATTATTCTTTTCTTTAATAAATCAGCAATCTCTTCTTTGCATAAAGAAAGGTAGTGTTCGTTCATCTAACAAGGGCGAGCCTTCATAGGAATGTCATGTTCATTGAAATGATCAATGTACGGGAGATCCACTTCATGAGTTTTTCTTTCCCAAAAAGCAATTGGGTTGTTGCCACAGACTTCCTTTTGGAATTCTTGGTGGCAATTTTGAATTTTTGCTTTTAATTTTGGGGAAGAAATTTGTTGTTTAATAGTTAAACTAGCAATTTTTCTTGTAAATAATTTATATGCATAGACTTATTATTAAGCCTATTCATTTCATTTATGATAATTTTTTTAGGATTGGTGATAAAACGGAATGTGATTTCTTTATCCCAAAAAAATACTGAATTCCCGTATCATCAATTCTAGTGATAGGCATTATTTTAAGAAGAAAAGGAGTTCCCAAAATAATGTGTTGTGTCAAATTTTTGACTAAAATAAAAGGCATTTGAATGCAAATATCATCTTGACACACGGCCACAGATGATAATTTATACTTAATCTGTAAAGATTCACCGTATTGCCTTTAACTAATTTTTTTCAAAATATTTAGAAGGAATTATTCCTTCTTGTATGCAATTTAAATCTGCTCCACTATCAGCTAGAGTAGTTAAATTTGGACAAATAAATTCTTTATTTATAATAAATTTAATAGAAATATACCATTTTTAGTATATTGCCTTTTGAATATTTTATAAGAAACCTGGTTCTTGATTAGAATCGACTTCTATATTTTCAAATGAATTGGGCATCTTCTGATTAATTTCAAGATCCATTAGATGACCATTCATTTGCTCACTTTAATTTCTTTGAACTTCTAATTTTAGTTTCTTTAATTCAATTTTAGCTAAAGAAGTCAATTAGAAGATGATGAACTTGCCTATTTTTCTTAAATACTTCAGATTAGGAGTATATAGGAGGCTTGTAATTAAATTTTTCTAATTTATCTTTTTTCTTATCATTAAGAAGATCTATAATTTTATCACGAGTTGAATCATCTTCGACTTGTGTTAAAAGTTTAATTAATTGGTCCATTTGCTCATGGGTGAGCGTATACAGACCTGTCATATTTATTATATTTTTATAATAATCTTTGGACAGACAAATAGTTAGATTTAATTTAACTGATGAGAATGAAGATAAAATATGTTCTTCTTCATCTTCTAATTCTATTTCAGAATCAGAGGATGTAAGTAGAATTTTCATCAGGATTTGTTTTAACCCTTCATCAATCTGAAGTTCATTTAACTTCTTCTTGACAGCGCATCTGTTCACGTAATGACCTGCACGATCACATTTGTAATATTTTATTTCTCTAGTCTCTAGGGTTTTAGAACCAGAGGGATGAGAGTGCTTGTGTTTGTGCGTGAATTTGTCATATTTTTTATGACGTGATTTTTCACGTTTAGGAAAAATAGTCTTTTGTGTTTTTCCCCTATTTTTGGAAGA
Organism: Cymbidium sinense; assembly: GCA_021442155.1. Lineage (NCBI taxonomy): Eukaryota > Viridiplantae > Streptophyta > Magnoliopsida > Asparagales > Orchidaceae > Cymbidium > Cymbidium sinense. The sequence goes on along the minus strand of CM038220.1, from coordinate 114,031,855 downwards.
TAAAGGACGTACCTGAGGATCACAGTTGAATTATTTGCAGAATTCACCAAGCTATTTTCGCTCAAGTAGACGTTCTCTTTTCATTTGATCTTTTAATTTAAGATCAGTGCAGATAGATAATCTGGTTTTAATACATGCAGAAATAAGGTTTCCATATATAATAGTTTCATATGGGATGGTTCCATTATAGAGGCGAAGAGAAACCTTAACCTTTTCAGCAAATAGATTGGGAAGGCCTTCAATGAATTTTTGCTTCCAGTGAAGGCTATCGGCATCATAAAGTGTCATGACGCGTGCTAGAAATATATCCTTGTACCATCGAAAATGGGTTAAGGATGAACATCTTAATTTCTGGAGTAAGGATCTTGTTTTTTCTACTTTATCTCCAATGGATCCAGCAAAGTGATCTACAATCATTTGAATAAGATTATAGACCACATTTTTGTTTGGTGTTTGCTGTTCCTTTGGAAGATTCTTAGTGTTCAAATCAATTTCACTAAGAAGGTCTTCTTTTTGCTGAACAGAAAGAACATTATCCCACCAACCCTTTAGAGTTCTAGAAAAACCTGAAATAATGGCTCAAGGACCAATGTGGGGTTTTGCTACGGCTTGATATCTGGATTGAAAAGTAGTGGAAAACATAAGCATACGATGAAGAGTGTGGATAATCTGATGTTCAGAAAATCCATCAATATTCCATTCATAGAGAGAACTTCCATCATAGGAATTTCCCACAAAATGGGTATCCTCTTCGAATAACAAATCTTGAGGAGTAGGCTTTTTGTAATAGTATTTTTACAGATTTTTCTTAGGATAAGAAATCTTCTGGATATCTTGAGGAGGAGGATGTGGATCTTGAAGTTCATGAAAAAGGGCATGAATTTCATTGATATTGGTTTGATTATCAGATTCGGCTGAGGATTCATTTGAATCTTCTTTACTAGCTGATATCCTCAAGAGCTCTGACATACTTGTCTTTTAAATTTAGAATCAAATTCTGAATGTCTTCAAAAGAAGTTCCAAACTTAAGAGAAAGTTTAGGAGGTGGCTGAATAAAAGGTCTAATAATATAATTTGAACTGGTAGGGGCTTTTTCTGAAGCTCTACTAGTTTCAGGATCTTTTTGTTTAAGCACCTGATCAATTTTAGATTCTAAGCTAAAAAGATGTTCAATAATAATTTGAAGTATATTGTTGCTATAATTAAGTTGTTTAATTATAGTAATAAATTCCTTTAGAATTTGTAGATCAGAACTTATTTTTCTGAAGGCCGCTAATTCTAAAGGTTTATCATCCACCATTTTTGCAACTGATGGAGGATAAGATGCTTCAATAATTTTTTCTCGCTTTGCCATTTTTGGTAGTCAAAATAGCAACTTGAGCAGATTGAGCATAGTAATTGCAAAACCAAGCGACAAAAGGAATAGTTGCTTTTGCTTCATTATTTCTTTCTCTCATTTTTTTAAAATATAGCTCTGATATCTTGAAACGTTGTTCTATAGAAGTAAAACTTCTATACCAAGTATGGAAGTTGTCATACTTAGATTTGTGATACTCTTTTAGTACCACTTCCCTAATTTTAGAACCTAGTTTGTAGCTCATTAAGACTAAAGTTCATTTCAGATGGAGTGGGAGATTGATTTTCTCACTAGATGATAGATATGATTTCTGGTAAATTTAATCGATGGTTTAGTGTGGGAACCATCCGATCTAGACTTCTCTAAGGGTTCAGAAGGGATAGAAACCCTAGGAAGTGTGATAAATTGATGAAGGTTGAATCTGACTTCAACATCACCATCAGCCGTTTGAATTATCTGATCTATATCTTGATTAATGGAAGGTCTTGGAATGACCACAGATGGTATGGTCCATGATTCTAGAAATACCACCTCATTCTATTTAATCACTCTGTTAGTAGCAATATGGGATGCTAATAGATTTGTTTCAATCAGAGTAGTTCGTTTGGCTAGTTGAACAGCTTTCTGAACTCTAGGATTTAGAGTATTTAAAACTTGAAAATGAATTCTGAAAATTAAAGCAATCAACCGAGAAAATCATAACCATAAAGTCAGAAATGTAATTTTAAAGCTTCAAAAAGATTTATATCGAAAAGAATAAGTCGATTGAAATAAACAGCGTAATGACTTCTCTACAACACTCATTAGGGATTGAAGAAGGCATCCATCTCTTTTGCTAAAATACATTTAGACTTTTAAGGGTTAAAGGTTTGAATGCTATCTGTATCAACCCTATATGAATATATTTAAAGTCTTTCATATATTTATGCAGATCTTTAAATATTAGTAGATAAATGATTTTGTCCATTTGATCTACAATAATGGTTTGTTCTACAGTTTTCACTGAAGATTTTCTCTTAAAATCAAAAGTTCCAAATTGATAAATGATAGTTTTATCAATTTTGCGGAGAGACCATCTATTTAGGTCTTTTCATTCAAGAAACTGCCATTTCAAGTTCTTGATTAAATTATTATTTCTAATCATTAGATTAGAAGTTACTGAAGAAGAAATATAATCAAAAGGGGAGAAAGGAGAGGAAGATGATGCAGGGAGAGTTTCAAACAAATCACCACATAAGGATAAAACAAACTAAGTATAAACCTCCTAGAGAATTATCCTGCCAACAAAAAATAGACTTATAACCCTTTCAAGCATCCATAAATAGGGATTTATATTTTTAAGATGGGATAAAGCCATGGAAGGAATGAACAAAGTGGTTCATCCAAAGCATGGTGAAATGCAACAAAGAATTAACATCTATCCTCCCTATCACCCATCATCCGATAATTTACTTTTACCAGGATATATAAAATACTTATTTATTAAAGCTTAAAAATAACTTACACGATGATAGTAGGAGGAAGCAGGAAGAACTATGTACACAAGAGGAGAATAGAGAAGAGAAAAAAACTGAGCACCACGAGACATAGCCTCCTTATATAGAAGTGGAGGGAAAGGAGAAACTTTTCTTAGAAGCTAAGCAAATGTATAATTATTAAATAGAAACTTTGCTGTGAAGCAAAGGTACTATTATTAAATAAAAGAGAAACTTTGCTTAGAAGCTAAGCAAAGTTACATAATATTATAAGGTGGCTATTTTTGGAAAGTAGCAATTATTTCATTTGGTGGGACTGCTTTATGCGTTGTAAAGTAGATTCCCTGCTGGTGGAGACAAATAATGATGCTTTTCTTTTGCGCTATAAAGGGAAAGTGGAAGCAATAATTTAGCTGTATGAAGCTAGAATCTATTAAGTTTCTCCAGTGGATTCCATTAACGTCGAAGAGTACCAGTCAGATAGATAGGATTAAACACCTGAAGTTGATTCTAAATCTTCCGCGACATTCCTTATATTTCATTCTCAGAGGTAATCTTTGATGCTTTACCTCATCAATCGATAGCTCAAAATTTGTAGTTTTTAGGATAGTGAATAAGCTTTAATAATAGCTTTAATTTGTTTGAGCTTAATCTCAACGTTGATTGAATTCCACCATTTTAATAAAAACTGTCTTTGAAGGACTAACTGATTGAAAGGGTCCTTTGCAAGTATAACTTTCCAGCTCCAAATCCATGAGATTTGGCAGTCCGTGAAGAAATGAGCAAGAGTTTATGCTTGAAACATTTTTCTCGGATTAATAGCCCTCATTTTGGGGGCAGCTTCTATCCATTCATTGAAGACCTCTTTGATTGGATCTGGAAGAATATTTAACTCTACTCCAAAATAGTTTCACCATCTGAAGAACCATGCTGAAAGTTCTTTGTTGATAATATTTTTGTTCATTATGAACATCCATGAATGCCTTCGTTTATCATTGAGAAGGAAGAAGGCTTTCATCATAAAACATACACCAATAATACGCCAATTTTGTGTAAATTAGTGGAGGATAAAATACATTTTTCCTTGGAATGGAGTTTGACCCATTCACTTTGATGAAAGATCTTTTGTATAACGCATTTGCTATACAAAATTAAGGTCGGAACATGATTAATCTCAACACACTTTAATTGTATTAAGATTTTTTCATAATTTTCTCTTGAGAGATTAGATTCAAATGGGAAAGGATTATTTCCCAAATATCTTTCAAATAAGGCCCACAGATTATTTATTGAATAATTAGAGGGATTAATTTCAATAATATTCAATATTATTTCTTTAGAGAAATGAACAAGTTCTTGTGCAATGATAACTTTTAGGGATGGTGTTGCAGCTTTTTTAGAGGGTTCACCCTTTTCAACCATAGTTGAAGAGGAAGTACCATAAAGATAAGTTTTCAAATCGATCATACCAATTGTTGAATTGATCATCTTTTTCATTAGTGCCACGCGCACCTTGTGATAAAAAAAGGATTTCTTAGAGTGGTCATTCTTCCATGCAGATCCACGATCGTGCAATTGGGTTAGAAAATCTGAAAGAGAATTTTCATTACCTTTAATGAATTCAATGTCAAATGAAGACAGAGCTGCAAGATGCAAAAATTTGTTTTGAAACTAAATTTTTAACATCCTGCTCAATAATGTATTTGACTGACGAATAGTTAATTCGAAGAAGAAAATGTTGATTTAGTAAGTCATCTTGAAACTTGAGATGCACTTAATAAAAAAGCATTTCTTTTTGATAATGGAATACTTTTAGAGTATTCATTAAAACAAAGTGAACTAATTCTTCTCTAGAATTCTTTCGCTGCTTTAAGATACCTCCATAAATCTTATCAAGGCATCGCCAATAATTTTGAAACTAGTGTCACAAGATTAAGAGGGAAGGTTTTGAACCCTTTCTTTAATTTTACACCTGGTATGAGTATCGAATGGTGGGGATTCTTTTTAATCTGAAAGTGGGCCTTTGGCAAGATTTTGATAGAAATCCTACATAATTGAGAGCTCTAAGAACCCATTGAATGATTTTATCTAAAATGATATCAAGAAATTTATTAGCAAATTTAATACTTCTATTAATTGGTATAATAGAAGCATTGGATATATTATGGCTTAAAAATCTTATTTCAGTTTGAAATAATTTGATTTTTGGCTCTAAAATAACTAACCCATTTTTTAAAATTTATCATTTAAATGTTTTTAGATGATTGAATTATTCATCAATAGTATTTGAGAACACAAGAACATCATCAATATAGACTAAATTATATTTAAAATAATCTTTAAATATATTATTCATGATATGCTAAAATTCAGAAGGTGAATTTTTTAAACCAAAGGGCATTATGTTCCATTCGTAATGTCTACCATAAATTATAAATTTATATAATGGATCTGCCAAAGATCCTCATTTTAAATCAATTTTGGAAAATATTTTTGCATTATGCAACCTATTTAATAAATCCCTTTTATTAGGAATTGGATATCTGATCCATTTTAAAACTTTATTTAATGGCATGTAATTAATTACAAGTCAGCCTCTTTCCTTCGTCAAATTCATAACATAGATCATGACGCCCAAGAGTAAGACAATTATTCCTTTCTTTAATAAATCAAAATCTCTTCTTTGCATAAAGCAAGATAGGTTTGCTCATCGACAAGGAGCCTTAGTGGAATGTCTCGTCGAAATTATCAATGTAGGAGATCCACTGTGAGTCTTTCTTCCCGAAAAGCAATTGTCAAAGACTTCCTTTTGGAATGGTGGCAATTTTGAATTTTTGCATTTAATTTTGGGGAAAAAATTTGTTGTTTAATAATTAAACTAGCAATTTCTTCTTGTAAATAATTTATATGCATAGACTTATTATTAAGCCTATTCATTTCATTTATGATAATTTTTTTAAGATTGGTGATAAAATGGAATGTGATTTCTTTATCCCAAAGGAAACACTGAATTCCTGTATCATCAATTCTAGTGATAGGCATTATTTTAAGAAGAAAAGAAGTTCCCAAAATAATGTGTTGTGTCAAATTTTTGACTAAAATAAAAGCCATTTGAATGCAAACATCATCTTGACACATGGCCATAGATGATAATTTATACTTAATCTGTAAAGATTCAATCAACACGCCTTTAATAGCTTATTTTTTAAAAAATATTTTAAGGAATTATTCCTTCTTGTATGCAATTTAATCGCTCCACAATCAATATTTAATGGCTTGTATCATAATAAAGTATGTCCCTCTTTCCTTTATATCAATTCAATCCATTCATGAAGACCCTTTGAGGATCTAGAAGAATATTTAATTTAAAATAGTTCCACCATCTCAAGAACCATGAAGTTCTTTGTTTATATATCTTTGTTCATTATGAACATCCATGAATGCCTCGCTTGTTGTTGAAGGAAGAAGGCTTTCATCATAGCTTGCACATAACACCAATAATTTATGCCAATTTTGTACTATAAATTAGTGGAGGATAAAAATACATTTTTCTCTTGGAATGGAGTTAGACCAAATTCTTTTTAAGCTTTAATAAATAAGTATTTTATATATCGGTAAGTCTGCATCGTGAGCCATGATGGGTGAGCCTTGGTAGGAAGGATGTAAGAGATTTTTTATTGCATTTCATGATGCTTTGGATGAACCAGCACTTTGTTCATTCCTTCCATGGCTTTATCCCGTCTTCATCACAAATGGCCATAAATCCCTATTGCGTGGATGCTTGGAAGGGTTATAAGTCCTATTTTTGTTGACTGTCTCGGATAATTCTCTTGTGGAGGTTTATACTTAGTTTATTTTATCCTTATGTGGTGATTTGTTTCAAACTCTCCCTGCATCATCTTCCTCTCTCCCTTTCTCCCCTTTTTGATTATATGGCTTCTACTTCTTCTAAAGTAACTTCTAATCTAATGATTAGGAGAAATAATAATTTAATCAAGAACTCTAAAATGGCAGAGTTCCCCTTGAATGAAGAAGACCTAAATAGATGGTCTCTCCCCAAAATTGATAAAATTTTCATTTATCAATTTGGAACTTTTGATTTTAAGGAAAAATCTTCAGTAAAAATTGTAGAACAAACCATTACTGTAGATCAAATGGACAAAACCATTTATCTACTAACGTTTGAAGATCTGCATAAATATATGCAAGACTTTAAATATATTCATATAGGGATGATAAAGGTTGCATTCAAACCTTTAACCCTTAAAGGTCTAAATGCTTCTATTTTAGCAAGCCTAAGAGATGGCAGATGCCTTCACTAGGCTCAATCCCTAATGAGTGTTGTAGAGACTAGCCTCTATCACGGGCCAGTTTATTTCAACAACTTTCCCAATCTGTGTTTATCTCTTTTTGAGATAAATCTTTTTGAAGCTTTAAAATTACATTAACAGCTTTTTGGTTATGATTTTCTCCCAGGTTCTAAAACTATTGGTTTAATTTTCAAAATTCATTTTTTAGTTTTAAATACTCTAAATCCTAGAGTTCGGAAAGCTATTCAACCAGCCGAACTAACTACTCTGATTGAAATAAATCTGTTAGCATCCCATATTGCTACTAATAGAGTGATTAAATGGAATGAGGTGGTAATCATGGACCATACCATATGCGGTCACTCCAAGACCTTCCATTAATCAAGATATAGATTAGATAATTCAAATAGCTGATGGCGATGTTGAAGTCAAATTCAACCCTCATCAATCTATCACACTTCCTAGGGTTTCTATCCCTTCTGAAACCTCAGATAAGTCTAGATCGGATGGTTCCACACTCAACCATGACGAGCTGCAAACAAATCATATCTATCACCTAATAGAGAAAATCAATCTCCCACTCCATATAAAATGAACTTTAGTCTTAATAAGCTATAAACTTGGTTCTAAGACTAGGGAAGTGGTACTAAAAGAGTATCACCAATCTAAGTATGACAACTTCCATACTTGGTATAGAAGTTTTACTTCTATAGAATAACGTTTCGAGATATAAAAGCTATATTTTGAAAAAATAAAAGGAAGAAATAGTCGAGCAAAAGCAACTATTCCTTTCATCACTTGGTTTTGATTACTAATTCAATCCGATTGCTGTTTTGACTACCAAAATGGCAAACTGAGCAAGGAAAAATTATTGAAGCATCTTATCCTCCATCAGTTGCAAAAATGGTGGATGATAAACCTTTAGAATTAGCGGCCTTCGAAAAAATAAGTTTTGATCCACAAATTCTAAAGAAATTTATTACTATAAAAAAACAACTTAATTATAATAACAATATACTTCAAATTATTGAACATCTTTTTAGCTTAGAATCTAAAATTGATCAGCTGCTTAAACAAAAGGGTCTCAAAACTAGTAGAGCTTCAGAAAAAGCCCCTACCAATTCAAATTCAATTATTAGACCTTTTATTCAGCCACCACCTAAATTTCCTCTTAAGTTTGGATCTTCTTCTAAAGACATTCAGAATTTGATTCTAAATTTAAAAGACAAGTATGTTGGAGCTCTTGAGGATATCGCCTGAAGAAGATTCAATCCTCAACCGAATCTGATAATCAAACCAATATCGATGAAATTCATGCCCTTTTTAATGAACTTCAAGATCCACATCCTCCTCCTCAAGATATCCAGAAGATTTCTTATCCTAAGAAAAATCTGGAAAAACTCTATTACAAAAAGCCTACTCCTCCAGATTTATTATTTGAAGAGGATACCCATTTTGTAGGAAATTCCTATGATGAAAGTTTTCTCTATGAATGGAATATCGATGGATTTTCTGAACATCAGATTATCTGTACTCTTCATCGTATGCTTAGGTTTGCCACTGCTATTCAATCATGATAGCAAAGAAGAAAACCCCACATTGTTTAAGCCATTATTTTAGGTTTTTCTCGGAACTCAAATGGTGGGATAATTTTTTTCGTGAAAAGGAAGACCTTCTTAGTGAAATCGATTTGAACTAAGAATCTTCCAAAGGAACAAGAACACCAAATAAAAATGCATCTATAATCTTATTCAAATGACAGATCACTTTGGATCCATTGGAGATCAAGGAGAAAAAAATAAGATCCTTACTCCAAAAATTAAGATGTCCATCCTTAACCCATTTTTGATGGTACAAGGATATATTTCTAGCACGCGTCATGACACTTTATGATGTCGATAGCCTTCACTGGAAGCAAAAATTCATTGAAGGCCTTCCCAATCTATTTGCTAAAAAGGTTAAGGTTTCTCTTCGCCTCTACGATGGAACCATCCCATATGAAACTCTTACATTTGGAAACCTTATTTATGCATGTATTAAAACTGGATTAGCTATCTACTTTAATCTTAAATTAAAAGATCAAATGAAAAGAGAACGTCTACTTGAGCGAAAATAGCTTGGCAAATTCTACAAAAATTTAACTATGATCCTCAAGTACATCCTTTATCTTCCAAAAATAGGGGAAAAACACAAAAGACTGTTTTTCCTAAACGTGAAAAATCACGTCATAAAAATATGACAAATTCACGCATAAACACAAGCACTCTCATCCCTCTAGTTCTAAAAACAAAGAGACAAGGAAAATAAAATATTACAAATATGGTCGTATAGGTCATTACGCGAACAGATGCATTATCAAGAAGAAGTTAAATGAACTTTAGGTTGACGAAGGGTTAAAATAAACCGTGATGAAAATTCTACTTACATCCTCTGATTCTGAAGTAGAATCAGAAGATGAAGAAGAACATATTTCAACTTCATCTTCATCAGATTCTAATAAATCTGATAAATCTAATGCTGCAAGTCAAGAAAAGATTATTATAAAATATAATAAATATGACAGATAATGCCACCCATGAGCAAAAGGACCATTAATTAAACTTTTAGCAAAAAGATGATTCAACTATAAAATTATAGATCTTCTTAATGATAAGAAGAAAGATAAATTAGAAAAATTTAATTACAAGCCTCCTATATACTCCTTATCCAAGTATTTAAGAAAAAATGATAAAAGTTCATCTTCTAATTACTTTTAAGAAAATAGAACAATTAAAAAACTAAAATTAGAAGTTCAAAAAATTAAAGCTAAGCAAGCGCAAATGAATGGTCGTCTAATGGATCTTGAAATTAATCAAAAGATGCCCAATTCATTTAAAAATATAGAAGCTGATTCTAATCAAGAACCAAGTTTCTTACAAAATATTCAAAAGGCAATATACCATAAATGGTATATTTCCATTAAATTAATTATAAATAAAGAATTTATTTTACCAAATTTAACTGCTCTAGTTGATAGTGGAGTAGATTTAAATTGCATACAAGAAGGAATAATTCCTTCTAAATACTTTGAAAATTAATGCAAATATGAGTCTACAAATTAAGTATAAATTATTATCTATGGCCCTGTGTCAAGATGATATTTGCATTCAAATACCTTTTATTTTAATAAAAAATTTGATACAACACATTATTTTAGGAACTCCTTTTCTTCTTAAAATAATGCCTATCACTAGAATTGATGATACTAATGTTTTCGGGATAAAGAAATCACATTTATCACCAATTAAAGAAATTATCATAAATTAAAATTCTTAATAATAAGTCTATATATAACAAGAAGAAATTGATAGTTTAACCATTAAACAACAAATTTCTTCAAAATTAAAGGCAAAAATATTTTCCAAATTTGAAAATAAGGATATGCAAATCCATAGAATCGATCGCTATAAAATAGCATTTATGGTGTTACATTACAATGGAACGTAATGCTTTGGTTTAAAAAATGCACATTAATTTCAAAGATATCATGAATAATATATTTAAAGATTATTTTAAATATATTTTAGTCTATATTGATGATGTTCTTATGTTCTCAAATACTATTGATGAACACTTCAACCATCTAAAAATATTTAAATGGTTAATTTTAAAAAATGGGTTAGTTATTTTTGAGCCAAAAATCAAATTATTTTAAACTGAAATAAGATTTTTAGGCCATAATATATCCAATGCTTCTATTATACCAATTAATAGAAGCATTGAATTTGCTAACAACTTTCCTGATATCATTTTAGATAAAATCCCTATTCTTAGAGCTCTCAATTATGTAATGATTTATCAAAATCTTGCCAAAGATGCACTTTTTGATAGATTAAAAAGAATCTTCCACCAATGATACTTATACCATGATACAAAATTAAAGAAAGGGTTCAAAACCTTCCCTGTCTTAATCTTACAGACCCCACTAGTTTCAAAATTATTGAAACAGATGCCTCTGATAAGGGCTATGGAGGTATCTTAAAGCAGTGAAAGAATTCTAAAGAAGAATTAGTTCATGCTTCGTAATGGAATCTACCAACAAAAAAGTATTCCATTATCAAAAAAAGAATACTTTATTATTGCATCTCAAAGTTTCAAGATGACTTACTAAATCAACATTTTCTTCTTCAAATTGACATTCACCAAATACATTATTGAGCATGATGTTAAAAATTTAGTTTCAAAATAAATTTTTGCATGAAAACGCAATCTTCCGATTTTGACATCAATTAATTAATGGTAATGAAAATTCTCAGATTTTCTAACCGAATTCAGGATGATCGTGATAACCATGAAAGAATGACCACTCCTAACAGAGGAAGTCCTTCTTATGAGGTCATGCTCTAAATGGCAAAGATCCGCCAATTCAATAATGGCATGATCATTTGAAAACTTATCTTTATACTTCCTCTTCCACTATTGAAAAGGGTGAACCTCTAAAAAAAGTCGCAACACCATCCCTAAAAGATATGCACAAGAACTATTTATTTCTAAAGAAATAAACAATATTATTGAAATTAATTCCTCTGATTATTCAACAAATAATCCGTGGGCTTATTTGAAAGATATTTGGGAAACAATCCTTTCCCATTTGAATCTAGTCTCTCAAGAGAAAATTATGAAAAAATTTTAATACAATCAAAGTGTGTTGAGATTAATCATGTTCGTGATGAGACGAACCATATAATTTTGTATATCAAATGCATTATACAAAAGATCTTTCATCAAAGAGAAAGGGTTCTAACTCCATTCCAAGAGAAAAATATATTTTTATCCTCCACTAATTTATAGTACAAAATTGGAATAAATTACTAGTGTTATGTGCAAGCTATGATGAAAGCCTTCTTCTTTCTCAAAGATAAATGAAGGCATTCATGGATGTTCATAATGAATAAAGATATTATCAACAAATAACTTTCAGCATGGTTCTTCAAATGGTGGAACTATTTTAGAGCAAAATTAAATATTCTTCCAGATCCAATCAAAGAGGTATTCAATGAATAGATGGAAGATGCCCCCAAAATGAGGGCTATTAATCCTAAAAAAATGATTCAAGGACAAAATCTTGCTCACTTCTTCACGGACTACCAAATCTCATGGATTTGGAGATAGAACGTTATATTTGGAAAGGACCCCTTCAATCAGTTAGTCCTTCAAAGATAGTTTTTAATAAAATGGTGGAATTCAATCAACATTGAGAATAAGCTCAAACAAATTAAAGCTATTATTAAAGCTTATTCTGAGTTAACGATCCCTCAAAAAACTACAGATTTTGAGCTATCGGTTGATGAGGTACTCCAAAGCATCAAAATATGTTACCCTCATGAGAATGAAATCCAACATAAGAATGTCTCAGGAATATTTTCGAGAATCAACTAGCCAAGATGTTTAATCACCTTATCTACATCTGCGATAGTGGTGACTCTTCTAACGGTGTCGATGTGAAATCTATAGGAGAAACTTAATGGATTCCAGCTTCATACAGCTAAATTATTGCTTCCACTTTGCCTTTACAGTGAAAAAGGAAAGCATCATTATTTATCTAAAAGAGAATCTACATTACACATAAAGCGTCCCACCAAATGAAATAATTGCTAGTTTCCAAAAGTAGCCACCTTATAATATTCTGTACCTTTGCTTAGCTTCTAAGCAAAGTATCTTTTATTTAATAATAGTACCTTTGCCTCACAAAGAAAGTTTCTATTTAATAATTATACCTTTGATATTCTGCAAAGTTTCTCCTTTCTCTCCATATATAAGACTATGTCTTTGTATCTGTGTGCTGTTTTCCTTCTCTTCTTCTTCTATTCTCATCTTGTACTCCAGTTCTTCCCGCTCACTAGTCATCGTAAGTTTTTTTTAAGCTTTAATAAATATGTTTTTTATATATCTTGGTAAAAGATTGGTATCAGAGCCATGATGGGGTAAATCCCTGGGAGGGGAAGGATGTTAGAGATTTTTTGTTGCATTTCATCATGATTTAGATGAACCTATACTTTGTTCATTCCTCCCATGGCTTTATCCCATCTTCATCACAAATGGCCATAAATCCCTGTTGCGTGGATGCTTGAAAAGGTTATAAGTTTTATTTTTATTGACTGTCTGGGATAATTCTCTAGTGGAGGTTTATAAGTTTATTTTATCCGTGGTAATTTGTTTCAAATTCTCCCTGCATCATCTTCCTCTCTCCCTTTCTCCCCCTTTTTGGTTATATGGCTTCTACTTCTTCTGAAGTAACTTCTAATCTAATTATTAGGAGAAATAATAATTAATCAAGAACTCTGAAATGGCAGAGTTCCCCTAAAATGAAGAAGACCTAAATAGATGGTCTCTTCCCAAAATTGATAAGACTATCATTTATCAATTTGGAACTTTTGATTTTAAAGAAAAATCTTCAGTAAAAATTGTAGAACAAACCATTACTGTAGATCAAATGGATAAAACCATTTACCTACTAATGTTTAAAGATCTGCATAATTATATGCAAGACTTTAAATATATTCATATAGGGATGATACAGATAGCATTCAAACCATTAACTCTTAAAGGTCTAAATGCTTCTATTTTAGCAAGCCTAAGAGATGGCAAATGCCTTCACTGGGCTCAATCCCTAATGATGTTGTAGAGACTAGCCTCTGTCACGGCCAATTTATTTCAACACCTTTCCCATTCTAAGTTTATCTCTTTTTGATATATATCTTTTTGAAGCTTTAAAATTATATTTACAGCTTTATGGTTATGATTTTCTCCCAGGTTCTGAAACTATTGCTTAATTTTCAAAATTCATTTGAGTTTTAAATACTCTAAATCTAGAGTTTGAAAATATCAATTAGAATGAACTACTCTGATAGAAATAAATCTGTTAGCATCCCATATTGCTACTAACAGAGTGATTAAATGGAATGAGGTGGTATTTCTAGAATCATGGACCATACCATCTGCGGTCACTCCAAGACCTTCCATTAATCAAGATATGGATCAGATAATTCAAATGGCTGATGGCGATATTTAAGTCAGATTCAACCCTCATCGATCTATCACACTTTCTAGGGTTTCTATCCCTTCTGAAACCTCAGAGAAGTCTAGATCGGATGGTTCCCACACTCCTAAACCATCAGTCGAGGCCTTTCACCTAAACAAAAATCATATCTATCATCGAGTGAGAGAAAATCAATCTCCCACTCCATCTAAAATAAACTTTAGTCTTAATGAGCTACAAACCATGTTCTAAGACTAGGGAAGTGGTACTAAAAGAGTATCACCAATCTACGATAACTTAGACTTTATAGAAGTTTTACTTCATAACAACGCGAGATATGAGCTATATTTCAAAAAGAGAAGAAATAGTCAAAAGCAACTATTCCTTTACGCTTGGTTTTGCAAGCTATGCTCAGGTTGCTTTGACCAAAAATGGCAACCGAGCAAGGAAAAAATTATTGAAGCATCTTATCCTCCATTTTGCAAAATGGTGGATGATAAACCTTAGAATTAGCCGCATTCAAAAAATAAGTTTTGATCCACAAATTTAAAGAATTTATTACTATAATTAAACAACTTAATTATAGTCGTATACTTCAAATTATTGTTGAACATCTTTTTTTTAGAATCTAAAATTGATCGTGCTTAAACCAAAGGCTAAACTAGTGAGCTCTAAAAAGCCCCTACCAGCTCAAATTCAATTATTAGACCTTTATTCAGACCTCAACTTCCTCTAAGTTTGGACCTTCTTAAAGACATTCCTATAAAATAAAGATGTCAAAGCTCTTGAGGATATTAGAAATAAAGAATATTCAAATGAATCATCGTAATCGATAATCAAACCAATATGAAATTCATGCCCTTTTTCATGAACATCAAGATCCACATCCTCCTTCAAGATATCAAGATTTCTTATCCAAGAAAAATCTAGAAAAACTATTATAAAAGCCTTCTCCAGATTTATTATTCAAGAGGGATACCCATTTCAGAAATTTTATGATGGAAGTTCTCTATGAATGGAATATCGATGGATTTTTGAACATCAATTCCACACTCTTCATCGATGCTTATGTTTGCAGTATTCAATCGATATCAAGAATAAAACCATTGTTGCTCGAGCCATTGTTTGGTTTTTCCGAACTCTAAATTGGTGGATAATTTTCTTTTCGTTCACAAAGAAGACCTTCTTAGTGAAATCGATTTGAACACTAAGAATCTTCCAAAGAACAAAGAAACACCTACAAAATGTGATCTAATCTTATTCAAATGATTATAGATTTTCGGATCCATTAGATCAAGGAGAAAAAAACAAGATCCTTAGAGATGTCCATCCTAACCCATTTGATGGTACAATATATTTGATGCAATGACACTTTGATGTCGAGCTTCAAAGAAGCAAAATTCATTGAAGGCCTTCAATCTATTTGGGTTAAGGTTTCTTCGCCTACGATGGAACCATTGCATATGAAACTCTTACATATGGAAACCTTATTTCTGCATGCATTAAAATTGGTTTAGCAATTTGTTCTGATCTTAAATTAAAAGATCAAATGAAAAGAGAGCGTCTACTTAAGTGAAAAGCTGAATTCTATAACAATTCAACTGATCGACGCCCTTATCTTCCATGGGGAAAATACCAAGACTATTTTTCCTAAATGAAAATATGCCATAAAAAATGACAAATTCACACAAACATAACTCTCATCCCTCTTCAAACCAAAGAGACAAGAGAAATAAAATGTTACAAATGTGGTCTATTTCATTAAACAAACATCTCCAAGAAGAAGTTAAATGAACTTTAAATTGACTAAGGGTTAATACAAATGATGAAAATTTACTGCATCCTCCGATTTAATCGAAGATGAAGAAGAACATATTTCATCTTCATTCTCATCAGATTATGTTAAATCTAATAAATCTAACTGTGCAAGTCCTGTCAATAGAAAGATTATTTTAAAAATATAATAAATAGGCTGATATACCCACGAGCAAAAGGACCAATTAATTAAACTTTTAGCACAAGTTGAAGATGATTCAACGATAAAATTATAGATCTTCTTAATGATAAAGAAGAAAGATAAATTAGAAAATTTTAATTACAAGCCTCCTATACTTTTTATTCAAGTATTTAAGTAAAAATAGGCAAGTTCATCATCTTCTAATGCCTTCTTTCAGAAATAAAAACTAATTAAACTAAAATTAGAAGTTGAAATTAAAGTGAGCAAAGCAAAATAAACATGATCTTGAAATTAATCAAGACCCCAATTCATTTTAAAAATATAACCGATTCTAATCAAGAACCATTTCTTACAACATTCAAAAAATAAACCAAAAATGATATATTTCCATTAAATTAATTATAAATAAAGAATTTATTTTACCAAATTTAATTTCTATTGATGAGCATTTAAATTGCATACAAGAAGGAATAATTCCTTCTAAATATTTTGAAAAAAATAAGCTAGTGAAAGGAAATAGGTGAATCTTCGATTAAATATAAATTATCATCTGTGGCCATGTCAAGATGATCTTTGCATTCAAATACCTTTATAAAAGGTCTAATAATAGATTTGAACTAGATTTTTTTTGAAGCTCTTAGTTTCTATCTTTTGTTCATGATCAATTTTAGATTCTAAAAATATGCAATAATTTGAAGTATTTACTTTAATTAAGTTGTTTAATTATAGTAATAAATTCCTTTTTAATTTGTTAAGAACTTATTTTTTCAAATCGCTAATTTAAAGGATCATCCACCATTTTTAACCGATGGAGGATAAGATTCTTAATAATTTTTTTCCTTGCTCGCTTTCCATTTTGGTCAAAATAGCAACTGAGATTGAGCATAATAACCCAAGAAAAGTTATAAAGGAATAGCTTTTGCTAATTATTTTTTCTCATTTTTTGAAATATAGATATCTCTAAAGTTGTTCTATGAAGTAAAACTTCTATACCAAATATGGAAGTTGTCATCTTAGATGATATTTTTAGTACCACTTCAGTCTTAAACCTTGTTTGTAGCTTATTAAGACTAAAGTTCATTTATAGATGAGATTGATTTTCTCTCACCGATGATGATATGATTTCTATTTAGGCGATAATTCAAGATGGTTAGAGTTTAACCATGACTTCTTTTAAGGATAAAATCTAGAATTGTGATGATTGACTTATTGAATCGACTTCAACAATAGCTTGGTTTATCTATCTATATCTTGATTAATGGAAGGCCTTAGAATAAGATAATGATTACTAAATCCACCTCATTATTTAATCACTTGTAGCAATATAGGATGCTAACAAATTTATTTCAATCGAGTCATTTTGGTTGAATTAAACTCTAGATTTAGAGTATTTAAAACTCAAAATGAATTCAAAATTAAAGCAATATAAGAGAAAATCATAACCATAAAGCTATAAATGTAATTTTTAAAGCTTCAAAAGATTTATATCGAAAGAGATAAACTTCAAAAGGTGTTGAAATAAATTGGCTCATGAAAGAGGCTATCTACAACACTCATTAGGATTGAGCTGAATCATTACCATATCTTAGGCTTTTAAAAAAGAAGCATTTAGACCTTTGGTTAAAGGTTTGAATGCTATCTTATCATCCCTATATGAATATATTTAAAGTGTTGCATATTTATGATAAGTTAGTAGATAAGTGGTTTTGTCCATTTGATTTACAGTAATGGTTTGTTCTACAGTTTTCACTGAAGATTTTCCCTTAAAATCAAAAGTTCCAAATTGATAAATGATTATTTTATCAATTTTGGGGGGAGACCATCTATTTAGGTCTTCTTCATTCAAGAACTTTGCCATTTCAGAGTTCTTGATTAAATTATTATTTCTCCAAATCATTAGATTAGAAGTTACTTCAAAAGAAGTAGAAGCCATATAATCAAAAAGGGGAGAAAGGGAGAGAGGAAGATGATGCAAGGAGAGTTTGAAATAAATCACCACATAAGGATAAAACAAACTAAGTATAAACCTCAAGAATTATCGACAATCAACAAAATATGACTTATAACCTTTCAAGCATCCAAAAAAGTGATTTATGGCCATTTATCTAAGATGATAAAGTCAAGGAATGAACAAAGTGCTGGTTCATCCAAAGCTTGGTGAAATGCAATAAAAAAATCTCTAACATCCTGGATCACCCCATTGTTTCAAACTCTGCCTGCATCATCTTCCTCTTTTCTCCTTGATTATATGGCACTTCTTATAACTTAATCTAAATGAGATTTTTGAGGGATCAAGTATAGTTTAATCTTTAATTTGAGCTATACTTAACGTTGATTAAATTTCTGCCATTTTAATAAAAAAATTGCCTTTGAAGGACTAAATTGAAGGGTCCTTTCCAAGTATAACTTCATAAATCCATGGGATTTAGTCCAAAAATGCTATATGTATCATCCCTATATAATAAATACCAGATTCCACCATTAAAGTCTTTCATATGATAAAACTATCATTTATCAATTTGAACTTTGATTTTAAGGAAAATCTTGAAAATGAGAACAAAGTTTAACAACAATTTCTTCCCAAAATTAAAAGAAATATATTTTCCAAATTTGATTTTAAAATTAGAATTTCAATAAAGACATTCTATAAGAATTTGTCTGTCGATGAAGAGCACTACCTTCCTTATGCAAGAAGATTGATTTATTAAAGAAAGGAAGAATTTCTTGAGGTACCAATATTTAATGTTTGAATGAAAAGAGAGGAGATAATTTGTCTAATTAGCATTAAACAAAGTTTTAAAATGGATCAGATATCCAATTCCTAATAAAAGGGATTTAGTAAATAGATTGCATAATACAAAAATATTTTTCAAATTTGATTTAAAATTAATATTGAAGATCCAGATAAAAGAATATCTTATAAAATAAGATTATAAATTCTTCTGGACATTAATAAACGTAATGCCCTTTTAAAAAAAATGCACCTTCAATTTCAACATATCATAAATATATATTTAAAGATTATTAAATATATTTTAGTATATTGATAATGTTCTTGTCAACTATGAAACACTTCAACCATCTAAAAATATTTAATTAATTAATTTTAAAAAATGGGTTAGTTATTTCAGAGCCAAAAATCAAATTATTTCAAATTGAAATGAGATTTTTAAGCCATAATATATCCAATGTTTCTATTATATCAATAATAGTATTGAATTCAATAAATTTCTGATATCATTTAAGATAAAAAATTACAAATATTGGAGCTCTCAATTATGTAAA
Organism: Cymbidium sinense; assembly: GCA_021442155.1. Taxonomy (NCBI): domain Eukaryota; kingdom Viridiplantae; phylum Streptophyta; class Magnoliopsida; order Asparagales; family Orchidaceae; genus Cymbidium; species Cymbidium sinense. Next base: position 114,012,453 of record CM038220.1, on the reverse strand, counting down.
TGATTATCAAAATCTTACAAAGATAAAACCCACCTTGCTTATAAGTTATTAAAATTAAATTATAATTTAATAAATATAATTATAATTGTTATAAATTTGATAGTTAACCAATTGAAAATTTGGAAGAGTTTCATGATTTTACCCCTTCACATGAAAATAGTTTAATTCTAAGATATTAATCTACCAATAGAATTTAATAGATTAATTTTAATTAATTAATAGTTAATATTAATACATGGTACTTTAAATTAATATTAATAAATTGATTAATTAATATATATTTAAGTTAATTTTAATTATGTACTACTAATGATTTATTAATTTAAAAAAATCTTTTTTAAATCCTAACAGACTTAAATCCTTAAATAACTTATCAAACATCTCTATGAATTTAACAGGATTTAACTAATATTATCAAATTTAGAATTTTTATGATTTAAATCTAGAGAAATTTACTAAATGCTTGAAATAAATCAAATACCCAACATCTAGTCGAGAGAATTTAAGTGAAAGAAATAATTTTGAAAATAAAACAAACTTAGTTATTATAAATCCATAATTAATTAATAAAGTTTTATCAAAGTCATCATTTTATTTAATTAATTAATCTTTTCAATTCATTCAAATAGAAACTAGTCAAAAAATATTTACAAATTTAGAAATATATTTTCATAATTATAAAGCATTTTAAAAAAAAAAAACCTTTGAAAGAATATACACAACAAATAACTATAATACCATTACATTAAAACATTGTGCTACCATGACCTTATTAGTTGATCAAGACCAAGTATTTTCTATTTGCAATATTTTATCTCAAATCTTATCTAGATGTAATAAATATTTTCTTAAGATGGTCTTTTAAAATTATTTTTGATTTCCTTTCCATGTTTTTAATGTATGTATTTTATAGCTCTCTCTCTCTCTCTTTCTCATATATATATATATATATATATATATATAAATATATATATATATATATATATATATATATAAAAGATCATTCAACAAAGTCAATGGGTCTAACTCCATTAAGAGAAAATGATTTTTATCCTCCACTATTAAGACAAAATTGGTGTAAATTATTGTTATGAATAAAAGCCTTCTTCCTTTTAAACAAATAAGGCATTCATGGATGCTCATAATGAACAAAGATATTATCAACAAAGAACTAAAGATGCTATTATGGTGGAACTATTTAAAAATAAATATTCTTCCTGATCAATCAAAGAGGTCTTCAATGAATGGATAAGTTAAAATGAGCTATTAATCCAAAAAAAAATGATTCAAGGACAAAATCTTGTTCATTTCTTCATGAGAAATCATGGATTTGATCGAGATCGAAAGGACCCTTCAATCGCTTCTTAATAGTTTTATTAAAATGGTGGAATTCAATCATGTTGAGGATAAGCTTCAAATTAAAGCTATTATTAAAGCATATTCAACTAATTTAAAAAAAAAAGATTTTGAGCTAATTTCTGATGATATATAAAGCATCAAAGATGTATCAAGAATGAAAACCAACATAAGGAGCCTTAGAAGATTTAAGAATCAATAAATTTTAATCATTCACATCTAAAAGGATTTAACAAAATGTGGAATCAAGAGAAATAATGGATTACTTCATAAAAATAAATTATTTCCACTTCTTTTAAAAAGAAAAGCATCTTTATTTATCTAAAGAATCTATTTTAAATAATAAAATGAAATAATTGTTACTTTTAAAAGTTAATAATATTTGTATTGTTTGTAAGAGTATCTTTTATTAATAAGTAATTGCTTAAAGAAAGTTTATTTAATAATTATACCTTGTTTTAAGAAAAGTTTCTCCTTTCCACTTCTATATAGGAGGCTTTGTCAATTATTTAGTTTCTCTTTCTTCTCTTCTATTATCCTCTGTGCTTGATTCTTTGCTTATTTAATCGTAAGTTACCATTTCAACCGTAGTTGAAGAGGAAGTACAATAAAGATAAGTTTTCAAATTGATCATGCCAATTATTGAATTGATCGGATCTTTGCCATTAGTGCGGCCATGATCGCAACCTCCACGTAAAGAAGGACTTCCTCTGTTAGGAGTGGTCATTCTTCCATGCGAGGTGATCCACCCCTGATCCTCCTTGCAAGAATTCCCGGGTTAGAAAATCTGGAAGAGAATTTTCATTACCTTTAATGAATTCAATGTCAAAATCGAAGACAGAGAGCTGTGATTGCCATGCTGCAAAAATTTGTTTTGAAACTAAATTTTTAACATCTTGCTCAATAATGTATTTGACTGACGAACAGTCAATTTGAAGAAGAAAATATTGATTTAGTAAGTCATCTTGAAACTTCGAGATGCACTTAATAATAGAAAGCATTTCTTTTTTGATAATGGAATATTTTTATTGAGTAGGATTCCCTTTACCAGTAACAAAGTGAACTAATTCTTCTTTAGAATTCTTTCGCTGCTTTAAGATACCTCCATAGCCCTTATCAGAGGCATCAGTTTCAACAATTTTGAAACTAGAGGGTCCGCAAGATTAAGACAGGGAAGGTTTTGAACCCTTTCTTTAATTTTTTGCAATGCCATGGTATGAGTATCGGACCATGGTGAGGATTCTTTTAACTGTTAAAGAGTAATGCATCTTTAGCAAGATTTTGATAGAAATCACATAATTGAGAGCTAAGAACCGCATATGGTTTTATCTAAAATGATATCAAGAAAGTTGTTAACAAATTCAATACTTTTATTAATTGGTATAATAGAAGCATTGGATATATTATGGCCTAAAAATCTTATTTTAGTTTGAAATAATTTGATTTTTGGCTCTGAAATAACTAACCCTTTTTTTAAAATTAACCATTTAAATATTTTTAGATGGTTGAAGTGTTCATCAATAGTATTTGAGAACACAAGAACATCATGAATATAGACTAAAATATATTTAAAATAATCTTTAAATATATTATTCATGATATGCTGAAATTTAGAAGGTGCATTTTTTAAACCAAAGGGCATTACATTCCATTCGTAATGTCCAAAGGGCACCGTAAATGCTGTTTTATAGTGATCCGATTCTTTTATCTAGATCTGCCAATATCCTGATTTTAAATCAAATTTGGAAAATATTTTTGCTTTTAATTTTGGGGAAGAAATTTGTTGTTTAATAGTTAAACTAGCAATTTCTTCTTGTAAATAATTTATATACATAGACTTATTATTAAGCCTATTCATTTCTTTTATGATAATTTCTTTAGGATTGGTGATAAAATGGAATGTGATTTCTTTATCCCAAATAAAACACTGAATTCCCGTATCATCAATTCTAGTGATAGGCATTATTTTAAGAAGAAAAGGAGCTCCCAAAATAATGTATTGTGTCAAATTTTTGACTAAGATAAAAGGCATTTGAATGCAAACAATATCTTGACACATGGCCACATATGATAATTTATACTTAATCTGTAAAGATTCATCGTCGGTTTCCTTTAATGCTGGCTTGTATTTTCAAAATATTTAGAGGGAATTATTCCTTCTTGTATGCAATTTAAATCTGCTCCACTATCAACTAGAGTAATTAAATTTGGTAAAATAAATTCTTTATTTATAATTAATTTAATGAAAATATACCATTTTTGGTATATTGCCTTTTGAATGTTTTGTAAGAAACCTGGTTCTTGATTAGAATCGGTTTCTATGTTTTCAAATGAATTGGGCGTCTTCTGATTAATTTCAATATCCATTAGATGACCATTTGTTTGATCTTGCTTAGCTTTAATTTGCTGAACTTCTAATTTTAGTTTCTTTAATTTAATTTTTAGCTCTGTTAAAGAAGCTAAATTAGAAGATGATGAACTTGCCTCAGATTTCTTCTTAAATACTTCAGATAAGGAGTATATAGGAGGCTTGTAATTAAATGTTTCTAATTTATCTTTCTTCTTATCATTAAGAAGATCTATAATTTTATCATGAGTTGAATCATCTTCAACTTGTGCTAAAAGTTTAATTAATTGATCCTTTTGCTCGGGGTAAGATACGCACTGCCATATTTATTATATTTTATAATAATCTTTCGCTGCACAAGAGATTTATCGATTTATCAATCGATGAGGATGAAGATGAAATATGTTCTTCTTCATCTTCTAATTCTATTTCAGAATCAGAGAATGTAAGTAGAATTTTCATCAGGGTTTGTTTTAACCCTTCGTCAATCTGAAGTTCATTTAACTTCCTCTTGACAGTGCATCTGTTCACGTAATGAACTGTACGACCATATTTGTAATATTTTATTTCTCTTGTCTCTTTGGTTTTAGAACCAGAGGGATGTGAGTGCTTGTGTTTGTGCGTAAATTTGTCATATTTTTTATGACGTGATTTTTCATGTTTAGGAAAAATAGTCTTTTGTATTTTTCTCCTATTTTTTGAAGATAAAGGATGCACGAGGATCAGTTGAATTGTTCAGTAATTCCAAGCTATTTTCCAAGTAGACGTTCTTTTTCATTTGATCTTTTTAATTTAAAGATCGAGCAAATTGCTAAACCAGTTTTAATGCATGCAGAAATAAGGTTTCCATATGTAAGAGTTTCATATGGGATGGTTCCATCGTAGAGGCGAAGAGAAGCCTTAACCTTTTCAACAAATAGATTGTGAAGGCCTTCAATGAATTTTTGCTTCCAGTGAAGGCTATTGGCATCATAAAGTGTCATGACGAGTGCTAGAAATATATCCTTGTACCATCAAAAATGGGTTAAGGATGGACAACTCAATTTTTGGAGTAATGATCTTATTTTTTCTCCTTGATCTCCAATGGATCCGGTAAAGTGATCTATAATCGTTTGAATGAGATTATAGACCATATTTTCATTTGGTGTTTGCTGTTCCTTTGGAATATTCTTAGTGTTCAAATCGATTTCATTAAGAAGGTCTTCCTTTTATTGAACAGAAAGAAAATTATCCCACCAACCCTTTAGAGTTCCAAAACCCAAATAATGGCTCATAACAAGGTTTTGCTACTATATTGATCAACGGCAAACATAAGCATACGATGAAGAGTGTGAATAATTTGATGTTCAAAAAATCCATCGATATTCCATTCATAGAGAGAACTTCCATCATAGAAATTTCCCACGAAATGGGTATCCTCTTCGAATAATAAATCTGGAGGAGTAGGCTTTTTGTAATAGTGTTTTTCCAGATTTTTCTTAGGATAAGAAATCTTTTGGATATCTTGAGCAGGAGGATGTGGATCTTGAAGTTTCTAAAAAAGGGCATGAATTTCATTGATATTGGTTTGATTTTCAGATTCGGCTGAGGATTCGTTTGAATCTTCTTTCGACTGGCTAATATCCTCAAGAGCTCCAACATACTTATCTTTTAAATTTAGAATCAAATTCTGAATGTTTTCAGAAGAAGGTCCAAACTTAAGAGAAAGTTTAGGAGGTGGCTGAATAAAAGGTCTAATAGTAGAATTTGAACTGGTAGGGGCTTTTTCTGAAGCTCTACTAGTTTCGGGACCTTTTTGTTTAAACACCTGATCAATTTTAGATTCTAAGCTAAAAAGATGTTCAATAATAATTTGAAGTATACTGTTACTATAATTAAGTTGTTTAATTATAGTAATAAATTCCTTTAGAATTTGTGGATCAGAACTTATTTTTGTTAATTCTAAAGGTTTATCATCCACCATTTTTGCAATTGATGGAGGATAAGATGCTTCAATAATTTTTTTCTTGCTGCTTTGCCATTTTTGGTAGTAAAAAATAGCAACTTGAGTGGATTGAAGTAATCGCAAAACCAAGTGATGAAAAGAATTGCTTTTGCTTGACTATTTCTTTCTCTCATTTTGAAATATAGCTCTGATATCTCGAAACATTGTTCTATAGAAGTAAAACTTCTATACCAAGTATGGAAATTATCATACTTAGATTAGTGATACTCTTTTAGTACCACTTCCCTAGTCTTAGAACCTGGTTTGTAGCTCATTAAGACTAAAGTTCATTTCAGATGGAGTGGGAGATTGATTTTCTCTCACTGAATGATAGATATGATTTCTGTTTAGCCGAAGGGCCTCGACCGATGGTTCAGGGAACCATCCGATCTAGACTTCTCTGAAATTTCAATAGGGATAACAACCCTAAGAAGTCTGATAGATCGACGAGGGTTGAATCTGACTTCAACATCACCATCAGCCTTTTGAATTATCTGATATATATCTTGATTAATGGAAGGTCTTGGAGTGACCGCAGATGGTATGGTCCATGATTCTAGAAATACCACCTCATTCCATTTAATCACTCTGTTAGTAGCAATATGGGATGCTAATAGAGTTGTTTCAATCAGAGTAGTTCATTCGGCTGGTTGAACAACTTTCCGAACTCTAGGATTTAGAGTATTTAAAACTCAAAAATGAATTCTAAAAATTAAAGCAATAGTTTCAGAACCTAGGAGAAAATCATAACCATAAAGCTGTAAATGTAATTTTAAAGCTTCAAAAAGATTTATATCAGAAAGAGATAAACTCAAATTGGGAAAGGTGTTAAAATAAACTAGCCCATGACAGAGGCTAGTCTTTACAACACTCATTAGGGATTGAGCCCAGTGAAGGCTTCTACCATCTCTTAGGCTTGCTAAAATAGAAGCATTTAGACCTTTAAGGGTTAAAGATTTGAATGCTATCTGTATGATCCCTATATGAATATATTTAAAGTCTTGCATATATTTATGCAGATCTTCAAATGTTAGTAGATAAATGGTTTTGTCCATTTGATCTACAGTAATAGTTTGTTCTACAATTTTCACTGAAGATTATCCCTTAAAATAAAAAGTTCCAAATTGATAAATGATAGTTTTATCAATTTTGGGGAGAGACCATCTATTTAGGTCTTTTTTACTCAAGGGGAACTCTGCCATTTCAGAGTTCTTGATTAAATTATTATTTCTCCTAATCGTTAGATTAAAAGTTACCTCAGAAGAAGTGGAAGCCATATAATCAAAAAGGGGAGAAAGGGAGAGAGGAAGATGATGTAGGGAGAGTTTGAAATAAATCACCACATAAGGATAAAATAAATAATGGAAAAACTTTGCTTAGAAGCTAAGAAAAGGTATAATTATTAAATAGAAAGTTTGCTGTGAAGCAAAGGTACTATTATTAAATAAAAGAGATACTTTGCTTAGAAGCTAAGCAAAGGTACAGAATATTATAAGGTGGCTACTTTTGGAAAGTAGCAATTATTTCATTTGGTGGGGCCGCTTTATGCGTTGTAAAGTAGATTCCCTGCTGGTGGGGATAAATAATGATGCTTTCCTTTTGCGCTGTAAAGGCAAAGTGGAAGCAATAATTTAGCTGTATGAAGCTGGAATCCATTATGTTTCTCTAGTGGATTCCACATCGACATCGTCAGAAGAGTTGCCACTGTTGCAGATGTAGATAGGGTGATTAAACACCTTGGCGAGTTGATTCTCGTAAATCTTCCTGAGACGTTCCTTATGTTAGATTTCATTCTCAGGAGGGTAACATTTTTTGATGCTTTGGAGTACCTCATCAACCGATAGCTCAAAATCATAGTTTTTTGAGGGATCGTTAGTTCAGAATAAGCTTTAATAAAAGCTTTAATTTGTTTGAGCTTATCCTCAACGTTGATTGAATTCCACTATTTTAATAAAAACTATCTTTGAAGGACTAACTGATTGAAGGGGTCCTTTCCAAGTATAACATTCCAACTCCAAATCCATGGGATTTGGCAGTCTATGAAAAAATGAGCAAGATTTTGTCCTTGAATCATTTTTCTGAGATTAATAGCCCTCATTTTCGGGGTAGCTTCCATCCATTCATTGAAGACCTCTTTGATTAGATCTGGAAGAATATTTAATTCTGCTCCAAAATAGTTTCACCATCTGAAGAACCATGATGGAAGTTATTTGTTGATAATATCTTTGTTCATTATGAACATCCAGGAATGCATTCGTTTGTCATTGAGAAGGAAGAAGGCTTTCATCATAGCTTGCACATAACACCAATAATTTATGCCAATTTTGTACTATAAATTAGTGGAGGATAAAAATACATTTTTCTCTTGGAATGGAGTTAGACCCCATTCGCTTTGATGAAAGATCTTTTGTATTTTGCATTTGCTATACAAAATTGTATGGTTCGTCTGATCACGAACATGATTAATCTTAACACACTTTAATTATATTAAGATTTTTTCATAATTTTCTCTTGAGAGATTAGATTCAAATGGGAAAGGATTGTTTCCCAAATATCTTTCAAATAAGGCCCATGGATTATTTATTGAATAATCAGAGGGATTAATTTCAATAATATTCTATTTTATTTCTTCAGAGAAATAAACAGGTTCTTGTGCAAGAACATCTTTTAGGGATGTTGTTGTAGATTTTTTAGAGGGTTCACCCTTTTCAACCGTAGTTGAAGAGGAAGTACCATAAAAATAAGTTTTCAAATCGATCATGCCAATTATTGAATTGACCGGATCTTTGCCATTAGTGCGGCCACGGCCGTGACCTCCACGTAAAGAAGGACTTCCTCTGTTAGGAGTGGTCATTTTTCCATGCGGGGTGATCCACCCCTGATCATCTCTACAAGAATTCCTGGGTTAGAAAATCTGAAAGAGAATTTTTATTACCTTTAATGAATTCAATGTTGAAATCGAAGACAGAGAACTACAATTTCCATGCTGCAAAGATTTGTTTTGAAATAAAATTTTTAACATGCTGCTCAATAATGTATTTGACTGACGAATAGTCAATTCGAAGAAAAATGTTGATTTAATAAGTCATCTTGAAACTTCAAGATGCACTTAATAAGAGAAAGCATTTCTTTTTGATAATGGAATACTTTTGTTGAGTAGGATTCCATTTACCAGAAATAAAGCGAACTAATTCTTCTTTAGAATTCTTTTGCTGCTTTAAGATACCTCCCTTTATCGAGGCATCAATTTCAACAATTTTGAAACTAGGTCCGCAAGATTAAGGAAGGTTTTGAACCCTTTCTTTAATTTTGCGCACTGCCATGGTATGAGTATCAAACCATGGTGGGGGATTCTTTTTTAATTTGTCAAAGAGTGGGGCTGCATCTTTGGCAAGATTTTGATAGAAATCAGCTACATAATTGAGAGCTCCTAAGTACCGCTGTAGCTTATTTTATCTAAAATGATATCAGGAAAGTTGTTAGCAAATTCAATACTTCTATTAATTAGTATAATTGAAGCATTTGATATATTATAGCCTAAAAATCTTATTTCAGTTTGAAATAATTTGATTTTTGGCTCTGAAATTACTAACCCATTTTTTAAAATTAACCATTTAAATGTTTTTAGATGGTTGAAGTGTTCGTCAATAGTATTTGAGAACACAAGAACATCATCAATATAGACTAAAATATATTTAAAATAATATTTAAATATATTATTCATGATATGCTGAAATTCAGAAGGTGCATTTTTTAAACCAAAGGGCATTACGTTCCATTCGTAATGTCCGAAGGGCACCGTAAATGCTATTTTTAGCGATCCGATTCTTTTATCTAGATTTGCCAATATCCTGATTTCAAATCATATTTGGAAAATATTTTTGCTTTTAATTTTGGGGAAGAAATTTGTTGTTTAATAGTTAAACTAGCAATTTCTTCTTGTAAATAATTTATATGCATAGATTTAGTATTAAGCCTATTCATTTCATTTATGATAATTTCTTTAGGATTGGTGATAAAACGGAATGTGATTTCTTTATCCCACAGAAAACACTGAATTCTCGTATCATCAATTCGAGTGATAGGCATTATTTTAAGAAGAAAAGAAGCTCCCAAAATAATGTGTTATGTCAAATTTTTGACTAAAATAAAAGGCATTTGAATGCAAACATCATCTTGACACATGGCCACAGATGATAATTTATACTTAATCTGCAAAGATTCACCGTCGGCTGCCTTTAACCGCTGGCTTATTTTTTCAAAATATTTAGAAGGTATTATTCCTTCTTGTATGCAATTTAAATTTGCTCCACTATCAACTAGAGCAGTTAAATTTGGTAAAATAAATTCTTTATTTATAATTAATTTAACGAAAATATACCATTTTTGGTATATTGCCTTTTGAATATTTTGTAAGAAACCTGGTTCTTGATTAGAATTGGCTTCTATATTTTCAAATGAATTGGGCGTCTTCTAATTAATTTCAAGATCCATTAGACAACCATTCATTTGCTCTTGCTCAGCTTTAATTTGCTGAACTTCTAATTTTAGTTTCTTTAATTCAATTTTTAGCTCTGCTAAAGAAGCTGAATTAGAAGATCATGAACTTGCCTTAGATTTTTTCTTAAATACTTCTGATAAGGAGTATATAGGAGGCTTATAATTAAATTTTTTTAATTTATCTTTCTTCTTATCATTAAGAAGATCTATAATTTTATCACAAGTTGAGTCATCTTCAACTTATGCTAAAATTTTAATTAATTGGTCCTTTTGCTCGTGGGTGAGCGTATACAGACCTGTCATATTTATTATATTTTTATAATAATCTTTCTATTGATAGGGCTTGCAACAGTTAGATTTATCAAATTTATCAGAATCTGATGAGGATGAAGATGAAATATGTTCTTCTTCATCTTCTGATTCTATTTCAGAATCAAAGGATGTAAATAGAATTTTCATCAGGGTTTGTTTTAACCCTTCACAATAAGTTCATTTAACTTCTTCGACAAGGCATATCATAGCTGACCGTATGGCCATATTTATAATATTTTATTTCTCTTGTCTCTTTTGGTTTTAGAACTAGAAGGATGAGAGTGCTTGTGTTTGTGCGTGAATTTGTCATATTTTTTATGACATGATTTTTAACATTTAGGAAAAATAGTCTTTTATGTTTTCCCCTATTTTTGGAAGATTAAGGATGTACCTGAGGATCACAGTTGAATTTTTCGCATAATTCACCAAGCTAGTTTCACTCAAGTAGACGTTCTCTTTTCATTTGATCTTTTAATTTAAGATCAGAGCAGATAGCTAATCAAGTTTTAATACATGCAGAAATAAGGTTTCCATATGTAAGAGTTTCGTATTAGAAGATCATGAACTTGCCTTAGATTTTTTCTTAAATACTTCTGATAAGGAGTATATAGGAGGCTTATAATTAAATTTTTTTAATTTATCTTTCTTCTTATCATTAAGTAGATCTATAATTTTGAGTCATCTTCAACTTATGCTAAAATTTTAATTAATTGGTCCTTTTGCTCGTGGGTGAGCGTATACAGACCTGTCATATTTATTATATTTTTATAATAATCTTTCTATTGATAGGGCTTGCAACAGTTAGATTTATCAGATTTATCAGAATCTGATGAGGATGAAGATGAAATATGTTCTTCTTCATCTTCTGATTCTATTTTAGAATCAAAGGATGTAAATAGAATTTTCATCAGGGTTTGTTTTAACCCTTCGTCAATCTGAAGTTCATTTAACTTCTTCTTGACAGTACATATGTTCGCGTAATGACCTGTATGGCCATATTTATAATATTTTATTTCTCTTGTCTCTTTTGGTTTTAGAACTAGAAGGATGAGAGTGCTTGTGTTTGTGCGTGAATTTGTCATATTTTTTATGACATGATTTTTCACATTTAGGAAAAATAGTCTTTTATGTTTTCCCCTATTTTTGGAAGATTAAGGATGTACCTGAGGATCACAGTTGAATTTTTCGCATAATTCACCAAGCTAGTTTCACTCAAGTAGACGTTCTCTTTTCATTTGATCTTTTAATTTAAGATTAGAGCAGATAGCTAATCAAGTTTTAATACATGCAGAAATAAGGTTTCCATATGTAAGAGTTTCGTATCAGATGGTTCCATCATAGAGGCAAAGAGAAACCTTAACCTTTTCAACAAATAGATTGGGAAGGCCTTCAATGACTTTTTGCTTCCAGTGAAGGCTATCAGCATCATAAAGTGTCATGACGCGTGCTAGAAATATATCCTTGTACGATCAAAAATGGGTTAAGGATGGACATCTTAATTTTTGGAGTAAGGATCTTGTTTTTTCTCCTTGATCTCCAATGGATCCAACAAAGTGATCTACAATCATTTGAATAAGATTATAGACCGCATTTTCATTTGGTGTTTGCTGTTCCTTTGGAAGATTCTTAGTGTTCAAATCGATTTCACTAAGGTCTTCTTTTTGCTGAACAAAAAGAAAATTATCCCATGAACCCTTTAGAGTTCCAGAAAAACCTGAAACAATGGCTCGAGCAATAATGTGGGGTTTTGCTACTACCTGAGATCTGGATTGAATAGCAGTGTCAAATATAAGCATACGATGAAGAGTGTGGACAATCTGATGTTCAAAAAATCCATCGATATTCAATTCATAGAGAGAACTTCCATCATAGGAATTTCCCACAAAATGAGTATCCTCTTCGAATAATAAATCTAGAGGAGTAGGCTTTTTGTAATAGTGGTTTTTGAGATTTTTCTTAGAATAAGAAATCTTCTGATATCTTGAGGAGGATGTGGATCTTGAAGTTCATGAAAAAGGGCATGAATTTCTTCAATATTGGTTTGATTATCAGATTCGGTTGAGGGTTTGTTTGAATCTTCTTCCGACTGGCTGATATCCTCAAGAGCTCGACATACTTGTCTTTTAAATTTAGAATCAAATTCTGAATGTCTTCAAAAGAAGGTCCAAACTTAAGAGAAAGTTTAAGAGGTGGCTGAATAAAAGGTCTAATAATAGAATTTGAACTGGTAGGGGCTTTTTCTGAAGTTCTACTAGTTTCGGGATCTTTTTGTTTAAGCACCTGATCAATTTTAGATTCTAAGCTAAAAAGATGTTCAGCAATAATTTGAAGTATACTGTTACTATAATTAAGTTGTTTAATTTTAGTAATAAATTCTTTTAGAATTTGTGGATCAGAACTTTTTTTCGAAGGCCGCTAATTCTAAAAATTTATCATCCACCATTTTTGCAACTGATGGAGGATAAGATGCTTCAATAATTTTTCCTTGCTCAGTTTGCCATTTTTTGGTAGTCAAAATAGTAACTTGAGCGGATTGAGCATAGTAACTGCAAAACCAAGTGACAAAAGGAATAGTTGCTTTTGCTTGACAGTTTCTTTCTCTCATTTTTTTTTGAAATATAGCTCTGATATCTTGAAACGTTGTTCTATAGAAGTAAAACTTCTATACCTAGTATGAAAGTTATCGTACTTAGATTGGTGATACTCTTTTAGTACCACTTTCTTAGTCTTAGAACTTAGTTTGTTGCTCATTAAGACAAAAGCTCATTTCAGATGGAGTGGGAGATTGATTTTCTCTCACTAGATGATAGATATGATTTTTGTTTAGGCGAAGGGCCTCGACCGATGGTTCAAGAGTGTGGGAACCATCCGATCTAGCCTTCTCAGAGGTTTTATAAGGGATAGAAATCCTAGGAAATGTAATAGATCGACGAGGGTTCAATTTGACTTCAACATCGCCATCATTTGAATTATCTGATCTATATCTTGATTAATGGAAGGTCTTGGAGTGACCGCAGATGGTATGGTCCATGATTCTAGAAATACCACCTCATTCCATTTAATTACTCTGTTAGTAGTAATATGGGATGTTAACAGATTTGTTCCAATCAGAGTAGTTCGTTCAGCTGGTTGAACAACTTTCTGAACTCTAGAATTTAGAGTATTTAAAACTCAAAAATGAATTCTGAAAATTATAGCAATAGTTTCAGAACCTAGGATAAATCATAATCATAAAGCTGTAAATATAATTTTAAAGATTCAAAAAGATTTATATTGAAATAAATTGGAAGAGAGGCTAGTCTTTACAACACTCATTAGGGATTGACCCCAGTGAAGGCATCTACCATCTCTTAGGCTTGATAACTTTAAGGGTTAAAGGTTTGAATGCTATATGTATCATCCCTATATGAATATATTTAAAGTCTTGCATATATTTATGCAGATCTTCAAACATTAGTAGATAAATGGTTTTGTCCATTTGATCTACAGTAATGGTTTGTTCTACAATTTTCACTAAAGATTTTCCCTTAAAATCAAATATTCTAAATTGATAAATGATAGTTTTATCAATTTTGGGGAGAGACCATCTATTTAAGTCTTCTTCATTCAAGGGGAACTTTTCCATTTCTGAGTTCTTGATTAAATTATTATTTCTCCTAATCGTTAGATTAGAAGTTACTTCAGAAGAAGTAGAAGCCATATAATCAAAAAGGGGAGAAAGGGAGAGTGGAAGATAATGTAGGGAAAGTTTGAAACAAATCATCACATAAGGATAAAACAAACTAAGTATAAATCTCCACTAGAGAATTATCCCAGACAGTCAACAAAAATAGGACTTATAACCCTTTCAAGCATCCATGCAACAGGGATTTATGGCCATTTGCGACAAAGACGGGATAAAGCCATGGAAGGAATGAACAAAGTGTTGGTTCATCCAAAGCATGGTAAAATGCAACAAAAAATCTCTAACATCCTTCCCACACCCCCCCTCCAAGGGATCACCGCATCATGGCTCTGATACCATCCCAGAAAAATGATTCAAGGATAAAATCTTGCTCATTTCTTCACGGACTACCAAATCTCATGGATTTGGAGCTGGAACGTTATACTTGGAAAGGACTCCTTCAATCAGTTAGCCCTTCAAAGACAGTTTTTATTAAAATGGTGGAATTTAATCAATGTTGAGGATAAGCTCAAACAAATTAAAGCGCAAAGAAGAGATTGTTGATTTATTAAAGAAAGGAATAATTCGGTAATCTTACTCCCCTTGGAGCTGTATCGCACTCTATGTTATGAATTCGGCAGAAAAGGAAAGAGGGAGACCGTGACTCGTAATTAATTACAAGACATTAAACAAAGTTTTAAAATGGATCAGGTATCCAATTCCTAATAAAAGGGATTTATTAAATAGAATGCATAATGCAAAAATATTTTCCAAATTTGATTTAAAATCAGGATATTGGAAGATCCAGATAAAAGAATCGGATTACTATAAAACAGCATTTGTAGTGCCCTTCAGATGTTAAGCAAAGGTACTATTATTAAATAAAAGATATACTTTGCTTAGAAGCTACGCAAAGGTATATAATATTATAAGATGGCTACTTTTGGAAAGTAGCAATTATTTCATTTGGTGGGACCGCTTTATGCGTTGTAAAGTAGATTCCCTGCTGGTGGAGATAAATAATAATGCTTTCCTTATGTACTGTAATGGCAAAGTGGAAGTAATAATTTAGCTGTAGGAATCCATTAAGTTTCTCAGTGGATTCCACATTGACACCGTTAGAAGAGTCGTCACTGTCGCAGATGTAGATAGGGTGATTGAACACCTTGGCGAGTTGATTCTCATAAATCTTCTTGAGATGTTCCTTGTGTTGGATTTCATTCTCATGAGGGTAACATCTTTTGATGCTTTGGAGTACCTCATCAACCGATAGCTCAAAATTTGTAGTTTTTTGGGGGATCGTTAGTTCAGAATAAGCTTTAATAATCGCTTTAATTTGTTTGAGCTTATCCTCAACGTTGATTGAATTTCATCATTTTAATAAAAACTATCTTTGAAGAAATAACTGATTGAAGGGGTCCTTTCCAAGTATAACGTTCCAGCTCCAAATCCATGAGATTTGGCAGTCTGTGAAGAAATGAGCAAGATTTTGTCCTTGAATCAATTTTTTGGGATTAATAGCCCTCATTTTGGGGGCAGCTTCCATCCATTCATTAAAGACCTCTTTGATTGGATCTGGAAGAATATTTAATTCTGCTCCAAAATAGTTCCGCCATCTGAATAATCATGCTAGAAGTTCTTTGTTGATAATATCTTTGTTCATTATGAACAACCATGAATGCCTTTATTTGTCGTTGAGAAGGAAGAAGTCATTCATCATCGCTTGCACATAACACCAATAATTTACGCCAATTTTATACTGTAAATTAGTGGAGGATAAAAATACATTTTTCCCTTGGAATGGAGTTAGACCCCATTCACTTTGATGAAAGATCTTTTGTATAATGCATTTGCTAGAAAAATTGTATGGTTCGTTGATATCAACATGATTAATCTCAACACACTTTACTTGTATTAAGATTTTTTCATAATTTTCTCTTGAGAGATTAGATTCAAATGGGAAAGGATTGTTTCCCAAATATCTTTCAAATAAGGCCCGCAGATTACTTATTGAATAATTAGAGGGATTAATTTCAATAATATTCGATTTTATTTCTTTAGAGAAATGAACAAGTTCTTGTGCAAATGATAACTTGGGGACTTTTTAGAGGGTTCACCCTTTTCAACCGTAGTTGAAGAGGAAGTACAATAAAGATAAGTTTTCAAATCGATCATACTAATTGTTGAATTGATCGGATCTTTGCCATTAGTACCTCCACGTAAAAAATGACTTCCTCTATTAGGAGTGGTCATTCTTCCATGCGGGGCGATCCACCCCTGATCGTCCCTGCAAGAATTCCCGGTTAGAAAATCTGGAAGAGAATTTTCATTACCTTTAATGAATTCAATGTCAAAATCAAAGACAGAGAGCTGCGATTGCCATGCTGCAAAATTTTGTTTTGAAACTAAATTTTTATCATCCTGCTCAATAATGTATTTGACTGACGAACAGTCAATTCAAAGAAGAAAATGTAGATTTAGTAAGTCATTTTGAAACTTCGAGATGCACTTAATAGTAGAAAGCATTTCTTTTTTGATAATGGAATACTTTTGTTGAGTAGGATTCCATTTACGAGAAACAAAGAGAACTAATTCTTCTTTAGAATTCTTTCGTTGCTTTACGATACCTCCATAGCTCTTATCAGAGGCATCAGTTTTAACAATTTTGAAACTAGTGGGGTCTGCAAAATTAAGACAGGGAAGGTTTTGAACCCTTTCTTTAATTTTGTGCACTATCATGGCATGAGTATCAGACCATGGTGGGGGATTCTTTTAATCTCAAAGAGTGATATTTTGGCAAGATTTTGAAAAAATCAATATATATTGAGAGCTCCTAAGAATCGCTGTAGCTGGTTTTTATCTAAAATGATATCAAGAAATTTGTTAGCCAATTCAATACTTTTATTAATTGGTATAATAGAAACATTGGATATATTATGGCCTAGAAATCTTATTTCAGTTTGAAATAATTTGATTTTTGGCTCTGAAATAACAAACCCATTTTTTAAAATTAACCATTTAAATATTTTTAGATGATTGAAGTGTTCACAAGTATTTAAGAACACAAGAACATCATTAATATAGACTAAATATATTTAAAATAATCTTTAAATATATTATTCATGATATGTCAAATTCAAGGTGCATTTTAAACCAAAAGGCATTCCATTCCGAAGAATCAGAATGCTATTTTATAACGATCCGATTCTTTTATCTAGATCTGCCAGTATCCTGATTTTAAATCAATTTTGGAAAATATTTTTACATTATGCAATCTATTTAATAAATCCCTTATATTAGGAATTAGATATCTGATCCATTTTAATACTTTGATTAATGGCTTGTAATTAATTACAAGTCACGGTCTCCCTCTTTTCTTTTCTGCCGAATTCATAACATAGAATGCGGTACAGCTCCAAGGGGAGTAAGATTGCCAAATTATTTCTTTCTTTAATAAATCAGCAATCTCTTCTTTGCATAAAGCAAGGTAGTGCTCATTCATCTGACAAGGATGAGCCTTAGTGGGAATGTCTCATTCATTGAAATTATCAATGTACAGGAGATCCACTACATGAGTCTTTCTTTCCCAGAAAGCAATTGGGTTGTCACCACAGACTTCTTTTTGGAATTCTTGGTGGCAATTTTGAATTTTTTGCTTTCAATTTTGGGGAAGAAATTTGTTATTTAATAGTTAAACTAGCAATTTCTTCTTGTAAATAATTTATATGCATAGACTTATTATTAAGCATATTCATTTCATTTATGATAATTTCTTTAGGATTGGTGATAAGACGGAATGTGATTTTTTTATCCCAAAGAAAAATCAATGGCCAATTCTAGTGATAGGCATTATTTTAAGAAGAAAAGGAGTTCCCAAAATAATGTGTTGTGTCAATTTTTTGACTAAAATAAAAGGCATTTTAATGCAAACATCATCTTGACACATGGCCAGATGATAATTTAATCAGAAGATTCACCGCTACCACCTTTAACCGTTTGTTTTTTTCAAAATATTTAGAAGAAATTATTCCTTTTGTATGTAATTTAAATCTGCTCCACTATCAACTAGAGCAGTTAAATTTAGTAAAATAAATTGTTTATTTATAATTAATTTAATGGAAATATATCATTTTTGGTATATTGCCTTTTGAATGTTTTGTAAGAAACCTGGTTTTTTATTAGAATTGGCTTCTTTATTTTAAATTAATTGGGCGTCTTCTGATTAATTTCAAGATCGATTAGACGACCATTCATTTGCTCTTGCTCAACTTTAATTTGCTGAACTTTTAATTTTAGTTTATTTAATTCAATTTTTAGCTCTGCTAAAGAAGCTGAATTAGAAGATGATGAACATGCCTTAGATTTTTTTCTTAAATACTTCAGATAAAGAGTATATAGGAGGCTTATAATTAAATTTTTCTAATTTATCTTTCTTCTTATCCTTAGGAAGATCTATAATTTTATCACGAGTTAAATCATCTTCAACTTGTGCTAAAAGTTTACTTAATTGGTCCTTTGCTGGGTGAGCGATGCATCTATCATTTATTATATTTTTATAATAATCTTCTGGACAGGTTTGCAATAGTTAGATTTATCGATTTATTAGATGAGGATGAAGATGAAATATGTTCTTCTTCATCTTCCATTTCGTAATGAGGATGTAAGTACAATTTTCATCCGGGTTTTAAACCCTTCAATCAAGTTCATTTAACTTCTTCTCGACGGCATGGTAATGACCGCTAGCACCACATTTGTAACATTTTATTTCTCTTGTCTCTTTGGTTTTAGAACCAGAGGGACAAGAGTGCTTGTGTTTGTGCGTGAATTTGTCATATTTTTATGACGTGATTTTTCACGTTTAGGAAAAATGGTCTTTTGTGTTTTTCCCCTATTTTTGGAAGATAAAGGACGTACCTGAGGATCACAGTTGAATTATTCACAGAATTTGCCAAGCTATTTTTGCTCAAGTAGACATTCTCTTTTCATTTGATCTTTTAATTTAAGATCAGAGTAGATAGCTAATCTGATTTTGATACATGCAGAAATAAGTTTCCATATGTAAGAGTTTCATATGGGATGGTTCCATCGTAGAGACGAAGAGAAACCTTAACCTTTTCAACAAATAGATTGGGAAGGCCTTTAATAAATTTTTGCTTCCATTGAAGGCTATCGGCATCATAATGTGTCATGATGCGTGCTAAAAATATATCCTTGTACCATAGAAAATGGGTTAAAGATGGACATCTTAATTTTTGGAGTAAGGATCTTATTTTTTCTCCTTGATCTCCAATGGATCCAGCAAAGTGATCTGCAATCGTTTGAATAATATTATAGACCGCATTTTTGTTTGGTGTTTGTTGTTCTTTTGGAAGATTCTTAGTGTTTAAATCGATTTCATTAAGAAGGTCTTCTTTTTGCTGAACTGAAAGAAAATTATCCCACCAACCCTTTAGAGGTCCAAAAAAACCTGAAACAATGGCTCGAGCAACAATGTGTGGTTTTTCTACTACTTGATATCTGGATTGAACAGCAGTGGCAAACATAAGCATACGATGAAGAGTGTGGATAATCTGATGTCAGAAAATCCATCGATATTCCATTCATAGAGAGAACTTCCATCATAGGAATTTCCCACAAAATGGGTATCCTTTTTGAATAATAAATCTGGAGGAGTAGGCTTTTTGTAATAGTGTTTTTCCAAAATTTTCTTAGGATAAGAAATCTTTTGGAAATCTTGAGGAGGGGGATGTGGATCTTGAAGTTCATGAAAAAGGGCATGAATTTCATCGATATTGGTTTGGTTATCAGATTCGGCTGAGGATTCATTTGAATCTTCTTCCGACTTGCTGATATCCTCAAGAGCTCCAACATTCTTAACTTTTAAATTTAGAATCAAATTCTAAATGTCTTCAAAAGAAGGTCCAAACTTAATAGGAAGTTTAGGAGGTGGCTGAATAAAAGGTCTAATAATAGAATTTGAACTGGTAGGGGCTTTTTCTGAAGCTCTACTAGTTTTTTTTTTGAAGCTCTACTAATTTTGGGACCCTTTTGTTTAAGCACCTGATCAATTTTAGATTCTAAGCTAAAAAGATGTTCATCAGTAATTTGAAGTATACTGTTATTATTTCTAAGTTGTTTAATTATAGTAATAAATTCTTTAGAATTTTTGGATCAGAACTTATTTTTTTGAAGGCTGCTAATTCTATAGGTTTATCATCCACCATTTTTGCAACTGATGAAGGATAAGATGCTTCAATAATTTTTCCTTGCTCAATTTGCCATTTTTTGGTAGTGAAAACATAGCAACTTGAGTGGATTGAACATAGTAACTGCAAAACCAAGCGACGAAAGGAATAGTTGCTTTGGCTTGACTATTTCTTTCTCTCATTTTTTTGAAATATAGCCTGATATCTCGAAACATTGTTCTATAGAAGTAAAACTTTTATACCAAGTATGGAAGTTATCGTACTTAGATTGATGATACTCTTTTAGTACCACTTCCCTAGTCTTAGAACCTGGTTTGTAGCTCATTAAGACTAAAGAGCATTTCAGATGGAGTGGGAGATTGATTTTCTCTCACTAGATGATAGATATGATTTCTGTTTAGGCGAAGGGCCTCTATCGATGGTTCAGGAGTATGGGAACCATCCGACTTCTCTCGAGGTTTCGGATAGAAACCCTAGGAAGTGTGATAGATCGACGAGGGTTGAATCTGACTTCAACATCACCATCAGCCATTTGAATTATCTGATCTATATCTTGATTAATGGAAGGTCTTGGAGTGACCGCAGATTGTATGGTCCATGATTCTAGAAATACCACCTCATTCCATTTAATCACTCTGTTAGTAGAAATATGGGATGCTAACAGATTTGTTTCAATCAGAGTAGTTCATTCAGTTGGTTGAACAATTTTCTGAACTCTAGGATTTAGAGTATTTAAAACTCAAAAATGAATTCTAAAAATTAAAGTAATAGTTTCAGAATGTGGGAGAAAATCCTAACCATAAAGCTGTAAATATAATTTTAAAGCTTCAAAAAGATTTATATCAGAAAGAGATAAATTTAAATTAGGAAATGTGTTGAAATAAACTGGCACGAGATAGAGGCTAGTCTCTACAACACTCATTAGGGATTGAGCTCAGTGAAGGCATCTGCCATCTCTTAGGCTAGCTAAAATAGAAGCATTTAGACCTTTAAGGGTTAAAGGTTTGAATGCTATCTATATCATCCCTATATGAATATATTTAAAGTATTGCATATATTTATGCTGATCTTCAAATGTTAGTAGGTAAATAGTTTTATCCATTTGATCTACAGTAATGGTTTGTTCTATAGTTTTTCCTGAAGATTTTCCCTTAAAATCAAAAGTTCCAAATTGATAAATGATAGTCTTATCAATTTTGGGAAGAGACCATCTATTTAGGCCTTCTTCATTCAAGGGGAACTATGTCATTTCAGAGTTCTTGATTAAATTATTATTTCTCCTAATTGTTAGATTAGAAGTTACTTTAGAAGAAGTAGAAGCCATATAACCAAAAGGGGAGAAGGGGAGAGAGTAAGATGATGTAGGGAGAGTTTGAAACAAATCATCACATAAGGATAAAACAAACTAAGTATAAACCTCCACCAGAGAATTATCCCAGACAGTCAACAAAAATAGGACTTATAACCCTTTCAAGCATCCACGCAATAGGAATTTATGGCCATTTGCGATGAAGATGGGATAAAGCCATGGGAGGAATGAACAAAGTACTGGTTCATCCAAATCATGGTAAAATGCAACAAAAAATTTCAAACATCCTTCCCCTCCCCAAGAGATCACCCCATCATGGCTCTGATACCAGTTAATTCAGAATAATCTTTAATAATAACTTTAATTTGTTTGAGCTTATCCTCAACGTTGATTGAATTCAATCATTTTAATAAAAACTATCTTTGAAAGACTAACTGATTGAAGGGGTCCTTTCCAAGTATAACATTCCAGCTCCAAATCCATGGGATTTGGTAGTCCGTGAAGAAATGAGCAAGATTTTGTCCTTGAATCATTTGCTTTTGCTTAACTATTTATTTCTCTCATTTTTTTTGAAATATAGCTCTCATACCAGTCTTTCACAAGGATATATAAAACACTTATTTATTAAAACTTAAAAAAGAACTTACATGATGATAGAAGGCAGAAGAAGACTTAAGGAGAGTATAAGAGGAGAATAGAAGAGAAGAGGAGAAGGGAAAATTGAGCACACCAAATACAAAGACATAGCCTCCTTATATAGAAATGGAGGGAAAGGAGAAACTTTGCTCAGAAGCTAAGCAAAGGTATAATTATTAAATAGAAACTTTGCTATTAAGCAAAGGTACTATTATTAAATAAAAGAGATACTTTACTTAGAAGCTAAGCAAAGGTACAAAATATTACAAGATGGCTTCTTTTGGAAAGTAGCAATTATTTCATTTGGTGGGACCGCTTTATGCGTTGTAAAGTAGATTTCCCTCTGGTGGAGATAAATAATGATGCTTTCCTTTTGCACTGTAAAGGCAAAGTGGAAGCAATAATTTTTCTTTAGGAATCCATTAAGTTTCTCCAGCGGATTCCACGTCGACACCGTCAGAAGAGTCGCCACCGTCAGTAGATGATGGGTGATTAAACACCATGGTGAGTTGATTCTTGTAAATCTTCCTGAGACATTCCTTATGTTGGATTTCATTCTCATGAGGGTAACGTATTTTGATGCTTGGAGTACCTCATCAACTGATAACTCAAAATCCATAGTTTTTAGGGATCGTTAGTTCAGAATAAGCTTTAATAATAGCTTTAATTTGTTTGAGCTTATCCTCAACGTTGATTAAATTCCACTATTTTAATAAAAACTATCTTTGAAGGACTAACTGATTGAAGGGGTCCTTTCCAAGTATAACGTTGCAGCTCCAAATCCATGGGATTTGGCAGTCCGTGAAGAAATGAGCAAGATTTTATCCTTGAATCATTTTTCTAGGATTAATAGCCCTAATTTTGGGTGTAACTTCCATCCATTCATTGAAGACCTCTTTGATTGGATCTGGAAGAATATTTAATTCTACTCCAAAATAGTTCCACCATCTGAAGAACCAAGCTGAACATTCTTTGTTGATAATATCTTTGTTCATTATGAACATCCATGAATGCCTTCATTTATCGTTGAGAAGGAAGAAGGCTTTCATCATAGCTTGCACATAACACCAATAATTTACGCCAATTTTATGCTATAAATTAGTGGAGGATAAAAATACATCTTTCTCTTGAAATGGAGTTAGACCCCATTCACTTTGATGAAAGATCTTTTGTATAACGCATTTGCTATACAAAATTATATGGTTTGTATGATCACGAACATGATTAATATCAACACACTTTAATTGTATTAAGATTTTTTTCATAATTTTCTCTTGAGAGATTAGATTCAAATGGGAAAGGATTGTTTCCTAAATATCTTTCAAATAAGGCCCACAGATTATTTATTGAATAATCAGAGGGATTAATTTCAATAATATTCTATTTTATTTCTTTAGAGAAATAAAGTTCTGTAACACATCTTTTGATGGTGTTGTGATTTTTTAGAGGGTTCACCCTTTTCAACCGTAGTTGAAGAGGAAGTACCATAAAGATAAGTTTTTAAAATAATCAGGCCAATTATTGAATTGACCGAATCTTTGCCATTAGTGCGGCCAGAGCCGCGACCTCCGCGTAAAGAAGGACTTCCTCAATTTTGAGTGGTCATTCTTCCATGCGGGGTGATCCACCGATCGCCCCTCGCAAGAATTCGGTTAGAAAATGAAGAGAAATTTTCATTACCTTTAATGAATTCAATGTCAAAATCAAGAGAGAGTCAGGATTGCCATGCAAAAAATTTGTTTTGAAACTAAATTTTTAACATCCTGCGTTCAATAATGTATTTGACTGACGAATAAGAAGAAAATGTTGATTTAGTAAGTCATCTTGAAACTTTGAGATGCACTTAATAACAGAAAGCATTTCTTTTTTGATAATGGAATACTTTTGTTGAGTAGGATTTCATTTACCAAAAATAAAGTGAACTAATTCTTCTCTAGAATTCTTTCATTGCTATAAGATACCTCCATAGCCCTTATCATAGGCATCAGTTTCAACAATTTTGAAACTAGTGGGGTCCGCAAGATTAAGACAGGGAAGGTTTTGAATCCTTTCTTTAATTTTACACACTGGCATGGTATGAGTATCAGACCATGGTGGGGGATTCTTTTAATTTGTCAAAGAGTGGGGCTGCATCTTTGGCAAAATTTTGATAGAAATCAACTACATAATTGAGAGCTCCTAAGAACCGCTGTAGCTGATTTTTATCTAAAATGATATCAGAAAATTTGTTACCAAATTCAATACTTCTATTAATTGGTATAATAGATGATATATTATGGCTTAAAAATCTTATTTTACTTTGAAATAATTTGATTTTTGGCTCTAAAATAACTAACCCATTTTTTAAAATTTACCATTTAAATATTTTTAGATGATTGAATTGTTCGTCAATAGTATTTGAGAACACAAGAACATCATCAATATAGACTAAAATATATTTAAAATAATCTTTAAATATATTATTCATGATATGAAAGTAGAATTTTTTAAACCAAAGGGCATTATGTTCAATTGAATGAAAAGAAATGCTATTTTATAGATCATTCTTTTATCTAGATCTACCGATCTTATTTTAAATCAATTTTGGAAAATATTTTGCATTATGCAACCTATTTAATAAATCCCTTTTATTAGAATTGGATATCTCGATCCATTTTAAAGTTTTATTTAGTTTGTAATTAATTACAAGTCATCTCCTCTTCCTTTTCAATTCATAACATAGAATGCGATACCAGAGTAAGATTTAATTATTCCTTTCTTTAATAAATCACAATCTCTTCTTTGAAGACTTTAAATATATTCATAGGAGATATTGTAGCATTCAAACCTTTAACCCTTAAAGGTCTAAATGCTTTAGCAAGCCTAAGATGATGCCTTCACTTCTCAATCCCTAATGAGTGTTGTAGAGACTACCTCTATCACGTGCCAATTTATTTCAACACCTTTCCCAATCTTTTTCTTCTCGAGATAAATCCTTTGAAGCTTTAAAATTACATTTACGCTTTATGGTTATGATTTTCTCCGTGTTCAAAACTATTGGTTTAATTTTCGAATTCATTTTTAGTTTTAAATACTAAATTAGATCTGGAAAGCTATTCAACAAAATAACCAACTAACTGATTGAATTTAGCATCCCATATTGCTACTAACAGAGTGATTAAATGGAATGAGGTGGTATTTCCAGAATCATGGACCATACCATATGCGGTCACTCCAAGACCTTCCAATAATCAAGATATAAATTAGATAATTCAAACAGCTGATGGCAATGTTGAAGTCAGATTCAACCCTCGTTAATCTATCACACTTCCTAGGGTTTCTATCCCTTCTGAAACCTCAGATAAGTCTAGATCGGATGGTTCCCACAAACCATTGAGGCCCTTCAAAGAATCATTTCTATCACCTAGAGAGAGAAAACCAATCTCCCACTCCATATAAAATGAACTTTAGTCAAATACAAACCAGGTTCTATTTTAATAAAAGATCACCAATCATGTATAACTTCCATATGGTAGAAGTTTTACTTCTATAACAACGCTTTAGAGCCAAAGCTATATTTTGAAAAAATAAGAGAAAGAAATAGTCGAGCAAAAGCAACTATTCCTTTCATCACTTGGTTTTGCAATTACTATGCTCAATCCGCTCAAGTTGCTATTTTGACTACCAAAAATGGCAAACTGAGCAAGAAAAAATTATTGAAGCATCTTATCCTCCATCAATTACAAAAATGGTGGATGATAAACCTTTAATTCAAAAAAAAATAAGTTTTGATCCACAAATTCTAAAGAATTTATTACTATAATTAAATAACTTAATTATAGTAATATACTTCAAATTATTGCTGAACATCTTTTAAATAGAATCTATTGATCAGCTTAAACAAAGGGTCTTGAAACTAGAGCTTCAAAAAAAAGTACCTCAAATTTAATTATTAGACCTTTTATTTAGCCACCTCCTAATCATCCTCTTAAATAATTTAAAGACAAGTATGTCTGATTTGAGGAGATCGTGAAGAAGATTCAAGCAAATCCTCAACCGAATCTGATAATCAAACCAATATCGATGAAATTCATGCCCTTTTTCATGAACTTCAAGATCCACATCCTCCTCCTCAAGATATCCAGAAGATTTCTTATCCTAAGAAAAATTTAGAAAAACACTATTACAAAAAGCCTACTCCTCCATATTTATTATTTGAAGACGATACCCATTTTGTGGGAAATTCCTATGATGAAAGTTCTCTCTATGAATGGAATATCGATGGATTTTTTGAACATCAGATTATCTGTACTCTTCATCATATGCTTAGGTTTGCCACTGCTATTCAATCATGATATCAAGCAATAGCAAAACTCCACATTGTTGCTCGAGCCATTATTTTAGGTTTTTCTGGAACTCTAAATGGTTGGTGTGATAATTTTCTTTCTGTTCAGCAAAAGGAATACCTTCTTAGTGAAATCAATTTGAACTCTAAGAATCTTCCAAAGGAACAGCAAACACCAAACGAAAATGCGGTCTATAATCTTATTCAAATGATTTTAGATTACTTTGCTGGATCCATTGGAGATCAAGGAGAAAAAAATAAGATCCTTACTCCAAAAATTAAGATGTCCATCCTTAACCCATTTTTGATGGTACAAGGATATATTTCTAGCACGCGTCATGACACTTTATGATGTCGATTTCAGGAAGCAAAATTCATCTTCTAATCTATTTGCTAAAAAAGGTTTCTCTTCGCCTCTACGATGGAACCATCCCATATGAAACTCTTACATATGGAAACCTTATTTATGCATGTATTAAAACTGGATTAGGTATCTGCTCTAATCTTAAATTAAAAGATCAAATAAAAAGAGAACGTCTACTTGAGCGAAAATAGCTTGGCAAATTCTGTGAAAATTTCAACTGTGATCCTCAAGTACATCCTTTATCTTCCAAAAATATGGGAAAACACAAAAGACTATTTTTCCTAAACGTGAGAAATCACATCATAAAAATATGACAAATTTACGCACAAACACAAGCACTCTCATCCCTCTAGTTCTAAAAACAAAGAGACAAGAAAAATAAAATATTACAAATGTGGTCGTCCAGATCATTACGCGAACAGATGCACTATCAAGAAGAAGTTAAATGAACTTCAGATTGACGAAGGGTTAAAACAAACCCTGATGAAAATTCTACTTACATCCTCTGATTCTGAAGTAGAATCAGAAGATGAAGAAGAACATATTTCATCTTCATCCTCATCGATTTTGATAAATCTAATCTAAAGTCTCAAAGAAAGATTATAAAAAATAATAAATATGAATCAGAGCACGCCACCCATGAGCAAAAGGACCAATTAATTAAACTTTTAGCACAAGTTGAAGATGATTCAACTCGTGATAAAATTATAGATCTTCTTAATGATAAGAAGAAAGATAAATTAGAAAAATTTAATTACAAGCCTCAAATATACTCCTTATCTGAAGTATTTAAGAAAAAATCTGAGGGAAGTTCATCATCTTCTAATTCAGCTTCTTTAGTAGAGCTAGAAACTGAATTAAAAAAACTAAAATTAGAAGTTCAAAAAATTACAGCTAAGCAAGAGCAAATGAATGGTCGTCTAATGGATCTTGAAATTAATCAGAAGACGCCCAATTCATTTAAAAACATAGAAGCTAATTCTAATCAAGAACCAAGTTTCTTACAAAATATTCAAAAGGCAATATACCATAAATGGTATATTTCCATTAAATTAATTATAAATAAAAAATTTATTTTACCAAATTTAACTGCTCGAGTTGATAGTGGAGCAGATTTAAATTGTGTACAAGAAGGAATAATTCCTTCTAAATACTTTGAAAAAATTAGGTTAAATGAGTCCTTACAAATTAAGTATAAATTATTATCTATGGCCCTGTGTCAAGATGATTTTTAGGCCATAATATATCAAATGCTTCTATTATACCAATTAATAGAAGTATTGAATTTGCTAACAACTTTCCTGATATCATTTTAGATAAAAATTACATTCTTAGAGCTCTCAATTATGTAATGACTATCAAAATCTTGCCAAAGATGCACCCACTTTGACATTAAAAGAATCTTCCACCATGGTCGATACCCATGGCGTCAAAAAATTAAATAAAGGATTCAAAACCTTCTCTGTCTTAATCTTACAGACCCCACTAGTTTCAAAATTGTAGAAACTGATGCCTCTAATAAGGGCTATGGAGGTATCTTAAAGCAGCAAAAGAATTCTAAAGAAGAATTAGTTCGCTTTGTTTCTGGTAATGGAATCCTACTCAACAAAAGTATTCCATTATCAAAAAAGAAATGCTTTTTGTTATTAAGTGCATCTCAAAGTTTCAAGATGACTTACTAAATCAACATTTTCTTCTTGAATTATGTTGTCACCAAATACATTATTGAAAGGAGATGTTAAAATTTAGTTTCAAAATAAATTTTAAAGCATGGAAATCGCCTCTGTCTTGATTTTGACATTGAATTCATTAGGTAATGAAAATTCTCTTCCGATTTTCTAATGAATTCTTGAGGGACGATCGGGTGGATCACCGATGGAAGAATGACCACTCTAGGAAGTCCTTCTTTATTATGAGGTCATGGTGTCTAGAATGGTAAAGATCTGGTCAATTCAACAATTGACATGATCGATTTGAAAACTTATCTTTATGGTACTTCCTCTTCCACTACGGTTGAAAAGGGTGAACCCTCTAAAAAAGATGCAACACCATCCCTAAAAGATATCATTGCACAAGAACCTGTTTATTTATCTAAAGAAATAAAATAGAATATTATTGAAATTAATCCCTCTGATTATTCAATAAATAATCCGTTGGCCTTATTTGAAAGATATTTGGGAAACAATCCTTTCCCATTTGAATCTAATCTCTCAAGAGAAAATTATGAAAAAATCTTAATACAATCAAAGTGTGTTGAGATTAATCATGTTCGTGATCAGACGAACCATACAATTTTGTATAGCAAATGCATTATACAAAAGATCTTTTATCAAAGTGAAAGGGGTCTAACTCCATTCCAAGAGAAAAATGTATTTTTATCCTCCACTAATTTACAGTACAAAATTGGTATAAATTACTAGTGTTATGTGCAAGCTATGATGAAAGCCTTCTTCCTTCTCAAAGATAAACGAAGGCATTCATGGATGTTCATAATGAATAAAGATATTATCAACAAATAACTTTCAGCATGGTTCTTCAAATGGTGGAACTATTTTAGAGCAGAATTAAATATTCTTCCAGATCCAATCAAAGAGGTATTCAATGAATGGATGGAAGCTGCCCTCAAAATGAGGGCTATTAATCCCAGAAAAATGATTCAAGGAAAAAATCTTGCTCATTTCTTCACGGACTGCCAAATCCCATGGATTTGGAGCTAGAACGTTATATTTGGAAAGGACCCCTTCAATCAGTTAGTCCTTCAAAGATAGTTTTTACTAAAATGGTGAAATTCAATCAACATTGAGAATAAGCTAAAATAAATTAAAGCTATTATTAAAGCTTATTCTGAGCTAACGATCTCTCAAAAAACTACAGATTTTGAGCTATCGGTTGATGAGGTACTCCAAAGCATCAAAATACGTTACCCTCATGAGAATGAAATCCAACATAAGGAATGTCTCAGGAATATTTTGAGAATCAACTAGCTAAGGTGTTTAATCTCCCTATCTACATCTGCGATAGTGGCGACTCTTCTAACGGTGTTGATGTGGAATCTACTGGAGAAACTTAATGGATTCCAGCTTCATACAGCTAAATTATTGCTTCCACTTTGCCTTTACAGCACAAAAGGAAAGCATCATTATTTATCTCCACCAGTAGGGAATCTACATTACAACGCATAAAGCGGTCCCACCAAATAAAATAATTGCTACTTTCCAAAAGTAGCCACCTTATAATATTCTCGTTTTGCTTAAGTTAAAAGTATCTCTTTATTTAATAATAGTACCTTTGTTTAGCAAAGTTTCTATTTAATAATTTTTGATTTTAAGCAAAGTTTCTCCTTTCCCTCCACTTCTATATAAGGAGCCTATGTCTTTGTATCTGTGCTTCCCTTTCTTCTTCTTCTCTTCTATTCTCCTCTTGTACCTCCTTAGTTCTTCCCGCTGCCATCATCGTAAGTTTTTTTAAGCTTTAATAAATAAGTTTTTTATATATCCTGGTAAAAGATTGGTATCAGAGCCATGATGGGGTAAATCCCTGGGAGGGGAAGGATGTTAGAGATTTTTTGTTACATTTCATCATGATTTGGATGAACCTGTACTTTGTTCATTCCTCCCATGGCTTTATCCCATCTTCATCACAAATGGCCATAAATCCCTGTTGCGTGGATGCTTGAAAGGGTTATAAGTCCTATTTTTATTGACTGTCTGGGATAATTCTCTAGTGGAGGTTTATACTTAGTTTGTTTTATCTTTATGCGATAATTTGTTTCAAATTCTCCCTGCATCATCTTCCTCTCTCCCTTTCTCCCCCTTTTTGGTTATATGGCTTCTACTTCTTCTGAAGTAACTTCTAATCTAACGATTAGGAGAAATAATAATTAATCAAGAACTCTGAAATGGCAGAGTTCCCCTAAAATGAAGAAGACCTAAATAGATGGTCTCTTCCCAAAATTGATAAGACTATCATTTATCAATTTGGAACTTTTGATTTTAAAAGAAAAATCTTCAGTAAAAATTGTAGAACAAACCATTACTGTAGATCAAATGTATAAAACCATTTACCTACTAACGTTTGAAGATCTGCATAATTATATGCAAGACTTTAAATATATTCATATAAGGATGATACAGATAGCATTCAAACCATTAACCCTTAAAGGTCTAAATGCACCTATTTTAGGAAGCCTAAGAGATGGCAAATGCCTTCACTGGGCTCAATCCCTAATGAGTGTTGTAGAGACTAGCCTCTATCACGGCCAGTTTATTTCAACACCTTTCCTAATCTAAGTTTATCTCTTTTTGATATAAATCTTTTTGAAGCTTTAAAATTACATTTACAGCTTTATGGTTATGATTTTCTCCCAGGTTCTAAAACTATTGCTTTAATTTTCAGAATTCATTTTTGAGTTTTAAATACTCTAAATTCTAGAGTTCAGAAAGTTGTTCAACCAGCCGAATGAACTACTCTGATAGAAATAAATCTATTAGCATCCCATATTGCTACTAATAGAGTGATTAAATGGAATGAGATGGTATTTCCAGAATCATGGACCATACCATCTGCGGTCACTTCAAGACCATCCATTAATCAAGATATGATCAGATAATTCAAATGGCTAATGGCGATGTTTAAGTCAGATTCAACCCTCATCGATCTATCACACTTTCTAGGGTTTCTATCCCTTCTGAAACCTCAGAGAAGTCTAGATCGGATGGTTCACACATTCCTAAACCATCAGTCAAGGCCATTTGCCTAAACAAAAATCATATCTATCATCCAATGAGAGAAAATCAATCTCCCACTCCATCTAAAATAAATTTTAGTCTTAATGAGCTACAAACCAGGTTCTAAGACTAGGGAAGTGGTACTAAAAGAGTATCACCAATCTAAGTATGACAACTTTCATACTTGGTATAGAAGTTTTACTTCTATAGAACAACGTTTCAAGATATCAGAGCTATATTTCAAAAAAATGAGAGAAAGAAATAGTCAAGCAAAAGCAACTATTCTTTTCGTCGCTTGGTTTTGCAGTTATTATGCTCAATCTGATCAAGTTGCTATTTTGACTACCAAAAAATGGCAAACTGAGCAAGGAAAAATTATTGAAACATCTTATCCTCCATCTGTTGTAAAAATGGTGGATGATAAACCTTTAGAATTAGCGGCCTTTGAAAAAATAAGTTGTGATCCACAAATTCTAAAGGAATTTATTACTATAATTAAACAACTTAATTATAGTAACTGTATACTTCAAATTATTGTTGAACATCTTTTTTGCTTAGAATCTAAAATTGATCAGGTGCTTAAACCAAAGGGTCCCGAAACTAGTAGAGCTTCAGAAAAATCCCCTACCAGTTCAAATTCAATTATTAGACCTTTTATTCAGCCACCTCCTGAACTTCCTCTTAAGTTTGGACCTTTTTCTGAAGACATTCAGAATTTGATTCTAAATTTAAAAGACAAGTATGTCGAAGCTCTTAAGGATATTAGCCAGTCAGAAGAAGATTCAAACGAATCCTCAGCCGAATCTGATAATCAAACCAATATCGATGAAATTCATGCCCTTTTTCATGAACTTCAAGATCCACATCCTCCTCCTCAAGATATCTAGAAGATTTCTTATCCTAAGAAAAATCTATAAAAACACTATTACAAAAAGCCTACACCTCTAGATTTATTATTCGAAGAGGATACCCATTTTGTGGGAAATTCCTATGATGAAAGTTCTCTCTATGAATGGAATATTGATGGATTTTTTGAACATCAGATTATCCACACTCTTCATCGTATGCTTATGTTTGCCACTATTGTTCAATCCAGATATCAAGCAGTAGCAAAACCCCACATTATTGCTCGAGCCATTGTTTCAGGTTTTTCTAGAACTCTAAAGGGTTGGTGGGATAATTTTCTTTCTGTTTAGCAAAAGGAAGACCTTCTTAGTGAAATCGATTTGAACACTAAGAATCTTCCAAAGGAACAACAAACACTTAACTAAAATGCAATCTATAATCTTATTCAAATGATTATAGATCAGTTTGCTGGATCCATTAGAGATCAAGGAGAAAGAACAAGATCCTTATTCCAAAAATTGAGATGTCCATCCTTAACCCATTTTCGATGGCACAAGGATATATTTCTAGCACGCGTCATGACACTTTATGATGCCGATAGCCTTCACTAGAAGCAAAAATTCATTGAAGGCCTTCCCAATCTATTTGCTGAAAAGGTTAAGGTTTCTCTTCGCCTCTACGATGGAACCATCCCATATGCAACTCTTACATATGGAAACCTTATTTCTGCATGCATTAAAATTGGTTTAGCAATTTGCTCTGATCTTAAATTAAAAGATCAAATGAAAAGAGAGCGTCTACTTAAGCAAAAATAGCTTGGTGAATTTTACAAATAATTCAACTGTGATCCTCAGGTACGTCCTTTATCTTCCAAAAAATGGGGAAAAATACCAAGACTATTTTTTCTAAATGTGAAAAATCACGTCATAAAAAATATGACAAATTCACGTACAAACACAAGCACTCTCGTCCCTCTGGTTCTAAAACCAAAGAGACAAGAGAAATAAAATGTTACAAATGTGGCCGTACAGGTCATTACGTGAATAGATGCACTGCCAAGAAGAAGTTAAATGAACTTTAGATTGACGAAGGGTTAATACAAACCTTGATGAAAATTCTACTTACATCCTCTGATTCTGAAATAGAATCAGAAGATGAAGAAGAACATATTTCATCTTCATCCTCATCAGATTATGATAAATCTGATAAATCTAACTATTGCAAGTCCTATCAATAGAAAGATTATAATAAAAATATAATAAATATGACAGGTCTGTATACGCTCACCCACGAGCAAAAGGACCAATTAATTAAACTTTTAGCACAAGTTGAAGATGATTCAACTCATGATAAAATTATAGATCTTCTTAATGACAAGAAGAAAGATAAATTAGTAATATCTATATCTTGATTAATGGAAGGCCTTGGAGTTACCGCAGATAGAATGGTCCATGATTCTGGAAATACCACCTCATTCCATTTAATCACTCAGTTAGTAGCAATATGGGATGCTAACAGATTTGTTTCAATCAGAGTAGTTCGTTCGGCTGGTTGAACAGTTTTCCAAACTCTATGATTTAGAGTATTTAAAACTCGAAAATGAATTCTGAAAATTAAAGCAATAGTTTCAGAACCTGGGAGAAAATCATAACCATAAAGCTATAAATATAATTTTAAAGCTTCAAAAAGATTTATATCAGAAAGAGATAAACTCAGATTGGGAAAGGTGTTGAAATAAACTGGCACATGACAGAGGCTAGTCTCTACAACACTCATTAGGGATTGAGCCCAGTGAAGGTATCTGCCATCTCTTAGGCTTGCTAAAATAGAAGCATTTAGACCTTTAAGGGTTAAAGGTTTGAATTCTATCTGTATCATCCCTATATGAATATATTTAAAGTGTTGCATATATTTATGCAGATCTTCAAACGTTAGTAGATAAGTGGTTTTGTCCATTTGATTTACAGTAATGGTTTGTTCTACAGTTTTCACTGAAGATTTTCCCTTAAAATCAAAAGTTCCAAATTGATAAATGACAGTTTTATCAATTTTGGGAGACCATCTATTTAGGTCTTCTTCATTCAAGGGAACTCTGCCATTTCAGAGTTCTTGATTAAATTATTATTTCTCCTAATCGTTAGATTAGAAGTTACTTCAAAAGAAGTAGAAGTCATATAATCAAAAAGGGGAGAAAGGGAGAGAGGAAGATGATGCAAGGAGAGTTTGAAATAAATCACCACATAAGGATAAAATAAACTAAGTATAAACCTCCACTAGAGAATTATCCCAGACAGTCAACAAAAATAGGACATATAACCCTTTCAAGCATCCACGCAACAGGGATTTATGGCCATTTGCTATGAAGACGGGATAAAGCCATGGAAGGAATGAACAAAGTGCTGGTTCATCCAAAGCATGGTGAAATGAAACAAAAAATCTCTAACATCCCCCCCCAAGGGATCACCCCATTGTTTCAAACTCTGCCTGCATCATCTTCCTCTCTCCCTTTCTCCCCTTTTTGATTATATGGCTTTTACTTCTTCTGAAGTAACTTCTAATCTAACGATTAGGAGATAGTTTTTTGAGGGATCGTTAGTTCAGAATAAGCTTTAATAATAGCTTTAATTTGTTTGAGCTTATACTCAGCGTTGATTGAATTCTGCCATTTAATAAAAACTATCTTTGAAGGACTAACTGATTGAAGGGGTCCTTTCCAAGTATAACGTTCCAGCTCCAAATCCATGAGATTTGGTAGTCTAAAATGCTATCTTTATCATCCCTATATAATAAATACCATATTCCACCATTAAAGTCTTGCATATGATAAAACTATCATTTATCAATTTGGAACTTTTGATTTTAAGGAAAAATATTCAGTGAAAATTATAGAACAAAGTTTAACTATTAAACAACAAATTTCTTCCCCAAAATTAAAAGCAAAAATATTTTCCAAATTTGAGTTAAAATTAGGAATTTCAATGAACGAGACATTCCCACTAAGGCTCATCCTTGTCAGATGAATGAGCACTACCTTCCTTTATGCAAAGAAGAGATTGTTGATTTATTAAAGAAAGGAATTCGGCAATCTTACTCCCCTTGGAGCTGTACCGCATTCTATGTTATGAATTCGGC
Organism: Cymbidium sinense; assembly: GCA_021442155.1. Lineage (NCBI taxonomy): Eukaryota > Viridiplantae > Streptophyta > Magnoliopsida > Asparagales > Orchidaceae > Cymbidium > Cymbidium sinense. Next base: position 113,976,746 of record CM038220.1, on the reverse strand, counting down.
AAAAATAAAAAGAGGGAGACCGCAACTTGTAATTAATTACAAGGCATTAAACAAAGTTTTAAAATGGATCAGATATCCAATTCCTAATAAAAGGGATTTATTAAATAGATTGCATAATGCAAAAATATTTTCCAAATTTGATTTAAAATCAGGATATTGGCAGATCCAGATAAAAGAATCGGATCGTTATAAAACAGCATTTGCGGTGCCCTTCGAACATTACGAATGGAACGTAATGCCCTTTGGTTTAAAAAATGCACCTTCTGAATTTCAACATATCATATATAATATATTTAAAGATTATTTTAAATATATTTTAGTCTATATTGATGATGTTCTTGTGTTCTCAAATACTATTGACGAACACTTCAACCATCTAAAAATATTTAATTAGTTAATTTTAAAAAATGAGTTAGTTATTTAAACCAAAATCAAATTATTTCAAATTGAAATGAGATTTTTAGGCCATAATATATCCAATGTTTCTATTATATCAATTAATAGAAGTATTAAATTTGCTAACAAATTTTTTAATATCATTTTAGATAAAAATCACCTACAGCGATTCTTAGGAGCTCTCAATTATGTAGTTGATTTCTATCAAAATCTTACCAAAGATGCAGACCCACTCTTTGATTATAAGTTATTAAAATTAAATTATAATTTAATAAATATAATTATAATTGTTATAAATTTGATAGTTAACTAATTGAAAATTTGGAAGAGTTTCTATGATTTTACCCCTTCACATGCCTTAAAATAGTTTAATTCCTAAGATATTAATCTACTAATAGAATTTAATAGTTATTAATTTTAATTAATTAATATTAATACATGGTACTTTAAATTAATATTAATACTATTAATTGATTAATTAATATATATTTAAGTTAATTTGAATTATGTACTACTAATGATTTATAAATTAAAAAAAATCTTTTTTAAATCCTAACAGACTTAAATCCTTAAATAACTTATCAAACATCTCTCTGAATTTAACAGGATTTAACTAATCCATTATCAAACACTATTTAGAATTTAACAGCTTAGGATTTACTAAATCTAGATGTGCTAAATTTACTAAATCGTGCTTGAAATAAATCAAATTTGTTACCCAACACCCTCTTAGTATCGTTTGGAAGTGAAGAATTTAAGTGAAAGAAAATAATTTTGAAAATAAAACAAACATAAGCTAGTTATTATAAATCCATAATTAATTAATAAAGTTTTATCAAAGTTATTTCATTTTATTTAATTAATTATTTATCTTTTCAATTCAATTTCAAATTAGAAACTAGTGTCAAAAATATTTACACGAGCGATTATGCGATAGGTAGCTTTCTTGATAATTATAAAGCATTTTAGGTGTTAAAAAAAAACCTTTGAAAGAATATACATAACTAATTAACAATAATTTCACCATTTGCGTCGATGGCGTTGTATGCTACCATGACCTTATTAGTTGACCAAGACCAAGTATTTTCTATTTGCAATATTTTATCTCAAATCTTATCTGGATGTAATAAATATTTTCTTACATGTGTCTTTTCCAAAATTATTTGATTTCCTTTCCATGTTTTTTGTATGTATTTTATAGCTCTCTCTCTCTCTCTCTCTCTCTCTCTCTCTCTCTCTCTCTCTCTATATATATATATATATATATATATATATATATATATAATTCTAAATCAAATAAAGGTTCCATTTTTATTATTCATTATAATATTATTGAAATATATAAATAAAGAAAATAGAATAGTAATAAATCAATATACATATGCAATTAAAATAAAATAATAAAATCATTAAATCATACAGATTAAATTTAGAATTAGGACTTAATGCCACTAGTATGCTTGGAAACAATCAGTCTTGGAAAGAGTTTACTTAGGATTTTATTTAAATCAATAAATCTGCCAAATAAAAATAGATTTACTAAATCGGTTAATAAATCCATAAATCAAAAATCCGATAAATCCTCTTAAATCTCAGATTTAGTAAATACAGTTGGAAGGTTGGATTTATAGAAACTCTGCACACAAATCTTATGTATTTAAATCTCTAACTCCTAAAGTTTGATATTTAAAATATATCACCTTTCTATGCTTCACAAGTTGAATTTTACTTCAACAAATTAAGAAAAGGGTTATTTTTGTTATAATAATAAAGATTTAAGTACTATATATATAAATATTTATATTTAAGTGTAAGATATGTAAATATATAAGAATTGGGTGCTATGTATGTAAATGCCCCTTTTTTAATCCTTTTAAAAAGTCTTAATTTTAAATAATTCATTTAATTACTAAAATTTTCTTAATTAAAATATTATGATAAAAGTTATTTTAATTTAATATTATTAACTATTTATTAATATGTAATTATAAGTTAATTATAATTTATTAATTATAATTATTAATTAAATTGAAGTAATTTTAGCTAATGTAATAGTTGATAGTTTTTAATTTAATTTAACTTAATTTAAACTGATTTAATAAAATATTATTGATGATTAACTTATAAGTTATTAAAATTAAATTATAATTTAATAAATATAATTATAATTGTTATAAGTTTGATAGTTAACTAATTGAAAATTTAGAGGAGTTTTTATGATTTTACTCCTTCACATGCCTTAAAATAGTTTAATTCCTAAGATATTAATCTACTAATAGAATTTAATAGTTATTAATTTTAATTAATTAATAGTTAATTTTCCAAGCATACTAGTAGCATTAAGTCCTCATTCTAAATTTAATATGTATGATTTAATAGCTTAGAATCTAAAATTGATCAGGTGCTTAAACAAAAAGGTCCCGAAACTAGTAGAGCTTCAGAAAAAGCCCCTACCAGTTCAAATTCTATTATTAGACCTTTTATTCAGCCACCTCCTAAACTTTCTCTTAAGTTTGGACCTTCTTCTGAAGACATTTAGAATTTGATTCTAAATTTAAAAGACAAGTATGATGGAGCTCTTACAGATATCAGCCAGTCGGAAGAAGATTCAAACGAATCCTCAGCCAAATTTGATAATCAAACTAATATCAATGAAATTCATGCCCTTTTTCATGAACTTCAAGATCCACATCCTCCTCCTCAAGATATCCAGAATATTTCTTATCCTAAGAAAAATCTAAAAACACTACTACAAAAAGCCTACTCCAGATTTATTATTCGAAGAGGATACCCATTTTGTGGAAAATTCCTATGATGGAAGTTCTCTCTATGAATGGAATATCGATGGATTTTCTAAACATCAGATTATCCACACTCTTCATCGTATGCTTATGTTTGTCACTGCTGTTCAATCCAGATATCAAGCAGTAGCAAAACTCCACATTGTTGCTCGAGCCATTGTTTCAGGTTTTTCTGAAACTCTAAAGGGTTGGTGAGATAATTTTCTTTCAGTTCAGCAAAAAGAAGACATTCTTAGTGAAATCGATTTGAACACAAAGAATCTTCCAAAGGATTGCTAACAACTTTCCTGATATTATTTTAGATAAAAAACCAGCTACAATGGTTCTTAGGAGCTCTCAATTATGTTGCTGATTTTTATCAAAATCTTGCCAAAGATGCAGCCCCACTCTTTGACAGATTAAAAAAGAATTCCCCACCATGGTCTGATACTCATACCATGGCAGTGCACAAAATTAAAGAAAGGGTTCAAAACCTTCCCTGTCTTAATCTTGCGGACCCCACTAGTTTCAAAATTGTTAAAACTGATGCCTCGGATAAGGGCTATGGAGGTATCTTAAAGCAGGGAAAGAATTCTAAAGAAGAATTAGTTCACTTCATTTCTGGTAAATGAAATCCTACTCAACAAAAGTATTCCATTATCAAAAAAGAAATGCTTTATGTTATTAAGTGCATCTCGAAGTTTCAAGATGACTTACTAAATCAACATTTTCTTCTTCGAATTGACTATTCGTCAGTCAAATACATTATTGAGCAGGATGTTAAAAATTTAGTTTCAAAACAAATTTTTGCATCATGGCAATCGCAGCTCTCTGTCTTTGATTTCAACATTGAATTCATTAAAGGTAATAAAAATTCTCTTCCAGATTTTCTAACCTGAGAATTCTTGCAGGGACGACCAGGGGTGGATCACCCCGTATGGAAGAATGACCACTCCTAACAGTGGAAGTCCTTCTTTATACGGAGGTCGCGACCGTGGCCGCACTAATGGCAAAGATCCGGTCAATTCAACAATTGGCCTGATTGATTTGAAAACTTATCTTTATGGTACTTCCTCTTCAACTACGGTTGAAAAGGGTGAACCTCTAAAAGTCGCAACACCATCCCTAAAAGATGTCGTTGTAACAAGAACGCTTTTATTTCTCTAAAGAAATAAAATAGAATATTATTGAAATTAATCCCTCTGATTATTCAATAAATAATCCGTGTGCCTTATTTGAAAGATATTTGGGAAACAATCCTTTCCCATTTGAATCTAATCTCTCAAGAGAAAATTATGAAAAAATCTTAATACAATTAAAGTGTGTTGAGATTAATCATGTTCGTGATCAGACGAACCATATAATTTTGTATAGCAAATGCGTTATACAAAAGATCTTTCATCAAAGTGAATGGAGTCTAACTCCATTCGAAGAGAAAAATGTAATTTTATCCTTCACTAATTTACAGTACAAAATTGGCATAAATTATTGGTGTTATGTGCAAGCTATGATGAAAGTCTTCTTCCTTCTCAATGACAAACGAAGGCATTCATGGATGTTCATAATGAACAAAGATATTATCAACAAAGAACTTCCAGCATGGTTCTTCAGATGGTGGAACTATTTTGGAGGAGAATTAAATATTCTTCCAGATCCAATCAAAGAGATCTTCAATGAATGGATGAAAGCTTCCCCAAAATGAGGGCTATTAATCCCAGAAAAATGATTCAAGGACAAAATCTTGCTCATTTCTTCACGACCAAATCCATGGATTTGAGTCGAACGTTATACTTGGAAAGGACCCCTTCAATCAGTTAGTCCTTCAAAGACAGTTTTTATTAAAATGATGGAATTTAATCAACATTGAGGATAAGCTCAAACAAATTAAATCTATTATTAAAGCTTTTTCTGAACTAATGATCCCTCATTAAACTATGGATTTTGAGCTATTGCTTGATGAGGTACTCCAAAGCATCAAAAGATGTTACCCTCATGAGAATGAAATCCAACATAAGGAACGTCTCAGGAAGATTTACGAGAATCAACTCGCCAAGGTGTTTAATCACCCTATCTACATCTGCGATAGTGGCGACTCTTCTGACGGTGTCGACGTGGAATCCACTGGAGAAACTTAATGGATTCCAGCTTCATACAACTAAATTATTGCTTCCACTTTGCCTTTACAGTGCAAAAGGAAAGCATCATTATTTATCTCCACCAGCAGGGAATCTACTTTACAATGCATAAAGCGGTCCCACCAAATGAAATAATTACTACTTTTCAAAAGTAGCCACCTTATAATATTCTGTACCTTTGCTTAGCTTCTAAGCAAAGTATCTCTTTTATTTAATAATAGTACCTTTGCTTCACAGCAAAGTTTCTATTTAATAATTATACCTTTGCTTAGCTTCTAAGCAAAGTTTCTCCTTTCCCCCCACTTCTATATAAGGAGGCTATCTCTTTGTATCTGGTGTGCTCAGTTTTCCCTTCTCCTCTTCTCTTCTATTCTCCTCTTGTACTCTCCTTAAGTCTTCCTGCTTCCTGCCTTCTATCATCGTATGTCCTTTTTTAAGTTTTAATAAATAAGTGTTTTATATATCCTGGTGTAAGACTAGTATCAGAGCCATGATGGGGTGATCCCTTGGGGAAGGATGTTAGAGATTTTTTGTTGCATTTCACCATGCTTTGGATGGACCAGCACTTTGTTCATCTTTTCCATGGCTTTATCCCATCTTCATTGTACATGGCCATAAATCCCTATTGCGTGGATGCTTTAAAGGGTTATAAGTCCTATTTTTGTTGACTGTCTAGGATAATTCTCTAGTGGAGGTTTATACTTAGTTTGTTTTATCCTTATGTGGTGATTTGTTTCAAACTCTCCCTGCATCATCTTCCTCTCTCCCTTTCTCCCCTTTTTGATTATATGGCTTCTACTTCTTTTGAAGTAACTTCTAATCTTACAATTAGGAGAAATAATAATTTAATCAAGAACTCTGAAATGGCAGAGTTCCCCTTGAATGAAGAAGACCTAAATAGATGGTCTCTCCCCAAATTAATAAAACTATCATTTATCAATTTGGAACTTTTGATTTTAAGGAAAATCTTTAGTGAAAACTGCAGAACAAATCATTACTGTAGATCAAATGTACAAAATCATTTATCTACTAACGTTTGAAGATCTGCATAAATATATGCAACACTTTAAATATATTCATATAGGGATGATACAGATAGCATTCAAACCTTTAACCCTTAAAGGTCTAAATGCTTCTATTTTAGCAAGCCTAAGAGATGGTGATGCCTTCGGCTCAATCCCAAATGAGTGTAGAGACTAGCCTGTCACCGCTTTATTTCAACACCTTTCCCAATCTTAGTTTATCTCTTTCTGATATAAATCTTTTTGAATCTTTAAAATTACATTTACAGCTTTATGGTTATGATTTTCTCCCAGGTTCTGAAACTATCATTTTAATTTTTAGAATTCATTTTCGAGTTTTAAATACTCTAAATCCTAGAGTTCGAAAAGCTGTTCAACCAGCCGAATAAACTACTCTGATTGAAACAAATCTATTAGCATCCCATATTGCTACTAACAAAGTGATTAAATGGAATGAGGTGGTATTTCTAGAATCATGGACCATACCATCTCATGGTCACAAGACCTTCCATTAATCAAGATTATAGATGGATAATTGAAGCGGTGATGGCAATATTGAAGTTAGATTCAACCCTCATCGATCTATCACACTTCCTTGGGTTTATATCGCTTCTAAAACCTCAGAGAAGTCTAGATCAGATGGTTCCCACACTCCTGAACCATCGGTTGAGGCCCTTCGCCTAAACAGAAATCAAATCTATCATCCAGTGAGAGAAAATCAATCTCCCACTCCATCTAAAATGAACTTTAGTCTTAATGAGCTACAAACCAGGTTCTAAGACTAGGGAAGTGGTACTAAAAGAGTATCACCAATCTAAGTATGATAAATTTCATACTTGGTATAGAAGTTTTACTACTATAGAACAATGTTTTGAGATATCAGAGCTATATTTTGAAAAAATGAGAGAAACAAATAGTCAAGAAAAAGCAACTATTCCTTTCATCGCTTGGTTTTGCAGTTACTATGCTCAATCCGCTCAAGTTGCTATTTTGACTACCAAAAAATGGCAAACTGAGCAAGGAAAAATTATTGAAGCATCTTATCTTACAGTGGTTCTTAGGAGCTCTTAATTATGTAGCTGATTTCTATCAAAATCTTGCCAAAGATGTAGCCCCACTCTTTGACAGATTAAAAAAGAGTCCCCACCATGGTCTGATACTCATACCATTACAGTGTGCAAAATTAAAAAAAGAGTTCAAAACCTTCCCTGTCTTAATCTTGCGGACCCCACTAGCTTAAAAATTGTTGAAACTGATGCCTCTGATAAGGGCTATGGAGGTATCTTAAAGTAGTGAAAGAATTCTAAAGAAGAATTAGTTCACTTTATTTCTGATAAATGGAATCCTGCTCAACAAAAGTATTCCATTATCAAAAAATAAATGCTTTCTATTATTAAGTGCATCTCGAAGTTTCAAGATGACTTACTAAATCAACATTTTCTTCTTTGAATTAACTGTTCGTCAGTCAAATACATTATTGAGCAGGATGTTAAAAATTTAGTTTCAAAACAAATTTTTGTAGCATGGCAATCGCAGCTCTAAGTCTTCAATTTTGACATTGAATTCATTAAAGGTAATGAACATTCTTTCCAGATTTTCTAACCTGGGAATTCTTGTAGGGACGATCAGGGGTGGATCACCCCGCATGGAAGAATGACCACTCCTAACAGAGGAAGTCCTTCTTTACGCGGAGGTCGCAGCAATGGCAAAGATCCGGTCAATTCAACAATTGGCATGATCGATTTGAAAACTTATCTTTATGGTACTTCCTCTTCAACTATGGTTGAAAAGGGTGAACCCTCTAAAAAAGTTGCAACACCATCCCTAAAAGATGTCGTTGCACAAGAACCTGTTTATTTCTCTAAATAAATAAAACATAATATTATTAAAATTAATCCCTCTAATTATTCAATAAATAATCTGTGGGCCTTATTTGAAAGATATTTGGGAAACAATCCTTTCCCATTTGAATCTAATCTATCAAGAGAAAATTATGAAATAAAATCTTAATACAATTAAAGTGTGTTGAGATTTATCATGTTTGTGATCAGACGAACCATACAATTATGTGAATGATCTTTCATCATTAGAGAAAAATATTTTTTATCCTCCACTAATTTCTTATAAAATTGGTGTAATTATTGGTGTTATGTGCAAGCTATGATGAAAGCCTTCTTCCTTCTCAACGACAAACGAAGGCATTCATGGATGTTCATAATGAACAAAGATATTATCAATAAAGAACTTCCAGCATGGTTATTCAGATGATGGAACTATTTTGGAGTAGAATTAAATATTCTTCCAGATCCAATCAAAGAGGTCTTCAATGAATGGATGGAAGCTGCCCCTAAAATGAGGGCTATTAATCCCAAAAAAAATGATTCAAGGACAAAATCTTGCTCATTTCTTCACGGACTACCAAATCTCATGGATTTGGAGCTGGAACCTTATACTTGGAAAGGACCCCTTCAATCAGTTAGTCCTTCAAAGATAGTTTTTATTAAAATGGTGGAATTCAATCAGCGTTGAGGATAAGCTTAAACAAATTAAAGCTATTATTAAAGCATATTATGAACTAACGATCCGTAAAAAAACTACAGATTTTGAGCTATCGGTTGATGAGGTACTCCAAAGCATCAAAAGATGTTACCCTCATGAGAATGAAATCCAACATAAGGAATGTCTCAGGAATATTTTCGAGAATCAACTAGCCAAGGTGTTTAATCACCCTATCTACATCTACGACAGTGGCGACTCTTCTGACGGTGTCGATGTGGAATCCACTAGAGAAACTTAATGGATTCCAGCTTCATACAACTAAATTATTGCTTTCACTTTGCCTTTATTGCACAAAAGAAAAGCATCATTATTTATCTCCACCTGCAGGGAATCTACTTTACAACGTATAAAGCGGTCCCACCAAATAAAATAATTGCTACTTTCACAAAGTAGCCACCTTATAATATTCTATACCTTTGCTTAGCTTCTAAGCAGAGTATCTCTTTTGTTTAATAATAGTACATTTGCTTCAACAAAGTTTCTATTTAATAATTATACCTTTGCTTAGCTTTTAAGCAAAGTTTCTCCTTTCCCTCCACTTCTATATAAGGAGGCTATGTCTTTGTATCTAGTGTGCTTAGTTTTCTCTTCTCTTCTTCTCTTCTATTCTCCTCTTGTAGTCTCCTTAGTTCTTCCTGCTTCCTCCTACTGTCATCGTGTAAGTTCTTTTTAAGCTTTAATAAATAAGTATTTTATATTTCTTGATAAAAGTCCTCTTGGGGGGGAGGATATTAGAGATTTTTTGTTGCATTTCACCATGCTTTGGATGAACCAGCACTTTGTTCATTCCTTCCATGGTCCGCATAAAGAAGGACTTCCTCTGTTAGGAGTTCATTCTTGTGTGTGATCCTGATCATCTGAATTCTTAGAAAATGCGGTGAATTTTATTACATTTAATGAATTCAATGTCGAAATCGAAGATAGAGAGCTGCGATTGCCATGCTAAAAAAATTTGTTTTGAAACTAAATTTTTAACATCCTGCTCAATAATGTATTTGACTGACGAACAGTCAATTCGAAGAAGAAAATGTTGATTTAGTAAGTCATCTTGAAACTTTGAGATGCACTTAATAATAGAAAGCATTTCTTTTTTGATAATAGAATACTTTTGTTGAGTAGGATTCCATTTAAACAATGAACTAATTCTTCTTTAGAATTCTTTTATTTGCTTTATCCATAGCCCTTATCAAAGGCATCAGTTTCAACAATTTTGAAACTAGTGGGGTTCGCAAGATTAAGACAGGAAAGGTTTTGAACCCTTTCTTTAATTTTTGCCTTTGCCATGGTATGAGTATTCGGACCATGGTGGAGGATTCTTTTAATCTGTCAAAGAGTGGCTGCATCTTTGGCGATTTTGATAAATCATAATTGAGAGCTCCAGAACCATGTGGTTTTATCTAAAATGATATCAGGAAATTTGTTAGCAAATTTAATACTTCTATTTATTGGTATAATAGAAGCATTGGATATATTATGGCTTAAAAATCTTATTTCAGTTTGAAATAATTTGATTTTTGCCTTTAAAACAACTAATTTATTTTCTAAAATTAACCATTTGAATGTTTTTAGATGGTTGACATGTTCGTCAATAGTATTTGAGAACACAAGAACATCATCAATATAGACTTAAATATATTTAAAATAATCTTTAAATATATTATTCATGATATGTTGAAATTCAGAAGGTGCATTTTTTAAACCAAAGGGCATTACGTTCCATTTGTAATGTCAAAGAGAACATAATCTTTGTTTTATAGCTATCCGATTCTTTTATCTGGATCTGCCAATATCCTGATTTTAAATAAAATTTGGAAAATATTTTTGCATTATGCAATCTATTTAATAAATCTCTTTTATTAGGAATTGGATATATGATCCATTTTAAAACTTTGTTTAATGGCTTGTAATTAATTACAAGTCGCGATCTCCCTCTTTCCTTTTCTGCCGAATTCATAACATAGAATGCGGTACAGCTCCAAGGGGAGTAAGATTACCGAATTATTCCTTTCTTTAATAAATCAGCAATCTTTTCTTTGCATAAAGTAAGATAGTGCTCATTCATCTGATAAGGATGAGCCTTAGTGGGAATATCTCGTTTATTGAAATTATTAATGTACGGGAGATCGACTACATGAGTCTTTCTTTCCCAAAAAGCAATTGGGTTGTCACCACAGACTTTCTTTTGGAATTTTTGGTGGTAATTTTGAATTTTTTCTTTTAATTTTGGTGAAGAAATTTGCTGTTTAAAAGTTAAACTAGCAATTTCTACTTGTAAATAATTTATATGCATAGACTTATTATTAAGCCTATTTATTTCATTTATGATAATTTCATTAGGATTGGTGATAAAATGGAATGTGATTTCTTTATCCCAAAGAAAACACTGAATTCCAGTATCATTAATTCTAGTGATAGGCATTATTTTAAGAAGAAAAGGAGTTCCTAAAATATTGTGTTGTGTCAAATTTTTGACTAAAATAAAAGGCATTTGAATACAAACATCATCTTGACACAGGGCCACAGATGATAATTTATACTTAATTTGTAAAGACTCACCGTCGGCTGCCTTTAATCACTTGCTAGTTTTTTCAAAATATTTAGAAGAAATTATTCCTTCTTGTATACAATTTAAATCTGCTCCACTATCAACTAGAGCAGTTAAATTTGGAAAAATAAATTCTTTATTTATAATTAATTTAATGGAAATATACCATTTCTGGTATATTGCCTTTTGAATATTTTGTAAGAAATATGGTTCATGATTAGAATCGGCTTCTATATTTTCAAATGAATTGGGCATCTTCTGATTAATTTCAAGATCCATTAAACAACCATTTGTTTGATCTTGCTCAGCATTAATTTGCTGAACTTCTAATTTTAGTTTCTTTAATTTAGTTTTTAGCTCTGCTAAAGAAGCTGAATTAGAAGATAATAAACTTGCCTCAGATTATTTCTTAAATACTTCAGATAAGGAGTATATAGGAGGCTTGTAATTAAAATTTTCTAATTTATCTTTCTTCTTATGATTAAGAAGATCTATAATTTTATCATGAGTTGAATCATCTTCAACTTGTGCTAAAAGTTTAATTAATTGGTCCTTTTGCTCATGGGTAAGCGTATATAGAACTGTCATATTTATTATATTTCTATAATAATCTTTCTGTTGAAAAGGCTTGCAACAGTTAGATTTATCTGATTTATCAGAATCTGATGAGGATGAAGATGAAATATATTCTTCTTCATCTTCTGATTCTATTTCATAATCAGAGGATGTAAGTAAAATTTTCATCAAGGATTGTTTTAACCCTTCGTCAATCTGAAGTTCATTTAACTTCCTCTTAACATTACATCTGTTCACGTAATGACCTGTACGGCCACATCTGTAACATTTTATTTCTCTTGTCTCTTTGGTTTTAGAACCAGAGGGACGTGAGTGCTTATGTTTGTGCGTAAATTTGTCATATTTTTTATGACGTGATTTTTCACGTTTAGGAAAAACAATCTTTTATATTTTTCTCCTATTTTTTGAAGATAAAGGACGTACCTGAGGATCACAGTTGAATTGTTGAAATTAGAAATATTTTCTCAAGTAGACGTTCTCTTTTCATTTGATCTTTTAATTTAAGATCAGAGCACATAGCTAATCCTATTTTAATACATGCAGAAATAAGGTTTCCATATGTAAGAGTTTCAAATGGGATGGTTCCATCATCGAGACGAAGAGAAACCTTAACCTTTTTAACAAATAGATTGGGAAGGCCTTCAATGAATTTTTGCTTCCAGTGAAGGCTATCGACATCATAAAGTGTCATGACGCGTGCTAAAAATATATCCTTGTACCATCGAAAATGGGTTAACGATGGACATCTTAATTTTTGGAGTAAGGATCTTGTTTCTTCTCCTTGATCTCCAATGGATCCAGCAAAGTGATCTGTCGTTTGAATAGATTATAGGCAGCATTTGTTTGGTGTTTTTGTTCCTTTGGAAGATTCTTAGTGTTCAAATCGATTTCACTAAGAAGGTCTTCTTTTTGCTTGAACAGAAGAAAATTATCCCACCAACCCTTTAGAGTTCCAGAAAACCGAACAAACAACAATGTGGGTTTTTTTGCTTGATATCTAGATTGAACAATTGGCAAACATAAGCATCGATGAAGAGTGTGGATAATCGATGTTCAAAAAATCCATCAATATTCCATTCATAGAACTTCCATCATAGAATTTACCACAAAATGGGTATCCTCTTGAATAATAAATCGGAGGTAGGCTTTTTTAATAGTGTTTTCCAAATTTTTCTTAGGATAAGAAATCTTGATATCTTGAGGAGGAGGATGTGGATCTTGAAGTTCATGAAAAGGGCATGAATTTCGATATTGGTTTGACTATCGAGATTTGGGAGATTCATTTGAATCTTCTTCCATGATATCTCAGAGCTCACATACTTGTCTTTTAAATTTAGAATCAAATTCTGATTATCTTCAGAAGAAGGTCTAAACTTAAGAGAAAGTTTAGGAGGTGGCTGAATAAAAGGTCTAATAATAATTTGAGCTGGTAGGGCTTTTTTCTACTAGTTTGGGACCCTTTGGTTTAAGATCAATTTTAGATTCTAAAAGATGTTGCAATAAAATTGATCGGTGCTTAAACAAAGGTAAACTAATAGAGCTTCAAAAAAGCCCACAATTCAAATCTATTATTAGACCTTTTATTAACCACCTCTAAACTTTCTGTTGAACCTTCTTTTTAATTTGATTCTAAAAAAAAGACAATATCGAGCTCTTAATCAAAAGTCAAAATTGAAATGAATCCTGCCAATCTGATAATCAAACCAATATGAAATTATGCCCTTTTCATGAACTCAAGGTACATCCTCTCTCATATCTTTCTTTCTAAAAATAAACTATTATAAAAACCCTACTCAGTTATTATTGAAAGTAAAATACATGAAGTTCTATGAATGGAATCGATAATTTTTTAAGATATATCCACATCTTCATCATATGTTGTTTGCAGCTATTCATCCATAGTTTGGCGCAAAACCCCACGTGCTTGAGCCATTATTTGGGGTTTTACGAACTAATGAGGGTGATTTAACTCATTCAACAAGGAAGACCTTCTTGTAAAGGTGAACACTAAAATCTTCCAAAGAAACAAACACCAAATAAAATGCGTCTATAATCTTATTCAAATGATTAGATCACTTGATCCATTGGAGTTGAGAAAAAACAAGATCTTACTCCAAAATTGATCATCCTTAACATTGGTACAAGATATATTTCTAGCATTCATGACACTTTATTATGATAGCCTTCGAAGCAAAATTCATTGAAGGCCTTCTAATCTGCTTTGAAAGGTTAAGGTTTCTCTTCGCCTCTACGATGGAACCATCCCATATGAAACTCTTACATATGGAAATCTTATTTCTTCATGCATTAAAACTGGTTTAGCAATTTTCTCTGATTTTAAATTAAAAGATCAAATGAAAAGAGAGCGTCTACTTGAATAGCTTGGCGAATTCCACAATTCGTGATCTCAGTGCGTCCTTTATCTTCAAAAAAAGGAAAAAAAAACAAAGACTATTTTTCCAACGTGAAAAAACATGTCATAAAAATGACAAATTCTGCACAAACACAACTCTCGTCCCTTTCTAAAACCAAAGAAAGAAGAAATAAAATATTACAAATGTGGTCAGTGATCATAAGCAGATGCACTGTCAGAAGAAGTTAAATGAACTTAGATTGACGAAGGTTAAAACAAACCGATGAAAATTTCATCTCGATTTAAAATAGAATCAGAAGATGAAGAAGAACATATTTCATCTTCATCCTCATCAGATTTTGATAAATCTAATAAATCTAACTGTTGTAAGTCCCGTCAATAGAAAGATTATTATAAATATATAATAAATATGAGAGGTCTGTGTATGCTCACCCATAAGCAAAAAGACCAATTAATTAAACTTTGAGCACAAGTTGAAGATGATTCAACTCGTGATAAAATTATTGATCTTCTTAATGATAAGAAGAAAGATAAATTAGAAAAATTTAATTACAAGCCTCCTATACTCCTTATCAGTATTTAAGAAAAAATTAAAAAGTTCATTTATCTTATAATTGCTTCTTTAAAAAAGAATTAAAGAAACTAAAATTAGAAGTTAGCATTAAAAGCGAGAAGCAAATGAATGGTCATCAATAGATCTTGAAATTAATTAGAAGATGCAATTCATTTTAAAAACATAGAAAGATTCAAGAACAGGTTTCTTACAAAATATTCAAAAGGAAATATACCAAATGGTATATTTCATTAAATTAATTATAAATAAAAAATTTTACCAAATTTAACTCTAGTTGATAGTGGAGCGATTTAAATTGTATACAAGAAGGAATAATTCCTTCTAAATATTTTGAAAATAGCCCGGTTAAAGGCGGTGATGGTGAATCTTTCAAATTAAGTATAAATTATCATCTGTGGCCCTGTGTCAAGATGATGTTTGTATTCAAATACCTTTTATTTTAGTCAAAAATTTGACACAACACATTATTTTAGGAACTCCTTTTCTTCTTAAAATAATTCCTATCACTAGAATTGATGATACTGGAATTCTGTGTTTTCTTTGGGATAAAGAAATCACATTCCATTTTATCACCAATCGTAAAGTAATTATCATAAATGAAATGAATAGGCTTAATAATAAGTCTATGCATATAAATTATTTACAAGAAGAAATTGCTAGTTTAACTTTTAAAAAAAATTTCTTCCCCAAAATTAAAAGAAAAAAATTCAAAATTGCCACCAAAAATTCTAAAAGGAAGTCTGTTGTGACAACCTAATTACTTTCTGGGAAAGAAAGACTCATGTAGTGGATCTCTCGTACATTGATAATTTTCAATGAGACATTACTAAGTCTCATCCTTATGATGAGCACTACCTTGCTTTATGTAAAGAAGAGATTGTTGATTTATTAAAGAAACAAAATTCTTAATCTTACTCCCCAGCATCGCATTCTATATTTAGGAAAGGAAAGAGGAGGCGACTTGTGTAATTACAAGCCAATAAAAAAAAGTTTTAAAATGGATCAGATATCCAATTCCTAGTAAAAGGGATTTATTAAATAGATTGCATAATGCAAAAATATTTTCCAAATTTGATTTAAAATCAGGATATTAGCAGATCGAGATAACAGAATCGGATCGCTATAAAACAGCATTTGCGGTGCCTTTCAACATTACGAATAGAACGTAATGCCCTTTGGTTTAAAAAATGCACTTCTAAATTTAACATATCATGAATAATATATTTAAAGATTATTTTAAGTATATTTTATTCTATATTGATGATGTTCTTGTGTTCTCAAATACTATTGACGAACACTTCAACAATCTAAAAATATTTAAATGGTAAATTTTAAAAAATTGGTTAGTTATTTCAGAGCTAAAAATCAAATTATTTCAAACTAAAATAAGATTTTTAGGCGATAATATATCCAATGCTTCTATTATACCAATTAATAGAAGTATTGAATTTGCTAATAAATTTTCTGATATCATTTTAGATAAAAACCAGCTACAATAGTTCTTAGGAGCTCTCAATTATGTAGCTGATTTCTATCAAAATCTTGCCAAAGATGCACTCTTTTGATAGATTAAAAGAATCCCCACCATGGTGATACTCATACCATGGCGATGCATAAAATTAAAGAAAGGGTTCAAAACCTACATCTTAATCTTATGGGACCACACTAATTTCAAAATTGTTAAAACTGATGCCTCTGATAAGAGCTATGGAGGTATCTTAAAGTAGCGAAAGAATTCTAAAGAAGAATTAGTTCACTTTATTTTTGGTAAATGGAATCCTACTCAACAAAAGTATTCCATTATCAAAAAAGAAATGCTTTCTGTTATTAAGTGCATCTCAAAGTTTCAAGATGACTTACTAAATCAACATTTTCTTCTTCAAATTGACTGTTCGTCAGTCAAATACATTATTGAGCAGGATGTTAAAAATTTAGTTTCAAAATAAATTTTTGCAGTGTGGCAATCGCAGCTCTCTGTCTTTGACTTCGACATTGAATTCATTAAAGGTAACGAAAATTCTCTTCTAGATTTTCTAACCCAGGAATTCTTGTAGGGACGATCAGGGGTGGATCACCCCGCATGGAAGAATGACCACTCCTAACAGAGGAAGTCCTTCTTTATGTGGAGGTCATGGCTGTGGTCGCACTAATGGCAAAGATCCAGTCAATTCAATAATTGGCCTGATTGATTTGAAAACTTATCTTTATGGTACTTCCTCTTCAACTACGGTTGAAAAGGGTGAACCCTCTAAAAAAGTTGCAACACCATCCCTAAAAGATGTCGTTGCGCAAAAACCTGTTTATTTCTCTAAAGAAATAAAATAGAATATTATTGAAATTAATCCCTCTGATTATTCAATAAATAATCCGTGGCTTATTTGAAAGATATTTGGGAAACAATCCTTTCCCATTTGAATCTAATCTCAAGAGAAAATTATGAAAAAATCTTAATACAATTAAAGTGTGTTGAGATTAATCATGTTTTATTGATCGCATACAATTTTTTGTAGCAAATGTTATACAAAAGATCTTTCATCAAAGTGAATGGGGTCTAACTCCATTCTAAGAGAAAAATGTATTTTTATCCTCCACTAATTTACAGTACAAAATTGGCATAAATTATTGATGTTATGTGCAAGCTATGATGAAATCCTCTTCCTTCTCAACGACAAACGAAGGCATTCATGGATGTTCATAATGAACAAAGATATTTTCAACAAAGAACTTCCAGCATGGTTCTTCAGGTGGAGGAACTATTTTGGAGCAAAATTAAATATTCTTCTAGATCCAATCAAAGAGGTCTTCAATGAATGGATGGAAGCTGCCCCCAAAATGAGGGCTATTAATCCTAGAAAAATGATTCAAGGACAAAATCTTGCTCATTTCTTCATGGACTGCCAAATCCCATGGATTTGGAGATGGAACGTTATACTTGGAAAGGACCCCTTCAATCAGTTAGTCCTTCAAAGATAGTTTTTATTAAAATGGTGGAATTCAATCAACATTGAGGATAAGCTCAAACAAATTAAAGCTATTATTAAAGCTTATTCTGAACTAACGATCCCTCAAAAAACTATGGATTTTCAAGTATCGGTTGATGAGGTACTCCAAAGCATCAAAAGATGTTACCCTCTATCTAACATAAGGAAAGTCTCAGGAAGATTTATGAGAATCAACTCGCCAAGGTGTTTAATCACTCTATCTACATCTGTGACAATGGCGACTCTTCTGATGGTGTCGACGTGGAATCCACTGGAGAAGCTTAATGGATTCCAGCTTCATACAGCTAAATTATTGCTTCCACTTTGCCAAAAGGAAAGCATCATTATTTATTTCCACCAGCAGGGAATCTACTTTACAATGTATAAAGCGGTCTCACCAAATAAAATAATTGATACTTTCCAAAAGTAGCCACCTTATAATATTCTGTACCTTTACTTAGCTTCTAAGCAAAGTATCTCTTTTATTTAATAATAGTACCTTTGCTTCATAGCAAAGTTTCTATTTAATAATTATACCTTTGCTTAGCTTCTAAGCAAAGTTTCTCCTTTCCCTCCACTTCTATATAAGGAGGCTATGACTTTGTATCTGGTTTGCTCAATTTTCTCTTCTCTTCTTCTCTTCTATTCTCCTCTTATACTCTCTTTAGTTCTTCCTGCTTCCTCCTACTGTCATCGTGTAAGTTCTTTTTAAGCTTTAATAAATAAGTATTTTATATATCCTGGTAAAAGTCTGGTATCAGAGCCATGGATGGGCTGATCCCTTGGGGAGGGAAGGATGTTAGAGATTTTTTGTTGCATTTCACCATGCTTTGGATGATCCAACACTTTGTTCATTCCTTCCATGGCTTTATCCCATCTTTGTCACAAATGGCCATAAATCCCTATTGCGTGGATGCTTGAAAGGGTTATAAGTCCTATTTTTTGTTATTGTCTGGGATAATTCTCTAGTGGAGGTTTATACTTAGTTTGTTTTATCCTTATGTGGTGATTTGTTTCAAACTCTCCCTGCATCATCTTCCTCTCTCCCTTTCTCCCCTTTTTGATTATATGGCTTCTACTTCTTCTGAAGTAACTTCTAATCTAACGATTAGGAGAAATAATAATTTAATCAAGAACTCTGAAATGGCAGAGTTCCCCTTGAATGAAGAAGACCTAAATAGATGGTCTCTCCCAAAAATTGATAAAATAATCATTTATCAATTTTAAACTCTTGATTTTATAGGAAAATCTTTGGTGAAAACTGTAGAACAAACCATTACTGTAGATCAAATGGACAAAACTATTTATCTACTAACGTTTGAAGATCTGCATAAGTATATGCAAGAATTTAAATATATTCATATAGGGATGATACAGATAGCATTCAAACCCTTAACCCTTAAAGGTCTAAATGCTTCTATTTTAGCAAGCCTAAGAGATGGCAGATGCCTTCACTGGGCTCAATCCCTAATGAGTGTTGTAGACTAGCCTCATCACGCCGCTTTATTTCAACACCTTTCCCAATCTAAGTTTATCTCTTCGATATAAATCTTTTGAAGCTTTAAAATTACATTTACTGACTTTATGGTTATGATTTTCCAGTTCAAACTATTGCTTTAATTTTCAGAATTTATTTTTGAGTTTTAAATACTCTAAATCCTAGAGTTCAGAAAGTTGTTCAACCAGCCGAATGAACTACTCTGATTGAAACAAATCTGTTAGCATCCCATATTGCTACTAACAGGGTGATTAAATGGAATGAGGTTGTATTTCCAAAATCATGGATCATACCATCTGCGGTCACTCCAAGACCTTCCATTAATTAAGATATAGATCAGATAATTCAAATGGCGATGATATGTTGAAGTCGATTCAACCTCGATCATCACACTTCCTAGGGTTTCTATCCTTCAAACTCGAAGTCAGATCGGATGGTTTCCACACTCGAACCATCTCGAGGCCCTTCTAAACAAAATCATATCTATCATCTAAGTGAGAGAAAATCAATCTCCCACTCCATCCAAATGAACTTTAGTCTTAATGAGCTACAAAGGTTCTAAGACTGGAAGTGGTAAAAGAGTATCACCAATCTAAGTACGATAACTTCCATACTGGGTATAGAAGTTTTACTTCTATAGAACAACATTTCGAGATATCAGAGCTATATTTCGAAAAAAATGAGAGATAGAAATAGTCAAGCAAAAGCAACTACTATGCAGTTACTATGCTCAATTTGCTCAAGTTGCTATTTTGACTACCAAAAAATGGAAAACTGAGCAAGGATAAATTATTGAAGCATCTTATCCTCTATCAATTGCAAAAATGGTGGATGATAAACCTTTAGAATTAGCGGCCTTCAAAAAAATAAGTTCTGATCCATAAATTCTAAAGGAATTTATTACTATAATTAAATAACTTAATTATAGTAACAGTATACTTCAAATTATTGTTGAACATCTTTTTAGCTTAGAATCTAAAATTGATCAGGTGCTTAAACAAAAGGGTCCCGAAACTAGTAAAGCTTCAGAAAAAACTCCTACCAGTTCAAATTCAATTATTAGACCTTTTATTCAGCCACCTCCTAAACTTCCTCTTAAGTTTGGACCTTCTTCTGAAGACCTTCAGAATTTGATTCTAAATTTAAAAGACAAGTATGTTAGAGCTCTTGAGGATATCAGCCAGTCGGAAGAAGATTCAATCGAATCCACAGCCGAATCTGATAATCAAACCAATATCGATGAAATTCATGCCCTTTTTCATGAACTTCAAGATCCACATCCTCCTCCTCAAGATATCTAGAAGATTTTTTATCCTAAGAAAAATCTAAAAAAACACTATTACAAAAAGCCTACTCCTCCAGATTTATTATTCGAAGAGGATACCCATTTCATGGGAAATTTCTATGATGGAAGTTCTCTCTATGAATGGAATATCGATGGATTTTCTGAACATCAGATTATCCACACTCTTCATTGTATGCTTATGTTTTCCACTGTTGTTCAATCCAGATATCAAGCAGTAGCAAAACCCCACATTATTGCTCGAGCCATTATTTCAGGTTTTTCTGGAACTCTAAAGGGTTGGTGGGATAATTTTCTTTCTGTTCAGCAAAAGCAAGACCTTCTTAGTGAAATCGATTTGAACAATAAGAATCTTCTAAAGGAACAGAAACACCAAAAAAAATACTGTCTATAATCTTATTCAAATGATTGTAGATCACTTTGGATCCATTGGAGATCAAGGAGAAAAACAAGATCCTTACTCCAAAAAATTAAGATGTCCATCCTTAACCCATTTTCGATGGTACAAGGATATATTTCTAGCACGCGTCATGACAGTTTATGATGCGATAGCCTTCACTGGAAGCAAAAATTCATTGAAGGCCTTCCCAATCTATTTGCTGAAAAAGTTAAGGTTTATCTTCGCCTCTATGATGGAACCATCCCATATGAAACTCTTACATATGGAAACCTTATTTCTGCATGCATTAAAACTGGTTTAGCAATTTATTCTGATCTTAAATTAAAAGATCAAATGAAAAGAGAGCGTCTACTTGAGCAAAGACAGCTTGGTGAATTCTGTGAACAATTCAACTGTGATCCTCAGGTATTTCCTTTATCTTCCAAAAATAGACACAAAAGACTATTTTTCCTAAACGTGAAAAATCACTTCATAAAAAATATGAAAAATTCACACAAAACACAAGCACCCTCATCCCTCTGGTTCTAAAACCAAAGAGAGAAGAGAAATAAAATGTTACAAATATGGTCGTACAGGTCATTACGTGAATAGATGCACTGTCAAGAAGAAGTTAAATGAACTTCAGATTGTGAAGGGTTAAACAAACCCCGATGAAAATTCTACTTACATCCTCGATTAAATAGAATCAAGATGAAGAAGAACATATTTCATCTTCATCCTCATATTCGATAAATAAAATCTAATCAAGGTAAGTCACAATGAAAGATTATTATAAAAATATAATAAATATGACAGGTCTGTATACGCTCACCAACGAGAAAAGGACCAATTAATTAAACTTTAGCACAAGTTGAAGATGATTCAACTCGTGATAAAATTATAGATCTTCTTAATGATAAGAAGAAAGATAAATTAGAAAAATTTAATTACAAGCCTTCTATATACTCCTTATCTGAAGTATTTAAGAAAAAATTTGAGGCAAGTTCATCATCTTCTAATTCAGCTTCTTTAGAAGAGCTAAAAACTAAATTAAAGAAACTAAAATTAGAAGTTCAAAAATTATAAGAGAAATGAATTCTAATGGATCTTGAAATTAATCAAGACACCCAATTCATTTGAAAATATAGGATTCTAATCAAGAACCAGATTTCTTACAAAATATTCAAAAAGGCAATATACCAAAATGGTATATTTCCATTAAATTAATTATAAATAAAAATTTATTTTACCAAATTTAACTACCTAGTATAATGAGCAGATTTAAATTATACAAGAAGGAATAATTCATTCTAAATATTTTGAAAACTAGCTTTAATAAAGGCAAAATGACGTGAGTCTTTACAAATTAAGTATAAATTATCATCTGTGGCCCTGTGTCAAGATGATGTTTGTATTCAAATGCCTTTTATTTTAGTCAAAAATTTGATACAACACATTATTTTGGGAACTCCTTTTCTTCTTAAAATAATGCCTATCACTAGAATTGATGATACCAAAATTAAGTGTTTTCTTTGGGATAAAGAAATCACATTCCGTTTTATCAGCAATCCTAAAGGAATGATCATAAATGAAATGAATAGGCTTAATAATAAGTATATGCATATAAATTATTTACAAAAAGAAATTGCTAATTTAACTATTAAACAACAAATTTCTTCCCCAAAATTAAAAGCAAAAATATTTTCCAAATTTGATTTAAAATCATGATATTGGCATATCCAGATAAAAGAATTGGATCGCTACAAAAGCATTTTGTTCCTTCTGACACGAATAACGTAATGCCCTGGTTTAAAAAATACCTTCTAATTTGATATCATGGATAATATATTTAAAGATTATATTAAATATATTTTAGTCTATATTGATGATGTTCTTATGTTCTCAAATACTATTACCGAACACTTCAACCATCTAAAAATATTTAAATGGTTAATTTTAAAAAATGGGTTAGTTATTTTAGTGCCAAAAATCAAATTATTTCAAACTGAAATTAGATTTTTAGGCCATAATATATCCAATGCTTCTATTATACCAATTAATAAAAGTATTGAATTTGCTAACAACTTTCTTGATATCATTTTAGATAAAAATCGACTTTGGGAGCTCTCAATTATGTTGATTTATCAAAATCTTGCCAAAGAGACCCACTCTTGAGATTAAAAAAAGAATCCCCACCATGATGATACTGAGCAACAATATAGGTTTTGCTCTTGATATGGATTAAACAAAGAAGTGTAAAAACATAAGCATACAATGAAGAGTGTGGATAATCGATGTTGAAAATCCATCGATATTCCATTCATAGAGAACTTCCATCATAGAATTTCCTAAAATGGGTATTTTCAATAATAAATGAGAGTAGGCTTTTGTAATAGTTTTCCATTTTTTTCTTAGATAAAAATCTTTTGGATATCTTGAGAAATGTGATCTTGAAGTTCAAAAAAGGGCATGAATTTCATCAATATTGGTTTGATTATCAAATTCAGGATTCATTTGAATCTTCTTAGATATCCTCAAGATACATACTTATCTTTAAATTTAGAATCAAATGTCTTGAAGAAGGTCCAAACTTAAGAGAAAGTTTAGAGGTGGCAATAAAAGGTCACAATGAATTAACTAGGGCTTTTTCAAGCTCTAGTTTGACCTTTTGTTTAAACACCGATCATTTTAGATTCTAAGCCAAAAAGATGTTCAATATTTCAAATTCTACTATAATTAAGTTATTTAATTATAATAAATTCTTAATTTGTGGATTAACTTTTTTTCAAGGCTAAAAGGTTTATCATCCACCATTTTGCAAAGATGGAGGATAAGATGTTTCAATTTTTTTCCTTGCTCGGTTGCCATTTTGGTAGTCAAAATAGCAACTTGAATTGAGCAGAATCAAAAACAAGCCATGAAAAGGAATAGTTACTTTGCTTAACTATTTCACATTTTTTTTTAAAATATAATATCTCAAAATGTTATTCTATAAGTAAAACTTCTATACCAAGTATGAAAGTATTACTTAGATTGGTGATACTCTTTAGTAATTTCAAAGTCTTATTTGTAGCTCATTAAGACTAAAGTTCATTTCAGGAGTGGAGATTGATTTTCTCATGATGAGATATGATTTGTTAGGTGAAGGGCCAATGATGGTTCTGAGTAACCATCGATCTAGACTTCTCTAAGGTTTCAATAGGGATAGAAATCTTAAGAAGTGTAATAGATCGATGAGGGTTGAATCTGACTTCAACATCGCCATAAGCCATTTGAATTATCTAATCTATATCTTGATTAATGAAAGGTCTTGGAGTGACCGCAGATGGTATGGTCCATGATTCTGGAAATACCACCTCATTCCATTTAATCACTCTGTTAGTAGCAATATGGGATGCAAATAGATTTGTTTCAATCAGTATTCATTCAAATTTTCCAAACTCTAGGATTTAGAGTATTTAAAACTCAAAAATGAATTCTGAAAATTAAAGCAATAGTTTCAGAACCTAGGAGAAAATCATAACCATAAAGTATAAAATGTAATTTTAAAGCTTCAAAAAGATTTATATTAGAAAGAGATAAACTGATTGAAAGGTGTTGAAATAAATCTGACATCTTCCCTATAACACTCATTAGGGATTGATCGTGAAGGCATGCCATCTCTTAGGCTTGCTAAAATAGAAGCATTTAGACCTTTAAGGGTTAAAGGTTTGAATGCTATCTGTATCATCCCTATATGAATATATTTAAAGTCTTGCATATATTTATGAAGATCTTCAAATTTTAGTAGATAAATGATTTTGTCCATTTAATCTACAGTAATAGTTTGTTCTACAATTTTCACTAAAGATTTTTCCTTAAAATCAAAAGCTCCAAATTTATAAATGATAGTTTTATCAATTTTGGGGAGAGACCATCTATTTAGGTCTTCTTTACTCAAGGAGAACTCCCATTTGAGTTCTGAAAATTATTATTTCTTCTAATCGTTAGATTAAGTTACTTTAAGAAGAAGCCATATAATCACAAAGGGGAGAAAGGGAGAGAGGAAGATGATGCAGGGAAAGTTTGAAACAATTCACCACATAAGGATAAAACAAACTAACTATAAACCTCCACTAGAGAATTATCCGAGACAGTCAACAAAAATAGGACTTATAACCCTTTCAAGCATCCACGCAACAGGGATTTATGGCCATTTGCGATGATGACGGGATAAAGCCATGGAAGGAATGAACAAAGTTCTTCATCCAAAGCATGGTGAAATGCAACAAAAAATCTAAATATCTTCCCATCGCTTAAGGGATCAGCATCATGGCTGATACCATCTAAAATGATTCAAGGACAAAATCTGCTCATTTTCTGGACCAAATCCCATGATTTGATCGAACGTTATATTTGGAAAGGATTCAATAAAGATAGTTTTATTAAAATGGTGGAATTTATCAATGTGGGATAAGCTCAAACAAATTAGCAAAGAGATTGTGATTTGATTAATAATTCGCAATCTTACTCCCTGAGCTATAGCACTCTATGTTATGAATTTAGGAAAAGAGACTCGACTAATTAATTACAAGACATTAAACAAAGTTTTAAAATGGATCAGATATCTAATTCCTAATAAAAGGGATTTATTAAATAGATTCATAATGCAAAAATATTTTCCAAATTTGATTTAAAATCGATATTACGATCGATAAAAGAATCGATTATAAAACAGATTTGTCCTTGATTAAGCAAATTATTATTAAAAAATATACTGCTTACAAGCAAATATAGAATATTATAAGATGGCTAGCAAAATTATTGGTGGGACCGCTTTATGCATAAAGTAGATTCTTGGTGGAGATAAATAATGATGCTTTCATCTAAAGGCAAAGTAAGCAATTTATAAATCCATTAAGTTTCTCAGATTCCACATCCCGTAAAAAGTCATGTAGATGTATTAAACACCTTGAGTTGATTCTCATAAATCTTGAGATTCTTATTGGATTTCATTCTCATGAGGGTAATTCCTTTTGATGCTTTGGAGTACCTCATCAACCGATAGCTCAAAATTTGTAGTTTTTTGAGGGATCGTTATTGAATAAGCTTTAATAATACTTTAATTTGTTTGAGCTTATCCTCAGTTGATTGAATTCCACCATTTTAATAAAAAATTGTCTTTGAAGACTATGATTGAAGTCCTTTCCAAGTATAACGTTCGACTCCAAATCCATGGGATTTGGTCTCTAAGAAATAGGCAAGATTTTGTCCTTGAATCATTTTTGATTAATAGCCCTCATTTTAGCTTCCATCCATTCATGAGCTCTTTGATTGGATCAAGAATAATCAAAAAATAGTTCCACCATCTGAAGAACCATGCTGGAAGTTCTTTATTGATAATATCTTTGTTCATTATGAACATCCATGAATGCCTTCATTTATCGTTGAGAAGGAAGAACGCTTTCATCATCGCTTGCACATAACACCAATAATTTATGCCAATTTTGTATTATAAATTAGTGGAGGATAAAAATACATTTTTCTCTTGGAATGGAGTTAGACCCCATTCACTTTGATGAAAGATCTTTTGTATAATGCATTTGCTATACAAAATTGTATGGTTCATCTGATCACGAACATGATTAATCTCAACACACTTTAATTGTATTAAGATTTTTTCATAATTTTTTTGAGAGATTAGATTCAAATGGGAAAGGATTGTTTCCCAAATATCTTTCAAATAAGCAATTATTATTTATTGAATAATTAGAGGATTAATTTCAATAATATTCTATTTTATTTCTTTAAAGAAATAAAAACTCTATGCAACGACATCTTTTGGATGTTGTATTTTTTTTAGAAGGTTCACCCTTTCAACCATAGTTGAAGAGGAAGTACCATAAAGATAAGTTTTCAAATCAATCGCCAATTGAATGAATCTTTATTAGAGGCCATAATGACCTCCACATAAAGAAGGACTTCCTCGGTTAGGAGTGGTCATTCTTCCATGCGGGGTGATCCACCCCTGATCGTCCTTGCAAGAATTCCAGGTTAGAAAATCTGGAAGAGAATTTTCATTACCTTTAATGAATTTAATGTCAAAATTGAAGACAAAGAGCTGCGATTTCCATGATGTAAAAATTTATTTTGAAACAAAATTTTCAACATCCTGCTCAATAATGTATTTGACTGACGAACATTCAATTCAAAGAAGAAAATGTTGATTTAGTAAGTCATCTTGAAACTTTGAGATGCACTTAATAACAGAAAGCATTTCTTTTTTGATAATGAAATACTTTTGTTGAGTAGGATTCCATTTACCAGAAATGAAGCGAACTAATTCTTCTTTAGAATTCTTTTTTTGCTTTTAAGATACCATATTTTAGAGGCATCGCCAACAATTTTGAAACTAGGGGTTCAAGATTAATTAAAAAAGGTTTTGAACCCTTTCTTTAATTTGAACACCATGATATGAAAGACAATGATGGATTCTATTTAATCTATCAAAGAGTGCATCTTTGGTAAGATTTTGATAGCCTACATAATTGAGAATCATTAGAATGGTTTTATCTAAAATGATATCAAAAAATTTGTTAAAAATTCAATACTTCTATTAATTGGTATAATAAAGCATTATATATTATGGCTAAATCTTATTTCAGTTTGAAATAATTTGATTTTTAAAAAATAACTAACCCATTTTTAAAATTAATCATTTAAATGTTTTTTGATGAAGTGTTATCAATATTTGAGAACACAAGAACATCATCAATATATAGATTAAAATATATTTAAAATAATCTTTAAATATATTATTCATGAAAAATTTAAGATTTTTTTTAAACCAAATTACGCTCCATTAAATGTCAAGGGCACCGTAATTGCTTTTATAGATCATTCTTTTATCCGATCTCGCAATATCTCGATTTTAAATCAAATTTGAAAATATTTTTGCATTATGCAATCTATTTAATAAATCCCTTTATTAGAATTGATATCCGATCCATTTTAAAACTTTGTTTAACTTTGTAATTAATTACAAGTCAGGTCTCCTTTCCTTTTCAATTCATAACATATAATGATTCCTCCAAGGGATTAAAAATTATTCCTTTCTTTAATAAATCGAATCTCTTCTTCTTGCATAAAGAAAGGTAGTGTTTGTTCATCTGACAAGGGCTAGCCTTCATGAATGTCATGTTCATTGAAATGATCAATGTACGGGAGATCCACTACATGAGTTTTTCTTTCCCAAAAATAATTGGGTTGTTGCCACAGACTTTCTTTTGGAATTCTTGGTGGCAATTTTGAATTTTTTCTTTTAATTTTGGGGAAGAAATTTATTGTTTAATAGTTAAACTAGCAATTTCTTCTTGTAAATAATTTATATGCATAGACTTATTATTAAGCATATTCATTTCATTTATGATAATTTCTTTAGGATTGGTGATAAAACAGAATGTGATTTTTTTATCCCAAAGAAAACATCAATTCTGATCATCAATTATAGCGATATTATATTTTAAGAAGAAAAGGAGTTCCTAAAATAATGTGTTGTGTCAAAATTTTGACTAAAATAAAAGGCATTTGAATGCAAACATCATCTTGACACACGGCCACAGATGATAATTTATACTTAATCTGTAAAGATTCACCGTCGGCTGCCTTTAACGACTGGCTTATTTTTTTAAAAATATTTAGAAGAAATTATTTCTTCTTGTATGCAATTCAAATCTGCTCCACTATCAACTAGAGCAGTTAAATTTGGCAAAATAAATTTTTTATTTATAATTAATTTAATAGAAATATACCATTTTTGGTATATTGCCTTTTGAATGTTTTGTAAGAAACTTGGTTCTTGATTAGAATCGACTTCTATATTTTCAAATGAATTGGGCATTTTGATTAATTTCAAGATCCATTGAAATTATTCATTTGCTCTTCTCGACTTTAATTTCAAACTTTAATTTTAGTTTCTTTAATTCGCTAGCTAAAAGAAGATAGAAGATGATGAACTTGCCTCAAATTTTTTCTTAAATACTTCAGATAAGGAGTATATAAGAGGCTTGTAATTAAATTTTTCTAATTTATCTTTCTTCTTATCATTAAGAAGATCTATAATTTTATCACGAGTTGAATCATCTTCAACTTGTGCTAAAAGTTTAATTAATTGGTCATTTTGCTCGTGGGTGAGCGTATACAGACCTGTCATATTTATCATATTTTTATAATAATCATTCTGACAGACTGCATTAGATTTATCGATTTATCAAAATGAAGAATGAAGATGAAATATGTTCTTCTTCATCTTGATTCTATCGTAATCGGAGGATGTAAGTAATTTTCATCATTTGTTTTAACCTTCAATCTCAAGTTCATTTAACTTCTCGACAAATGCATCTGTTTTAATAATGAGACAATTGTAATATTTTATTTCTCTTATCTCTATGGTTTTAGAACCACAGGGAGGAGAGTGCTTGTGTTTGTGTGTGAATTTGTCATATTTTTTATGACGTGATATTTCACGTTTAGGAAAAATAGTCTTTTGTGTTTTCCCCCTATTTTTGGAAGATAAAGGACGTACCAGAGGATCACAGTTGAATTGTTTACAAAATTCACCAAGCTATTTTTGCTCAAATAGACGTTCTCTTTTCATTTGATCTTTTAATTTAAGATCAGAGCAGAAAGCTAATCCAATTTTAATACATGCAGAAATAAGGTTTTCATATGTAAGAGTTTCATATTGGATGGTTCCATATGAGGTAAGAGAAACCTTAACCTTAAGAAATAGAAAGGCCTTCAATGAATTTTTTGTTTCGGAAGGCTAGCATCATAAAGTGTCATGAATGCTATATATATCCTTGTACCATCAAAATGGGTTAAGGATGGACATCTTAATTTTGGAGTAAGGATCTTATTTTTTTTCTCCTTGATCTCCAATGGATCAAAGAAAGTGATCTACAATCATTTGAATAAGATTATAGACCATTTCATTGGTGTTTGTTTTTGGAAGATTCTTAGTTCAAATCGATTTCACTAAGGTCTTCTTTTTGAACAAAGAAAATTATCCCGCCAACCCTTGAGTTCCGAAAACCCCAAATATATTAAGCAACAATGTGGGTTTTGCTCTGATATGGATTGAACAAAGAAAACATAAGCATACAATGAAGAGTGTGGATAATGATGTTCAAAATCATCGATATTCCATTCTGAGAACTTCCATCATAGAATTTCCACAAAATGGGTATCCTCTTCAATAATAAGAGAGTAGGCTTTTATAATAGTTTTTCTAAATTTTTCTTAGATAGAAATCTTGGATATCTTGAGGAGGAGGATGTGGATCTTAAAGTTCATGAAAAGGGCATGAATTTTATCGATATTGGTTTGATTATCATCGAGGATTCATTTGAATCTTGACCTGATATCCTCAAGAGCTCGACATACTTGTCTTTAAATTTAGAATCAAATTTAAATGTCTGAAGAAGGTCCAAACTTAAGAGAAAGTTTAGGAGGTGGTCAATAAAAGTTCTAATAATAGAATTTGAACTAGGGCTTTTCCTGCTCTACTAGGACCTTTTGTTTAAGACCGATCAATTTTAGATTCTAAGCTAAAAAGATGTAGTAATAATTTTGTATATTATTTATAATTAAGTTTAATTATAGTAATAAATTCTTTAGAATTTGTGGATCGAACTTATTAAGGGCTAATTAAAGGTTTATCATCCACCATTTTGCAATATGAGGATAAGTTGCTTCAATAATTTTTTCTCCCTCAGTTTGCCATTTTTTGGTAGTCAAAACAGCAACTTAAGTGGATTGAGCATAGTAATCAAAAACCAAGTGAAAAGGAATAGTTACTTTGACTATTTCTTTCTCTCATTTTTTCAAAATAGTCGATTCAAACGTTGTTCTATAAGTAAAAACTTCATACCAAGTAAAGTTGTCACTTAGATTGGTGATACTTTTAGTAATTTCCCTAGTCTTAGAACCTTTGTAGCTCATTAAGACTAAAGTTCATTTATGGAGTGGGAGATTGATTTTCTCACTGATGATATATATGATTTAAGGGGGCCTCATGATGGTTTGAGTGTGAATCCAATCTAGACTTCTAGGTTTGGGATAGAAACCTTAGGAAGTGTGATAGATCGAAGGTTGAATCCAACATCGCCATCGCCATTTGAATTATCTCGATATATCTTGATTAATGGAAGGTCTGACCAGATGGTATGGTCCATGATTCTAAAATACCCCCTCATTCCATTTAATCACTGCTAGTAGCAATATGGGATGCTAAATAAATTTGTTTCAATCAGTAGTTCATCTAACAACTTAGGATTTAGAGTATTTAAAACTCAAAATGAATTCAAAATTAAAGCAGTGAACCCGGAGAAAATCATAACCATAAAGTAAATATAATTTTAAAGCTTCAAAAGATTTATATCAAAAAGAGATAAGCTCAGAAAGGTGTTGAAATAATTGATAGAGTCTCTATAACACTCATTAGGGATTGTAAAGGCATTGCCATCTCTTTTCTAAAATAGAAGCATTTAGACCTTTAAGGGTTAAAGGTTTTAATGATGTCTGTATATCATCCCTATATGAATATATTTAAAGTCTTACATATATTTATGCAAATCTTCAAATGTTAGTAGATAAATGGTTTTGTCCATTTGATCTACAGTATGGTTTGCTCAACGGTTTTCACTAAAGATTCTTCCTTAAAATCAAAAGTTCTAAATTAATAAATGATAGTTTTATCAATTTTGGGGAGAGACCATCTATTTAGGTCTTCTTCATTCAAGGGGAACTCTACCATTTCAGAGTTCTTAATTAATATTATTCTAATCTATTGAGTTACTTGAAGAAGTAGCCATATAATCGGGGAGAAAGGGAGAGAAGATGATTAGAAAAAACAAATCACCGCATAAGGATAAAATAAACTAAGTATAAACCTCCACTAGAGAATTATCCCAGATAGTCAACAAAAGTAGGACTTATAACCCTTTCAAGCATCCACGCAACAGGGATATATGGCCATTTGCGATGAAGTCAGGATTAAGACATGGAAGGAATGAACAAAGTGTTGGTTAATCAAAAGCATGGTGAAATGCACAAAAAATCTCATCTCGGGATCACCCATCATGGGTGATAATGACTTTTAAATATATAAAATTTTTATTATTAAAATTTAAAAAAGAACTTACACGAATCTAGGAGGAATGAAGAACCAAGGAGAGTACAAGAGGAGAAGAAGAGAAGAGAAGAGAAAACTAAGCACACCAAATACAAAGACATAGCCTTTATATAAATGGAGGGAAGGAGAAACTTTGCTTAGAAGCTAAAGGTATAATTATTAAATATAACTTCTAAGCAAAGTATCATTATTAAATAAGAGATACTGCTGACTTTACCGATATATAAAACACTTATTTATTAAAACTTAAAAAAGAACTTACTATGATAAAGGGAAGCGAAGACTTAAGAGTACATGAACAAAGAGAAGAGGAGAAGGGAAAACTAAGCACACCAGATACAAAGACATAGCCTCCTTATAAAGAAGTGGAAAAGAAACTTTGCTTAAAAGCTCAAAGGTATAATTAAATAGAACTTTTGAAGCAAAGGTACTATTATTAAATAAAAGAGATACTTTGCTTAAAAGCTAAGCAAAAGTATAATATTATTGGCTACTTTTGGAAAGTAGTAATTATTTCATTTGGTGATATGCGTAAAGTAGATTCTAGGTGGAGATAAATAATGATCCTTTCCTTTGCTAAAGGCAAGTGGAAGCAATAATTTATATTGGAATCCATTAAGTTTCTCGTGGATTACATCGAATAATTAGAGATGAAAATGTAGATAGATTAAACACCTTGGTGAGTTGATTCTTATAAATCTTCACGAGATGTTCATGTTGGATTTCATTCTCGAGGGTAAATCTTTGATGCTTTAGTACCTCATCAACCGATAAAAATCATAGTTTTGAGGGATCAATATTTTTAATAATAGCTTTAATTTGTTTGAGTTTATCCTCAATGTTGATTGAATTCCATCATTTTAATAAAAACTATCTTTGAAGGACTAACTGATTGAAGGAGTCCTTTCCAAGTATAACGTTTCCAACCATGGATTTGGCCGTGAAGAAATGAGCAAGATTTTATTCTTGAATCATTTTTTGGGATTAATACCCTCATTTTGGCATCCATTCATTAAAGACCTCTTTGATTGGATCTGGAAGAATATTTAATTCTGCTCCAAAATAGTTCCACCATCTGAAGAACCATGCTAGAAGTTCTTTGTTGATAATATCTTTGTTCATTAGGAACATCCATGAATGCCTTCATTTGTCATTGAGAAAGAAGAAGTCTTTCATCATAGCTTGCACATAACACCAATAATTTATGCTAATTTTGTATTATAAATTAGTGGAGGATAAAAATATATTTTTCTCTTGGAATGGAGTTAGACCCCATTCACTTTGATGAAAGATCTTTTGTATAATGCATTTTCTATACAAAATTGTATGGTTCATCTGATCACGAACATGATTAATCTCAACACACTTTAATTGTATTAAGATTTTTTTCATAATTTTCTCTTGAGAGATTAGATTCAAATGGGAAAGATTGCTTCCCAAATATCTTTCAAATAAGGCCCACGGATTATTTATTGAATAATCAGAGGGATTAATTTTAATAATATTCTATTTTATTTCTTTAGAGAAATAAACAGGTTCTTGTGCAATGACATCTTTTAGGGATGGTGTTGTAGCTTTTTTAGAGGGTTCACCCTTTTCAAACGTAGTTGAAGAGGAAGTATCATAAAGATAATTTTTCAAATCGATCATGCCAATTATTGAATTGATTTTATTAGTGCGACCATCGGACCTCCAAAGAAGGACTTCCTCTTGGAGTGGTCATTCTTCCATGATCACGATCATCCCGCAAGAATTCGTGATAAAAAATTTTTCATTACTTTAATGAATTCAATGTCAAAATCAAGACAGATCACATTGCCATGTGCAAAAAAATTTGTTTTGAAACTAAATATTTAACATCCTACTCAATAATGTATTTGTTTGATGAACAGTCAATTCGAAGAAGAAAATGTTGATTTAGTAAGTCATCTTGAAACTTCGAGATGCACTTAATAATAGAAAGCATTTCTTTTTTGATAATGGAATACTTTTGTTGAGTAGGATTCATTACCGTAAATAAAGTAATTCTTCTTTAGAATTCTTTTGTTGCTTTAAGATACCTCCATAGCCCTTATCGAGTATCCAATAATTTTGAAACTAGTGGTAAGATAAGAAGAAAGATTTTAACCCTTTCTTTAATTTTGCACGCCATGGTATGAGTATCGACCATGGTGAGGATTCTTTTTAATCTATCAAAAGTGGTGCATCCAAGATTTTGAAATCATATTTTGAACTAAGAAATGGTTTATCTAAAATGATATCAAGAAATTTGTTAGAAATTTAATACTTCTATTATTGGTATAATAAAGCATTGGATATATTCAAAAAATCTTATTTGAAATAATTTGATTTTTGGCTCTGAAATAACTAACCCATTTTTGAAAATTAATCATTTAAATATTTTTAGATGATTGAAGTGTTCATCAATTGTATTTGAAAACACAAGAATATAATCAATATAGACTAAAATATATTTAAAATAATCTTTAAATATTTTATTCATGATATCAAATAAGGTGCATTTTTAAACCAAAGCATTACGTTCATTTGTAATGTCCAAAAGATAAAATGCTTTTATAGATCCATTTCATTGGATGCTAGTATATCTTAATTTTAAATCAAATTTGGAAAATATTTTTGCATTATGCAATCTATTTAATAAATCCATTTTATTAGGAATTGGATATCTAATCCATTTTAAAACTTTGATTAATGGCTTGTAATTAATTACAAGTCGCGGTCTCCCTCTTTCCTTTTCTGCCAAATTCATAACATAATGCAAAAATAGGGGAGTAAATTGAATTATCCTTTCTTTAATAAATCGAATCTCTTCTTGCATAAAGCAAGGTAGTGCTGCTCATCGACAAAGAGAGCCATGGGAATGTCTCTTTCATTGAAATTATCAATGTAAGAGATCCACATGAGTCTTTCTTTCCCATAAGTATTGTTGTCAGACTTCCTTTTGGAATTCTGGGTGGCAATTTTGAATTTTTGCTTTCAATTTTGGGGAAGAAATTTATTGTTTAATAGTTAAACTAGCAATTTCTTCTTATAAATAATTTATATGCATAGACTTATTATTAAGCTTATTCATTTCATTTATGATAATTTCTTTAGGAATGGTGATAAAATGGAATATGATTTCTTTATCCCAAAGAAAACACAGAATTCTTGTATCATCAATTCTAGTGATAGGCATTATTTTAAGAAGAAAAGGAGTTCCCAAAATAATGTGTTGTGTCAAATTTTTGACTAAAATAAAAGGCATTTGAATGCAAACATTATCATGACACATGACCACATATTATAATTTATACTTAATCTGTGAAGATTCACCGTCGACTGCCTTTAACCAATGGCTTATTTTTTCAAAATATTTAGAAGGAATTATTCCTTCTTGTATGTAATTTAAATCTGCTCCACTATCAACTAGAGCAATTAAATTTGGTAAAATAAATTCTTTATTTATAATTAATTTAATGGAAATATACCATTTTTGGTATATTGCCTTTTGAATGTTTTGTAAGAAACCTGATTCTTGATTAGAATTGGCTTCTATATTTTCAAATGAATTGCGTCTTCGAATTTCAAGATCCATTGGGCCACCATTCATTTTTGCTTTCGCCTTTAATTTGGAACTTCTAATTTTAGTTTTTTAATTCGCTAGCTAAAAAGCAATTAGAAGATGATGAACTTGCCTGATTTTTTTTCTTAAATACATAAGAAGAGGCTTGTAATTAAATTTTTCTAATTTATCTTTCTTCTTATCATTAAGAAGATCTATAATTTTATCAATGAAAATAGTTCAAATCTCTTTTTTGCTTTATTATCATTTTTTATTTTATATAATCTTCTGATATTAAAATATTTAGATGATAATGAGGATGAAGATGAAATAATTCTTTATTTTTGAATCGAGAATAAGTGAATTTTATTGGGTTTGTTTTAACCCTTCATCAATAAGTTCATTTAACTTCTTCTTGACAAAGGCATCTGTCGAAAGTACCACATTTGTAATATTTTATTTCTCTTGTCTCTTTGGTTTCAGAACCAGAGGGACGAGAGTGCTTGTGTTTGTGCATGAATTTATCATATTTTTTATGACATGATTTTTCACATTTAGGAAAAATAATCTTTTGTGTTTTTTCCCTATTTTTGGAAGATAAAGGACGTACCTGAGGATCACAGTTAAATTATTCACAAAATTCACCAAGCTATTTTGCTCAAGTAGACATTCTCTTTTCATTTGATCTTTTAATTTAAGATCAGAGCAGATAGCTAATCCAGTTTTAATATATGCAGAAATAAGATTTCCATATGTAAGAGTTTCATATGGGATGGTTCCATCGTAGAGGCGAAGAGAAACCTTAACCTTTTTAGCAAATAGATTGGGAAGGCCATCAATGAATTTTTGCTTCCAGTGAAGGCTATCGACATCATAAAGTGTCATGACGCATGCTAGAAATATATCCTTGTACCATCAAAAATGGGTTAAGGATGGACATCTTAATTTTTGGAGTAAGGATCTTGTTTTTTCTCCTTGATCTCTAATAGATCCAGCAAAGTGATCTACAATCATTTGAATAAGATTATAGACCGCATTTTAGTTTGTTTTGTTCCTTTGGAATATTCTGTTCAAATCGATTTCACTAAGATGTCTTTTGCTAACAAAAAGAAAATTATCCCACCAACCCTTGAGTTCAAAAAAACAAAACAATGGCTCAAAGCAACAATGTGGGTTTCTAGCAGATATCTGAACAACAGTAGGCAAACATAAGTATACGATGAAGAGGTGGATAATCTAATGTTCTAAAATCCATCAATATTCCATTCAGAGAACTTCCATCATAGGAATTTCCACAAAATGGGTATCTCTCAATGAGGGAGGCTTTTGTAATAGTTTTAGATTTTCTTAGGATAAGAAATCTTCTGGATATCTTGAGGAGAAGGATGTGGATCTTGAAGTTCATGAAAAAGGGCATGAATTTCATCGATATTGGTTTGATTATTAGATTCGGCTGAGGATTCATTTGAATCTTCTTCTGACTGGCTGATATCCTCAAGAGCTCCGACATGCTTGTCTTTCAAATTTAGAATCAAATTCTGAATGTCTTCAGAAGAAGGTCCAAACTTAAGAGAAAGTTCAGAAGGTGGCTGAATAAAAGATCTAATAATAGAATTTGGACTGGTAGGGGATTTTTCTGAAGCTCTACTAGTTTCGGGACCTTTTTGTTTAAGCACCTAATCAATTTTAGATTCTAAGCTAAAA
The DNA here is from genome assembly GCA_021442155.1 of Cymbidium sinense. Classification (NCBI taxonomy): domain Eukaryota; kingdom Viridiplantae; phylum Streptophyta; class Magnoliopsida; order Asparagales; family Orchidaceae; genus Cymbidium; species Cymbidium sinense. Next base: position 113,939,182 of record CM038220.1, on the reverse strand, counting down.
AGATGTTCAGCAATAATTTGAAGTATATTATTATTATAATTAAGTTGTTTAATTATAGTAATAAATTCTTTTAGAATTTGTGGATCAGAACTTATTTTTCGGAAGGCCGCTAATCTTAAAGGTTTATCATCCACCATTTTTGCAACTGATGGAGGATAAGATGCTTCAATAATTTTTCCTTGCTCAGTTTGCCATTTTTGGTAGTCAAAATAGTAACTTGAGCAAATTGAGCATAGTAACTACAAAACCAAGCGATAAAAGGAATAGTTTCTTTTGCTTGACTATTTCTTTCTCTCATTTTTTTGAAATATAGCTCTGATATCTCGAAATGTTATTCTATAGAAGTAAAACTTCTATACCAAGTATGAAGTTATCGTACTTAGACTGGTGATACTCTTTTAGTATCACTTCCCTAGTCTTAGAACCTGGTTTGTAGCTCATTAAGACTAAAGTTCATTTCAAATGGAGTGGGAGATTGATTTTCTCACTGGATGATAGATATGATTTGTTAGGGAACCTCAATCGATGGTTAAGGAGTGTGGGAACCATCTGATCTAGACTTCTCTGAGATTTCAGAAGGGATAGAAACACTAGGAAGTGTGATAGATCGACGGTGATTGAATCTGACTTCAACATCTCCATCAGCCGTTTGAATTATCTGATCTATATCTTGATTAATGGAAGGTCTTGGAGTGACCGTAGATGGTATGATCCATGATTCTGGAAATACCACCTCATTCCATTATTCACTCTGTTAGTAGCAATATGGGATGCAAATAGATTTGTTTCAATCAGAGTAGTTCGTTCGGCTGGTTGAACAGCTTTCCAAACTCTAGGATTTAGAGTATTTAAAACTTAAAAATGAATTCTGAAAATTAAAGCAATAGTTTCAGAACCTCGGAGAAAATAATAACCATAAAGTGTAAATGTAATTTTAAAGCTTCAAAATATTTATATCGAAAAGAAAAACTCAGATTGGGAAAGGTGTTGAAATAAAGCCCATGACAGATTTCTCTACAACACTCATTGGGATTGAGCTGAAGGCATCCATCTCTTGCTAAATATAAGCATTTAGACCTTTAAGGGTTAAAGGTTTGAATGCTATCTGTATCATCCCTATATGAATATATTTAAAGTCTTGCATATATTTAAGCATATCTTCAAACGTTAGTAGATAAATGGTTTTGTCCATTTGCTCTACAGTAATAGTTTATTCCACAAATTTCACTGAAGATTTTTCCTTAAAATCAAAAGTTCCAAATTGATAAATGATAGTTTTATCAATTTTGGGGAGAGACCATCTATTTAGGTCTTCTTCATTCAAGCGGAACTCTGCCATTTCAGAGTTCTTGATTAAATTATTATTTCTCCCAATCGTTAGATTAGAAGTTACTTCAGAAGAAGTAGAAGCCATATAATCAAAAAGGTGAGAAAGGGAGAGAGGAAGATGATGTAGGGAGAGTTTGAAGCAAATCACCACATAAGGATAAAACAAACTAAGTATAAACCTCCACTAGAGAATTATCTCAGACAATCAACAAAAATAGGACTTATAACCCTTTCAAGCATCCACACAACAGGGATTTATGGCCATTTGCGATAAAGATGGGATAAAGCCATGGAAGGAATGAACAAAGTGCTGGTTCATCCAAAGCATGGTGAAATGCAACAAAGAATCTCTAACATCGATCGGGATCACCCCATCATGGCTCTGATACCAGACTTTTACCAGGATATATAAAATACTTATTTATTAAAGCTTAAAAATAACTTACATGATGATAGTAGGAGGAAGCAGGAAGAACTAAGGTACAAGAGGAGAATAGAAGAGAAGAGAAAACTGAGCAAACCAGATACAAAGACATAGCCTCCTTATATAGAAGTGGAGGGAAAGGAGAAACTTTTCTTAGAAGCTAAGCAAAGGTATAATTTTTAAATAGAAACTTTGCTGTGAAGCAAAGGTACTATTATTAAATAAAAGAGAAACTTTGCTTAGAAGCTAAGCAAAGGTACATAATATTATAAGGTGGCTACTTTTGGAAAGTAGCAATTATTTCATTTGGTGGGACTGCTTTATGCGTTGTAAAGTAGATTCTCTGCTGGTGGAGATAAATAATGATGCTTTTCTTAACAAAGTGGAAGCAATAATTTAGATGTATCGAATCCATTAAGTTAAGATTCCACGCCGACACCAGAAGAGTCAGAGATGGGGGTGATTAAACACCTGGGTTGATTCTAAATCTTTGTATGTTGGATTTCATTCTCATAGAGAACGTGATGCTTTGGAGTACCTCATGAATCGATCAAAATCCATAGTTTTTTGAGGATCGTTATCGAATGCTTTAATAATAGCTTTAATTTGTTTGAGCTTATCCTCAATGTTGATTGAATTCCACCATTTTAATAAAAACTGTATTTGAAGGACTAATTGATTGAAGGGGTCCTTTCCAAGTATGACTTTTCAGCTCCAAATCCATAGGATTTGGCTGTCCGTGAAGAAATGAGCAAGAGTTTGTCCTTGAATCATTTTTCTTGGATTAATAGCCCTCATTTTGGGGGGAACTTCCATCCATTCATTGAAGACCTCTTTGATTGGATCTGGAAGAATATTTAATTCTGCTCCAAAATAGTTTCACCATCCAAGAACCATAGGAAGTTCTTTGTTGATAATATTTTGTTCATTATGAACATCCATGAATGCCTTCGTTTCATTTGAAGAAGGCTTTCATCATAGCTTGCACATAACACTAATAATTTATGCCAATTTTGTAATGTAAATTAGTGGAGGATAAAAATACATTTTTCTCTTGGAATGGAGTTAGACCCCATTCACTTTGATGAAAGATCTTTTGTATAACGCATTTGCTATACAAAATTATATGGTTCACCTAAACATGATTAATCTCAACACACTTTAATTGTATTAAGATTTTTCATAATTTTCTCTTGAGAGATTAGATTCAAATGGGAAAGGATTGTTTCCCAAATATCTTTCAAATAAGGCCCATGATTATTTGAATTGGAATAATTAATAATAATTTTGATTTTATTTCTTTTATAAACAAAGTTCTGTGATAACTTTTAGGGATGGTGTTGCAGCTTTTTTAGAGGGTTCACCCTTTTCAACTGTAGTTGAAGAGGAAGTATCATAAAGATAAGTTTTCAAATCGATCATACCAATTGTTGAATTGATCAAATCTTTTATTATGTGCCACCTAAAAGAAGGACTTCCTTAGTGGTCATTCTTCCATGAGATCCACTCAATCGCAAGAATTCTTTAGAAAATAAGAGAATTTTCATTACAATGAATTCAATGTCAAATCAAGACGAGAGTGGATTACCATGTGGAAAAATTTGTTTTGAAACTAAATTTTATCATCCGCCAATAATGTATTATCTAACATTCAATTCAAGAAGAAAATGTTGATTTAGTAAGTCATCTTGAAACTTGAGATACACTTAATAGAAAACATTTCTTTTTTGATAATGGACTTTTGTTGAGTAGGATTCCATTACCGTAAAATAAAGAACTAATTCTTCTTGAATTCTGTTGCTTTAAGATACCTCCATACCTTATCGAGGCATCTTTCAACAATTTTGAAACTAGTCCGCAAGATTAAGAGGGAAGGTTTTAAACCTTTCTTTAATTTTTGCACTATCATATATTAGTATCGACCCTTGGGGGATTCTTTTTTAATCGTCAAGAGTGGGTACATCTTTGGCAAGATTTTGATAGAAATCACATAATTGAGAGCTCCTAAGAATCATTGTAGCTAGTTTTTTATCTAAAATGATATGAAAAATTTGTTAGCAAATTCAATACTTCTATTAATTGGTATAATAGAAGCATTGGATATATTATGGCTTAAAATCTTATTTATTTGAAATAATTTGATTTTTACTCTGAAATAACTAACCCATTTTTTAAAATTAACCATTTAAATATTTTTAGATGATTGAAGTGTTCGTCAATAGTATTTGAGAACACAAGAACATCATCAATATAGACTAAATATATTTAAAATAATCTTTAAATATATTATTCATGATATGCTGAAATTCAGAAGGTGCATTTTTTAAACCAAAAGGCATTACGTTCCATTTGTAATGTCCGAAGAGCATCGTAAATACTATTTTATAGCGATCTGATTCTTTTATCTGGATCTGCCAGTACCCTGATTTTAAATCAATTTTGGAAAATATTTTTGCTTTATGCAATCTATTTAATAAATCACTTTTATTAGGAATTGGATATCTGATCCATTTTAAAACTTTATTTAATGGCTTGTAATTAATTACAAGTCGCAGTCTCCTTCTTTTTTTTCTGCCGAATTCATAACATAGAATGCGGTACAGCTCCAAGGGGAGTAAGATTGTGAAATTATTCCTTTCTTTAATAAATCAGCAATCTCTTCTTTGTATAAAGCAAGGTAGTGCTCGTTCATCTGACAAGGATGAGCCTTAGTGGGAATGTCTCGTTCATTCAAATTATCAATGTACGAGAGATCCACTACAGGAGTCTTTCTTTCCCAGAAAGCAATTGGGTTATCACCACAGACTTCCTTTTTGAATTCTTGGTGGCAATTTTGAATTTTTGCATTTAATTTTGGGGAAGAAATTTATTGTTTAATAGTTAAACTAGCAATTTCTTCTTGTAAATAATTTATATGCATAGACTTATTATTAAGCCTATTCATTTCATTTATTATAATTTCTTTAAGATTGGTGATAAAATGGAATGTGATTTCTTTATCCCAAAGGAAACATTGAATTCCTGTATCATCAATTCTAGTGATAGGCATTATTTTAAGAAGAAAATGAGTTCCCAAAATAATGTGTTGTGTCAAATTTTTGACTAAAATAAAAGGCATTTGAATGCAAATATCATCTTGACACATGGCCATAGATGATAATTTATACTTAATCTGTAAAGATTCACCGTTTGCCTTTAACTGCTGGCTTATTTTTTCAAAATATTTAGAAGGAATTATTCCTTCTTGTATGCAATTTAAATCTGCTCCACAATTAATGTTTAATGGCTTGTAATTAATTACAAGTCTCCCTCTTTCCTTTTCTATCGAATTCAATCCATTCATTGAAGACCTCTTTGATTGGATCTGGAAGAATATTTAATTCTGCTCCAAAATAGTTCCACCATCTGAAGAACCATGCTGGAAGTTCTTTGTTGATAATATTTTTGTTCATTATGAACATCCATGAATGCCTTCGTTTGTCGTTGAGAAGGAAGAAGGCTTTCATCATAGCTTGCACATAACACTAATAATTTATGCCAATTTTGTTTTTTAAATTAGTGGAGGATAAAATACATTTTTCTCTTGGAATGGAGTTAGACCCCATTCACTTTGATGAAAGATTTTTGTTTAATGCATTTGCTATACAAAATTATATGGTTCGTCTGATCACGAACATGATTAATCTCAACACACTTTAATTGTGACTTCTACTTCTTTTGAAGTAACTTCTAATATAACGATTAGGAGAAATAATAATTTAATCAAGAACTCTGAAATGGCAGAGTTCCCCTTAAATGAAGAAGACCTAAATAGATGGTCTCTTTCCAAAATTGACGTGAAAAATCACGTCATAAAAAATATGACAAATTCATGCACAAACACAAGCACTCTCGTCCCTATGGTTCTAAAACCAAATTCTTTTTAAGCTTTAATAAATAAGTATTTTATATATCTTGGTAAAAGTCTGGTATCAGAGCCATGATGGGGTGAGCCCTTGGGAGGGGGGGGGAGGATGTAAGAGATTTTTTGTTGCATTTCACTATGCTTTGGATGAACTAGCACTTTGTTCATTCCTTCCATGGCTTTATCCCGTCTTCATCACAAATGGCCAAAAATCCCTGTTGCGTGGATGCTTGAAAGGGTTATAAGTCCTATTTTGTTGACTATCTCGGATAATTCTCTAGTGGAGGTTTACACTTAGTTTGTTTTATCCTTATATGGTGATTTGTCTCATCATCTTCTCTCCCTTTCTCCCCTTTTTGATTATATGGCTTCTACTTCTTCTGAAGTAACTTCTAATCTAATGATTAGGAGAAATAATAATTTAATCAAGAACTCTGAAATGGCATAGTTCCCCTTAAATGAAGAAGACCTAAATATATGGCCTCTTCCCAAAATTGATAAGACTATCATTTATCAATTTGGAACTTTTGATTTTAAGGGAAAATCTTCTATAAAAACTGTAGAACAAATCATTAATATAGATCAAATGAATAAAACCATTTACCTACTAATATTTGAAGATCTGCATAAATATATGCAAGACTTTAAATATATTCATATAGGGATGATACATATAGCATTCAAACCTTTAACCCTTAAAGGTCTAAATACTTCTATTTTAGCTAGCCTAAGAGATGGCAGATGCCTCCACTGGGCTCAATCCCTAATGAGTGTTGTGGAGACTAGTCTCTACAACAGGCCAGTTTACTTCAACACCTTTCCTAATTTAAGTTTATCTCTTTCTAATATAAACCTTTTTGAAGCTTTAAAATTACATTTACACCATTATGGTTATGATTTTCTCCCAGGTTCTGAAACTATTGCTTTAATTTTCAGAATTCATTTTTGAGTTTTAAATACTATAAATCCTAGAGTTCGGAAAGCTGTTTAACCAACCGAATGAACTACTTTGATCAAAACAAATCTATTAGCATCTCATATTACTACTAACAAAATGATTAAATGGGATGAGGTGGTATTTCCAGAATTATGGACATACCATCTGCGGTCACTCCAAGACCTTCCATTAATCAAGATATAGATCAGATAATTCAAATGGCTGAAGGCGATGTTGAAGTCAGATTCAACCCTCGATGATCTATCACACTTCCTAGGATTTCTATCCCTTCTGAAACCTCACTGAAGTCTAGGTCAGATGGTTCCCCAACTCTTGAACCATCGGTTGAGGCTCTTCGCCTAAACAGAAATCATATCTATCACCCAGTGAGAGAGAATCAATCTCCCACTCCATCTGCAATGAGCTTTAGTCTTAATGAACTACAAACCAGGTTCTAAGACTAGGAAAGTGGTACTAAAAGAGTATCACCAATCCAAGTATGATAACTTTCATACTTGGTATAGAAGTTTTACTTCTATAGAACAATGTTTCGAGATATCAGAGCTATATTTCAAAAAAATGAGAGAAAGAAATAGTCAAGCAAAAGCAACTATTCCTTTCGTCGCTTGGTTTTGCAATTACTATGCTCAATCCGCTCAAGTTGCTATTTTGACTACCAAAAAATGGCAAACTGAGCAAGAAAAAATATTGAAGCATCTTATCCTCCATCAGTTGCAAAAATGGTGGATGATAAACCTTTAGAATTAGCGGCCTTTGGAAAAATAAGTTCTGATCCACAAATTCGAAAGGAATTTATTACTATAATTAAACAACTTAATTATAGTAACATTATACATCAAATTATTACTGAACATCTTTTTAGCTTAGAATCTAAAATTGATCGGTCTTAAAAGGTCAAAAGTAGAACTAAGCCCTACCTTCAAATTCTATTATTAGACCTTTTACTTTCTCCTAAGTTTGGAAATTCTTCTGAAGACATTCAGAATTTGATTCTAAATTTAGAAGACAAGTATGTCGGAGCTCTTGAGGATATCAGCCAATCGTAAGAAGATTCAAACAAATCCTCAGTCGAATCTGATAATCAAACCAATATCGATGAAATTCATGCCCTTTTTCATGAACTTCAAGATCCACATCCTCCTCCTCAAGATATCCAGAAGATTTCTTATCCTAAGAAAAATCTGAAAAAACACTATTACAAAAATCCTACACCTTCGGATTTATTATTCGAAGAGGATACCCATTTTATGGGAAATTCCTATGATGGAAGTTCTCTCTATGAATGGAATATTGATGGATTTTATAAAACATCAGATTATCCACACTCTTCATCGTATGCTTATGTTTTCCACTGCTGTTCAATCAAGATATCAATCAGTAGCAAAACCCCACATTGTTGCTCAAGCCATTATTTCAAGTTTTTCTGGAACTCTAAAGGGTTGGTGGGATAATTTTCTTTCTATTCAGCAAAAAGAAGACCTTCTTAGTGAAATCGATTTGAACACTAAGATTCTTCCAAAGGAACAGCAAACACTAAATGAAAATGCAGTCTATAATCTTATTCAAATGATTGTAGATCTCTTTACTGGATCCATTGGAGTTCAAGGAGAAAAAATAAGATCCTTACTCCAAAAATTAAGATGTCCATCCTTAACCCATTTTCGATGGTACAAGGATATATTTCTAGCACGCGTCATGACACTTTATGATGCCGATAGCCTTCAAATTCATTGAAGGCCTTCCCAATCTATTTGTTGAAAAGGTTAAGGTTTCTCTTCGCCTCTACGATGGAACCATCCCATATGAAAACTTTATTTCTGCATGTATTAAAACTAGATTATCTATCTGCTCTGATCTTAAATTAAAAGATCAAATAAAAAGAGAACGTCTACATGAACGAAAATAGGTTGGAAAATTCTGTGAACAATTCAACTGTGATCCTCAGGTATGTCCTTTATCTTCCAAAAATAGGGGGAAAACACAAAAGAATGGTTTTCCTAAACCTAAAAAATCATGTCATAATAAATATACAAATTCACACAAAAACACAAGCACTCTCGTCCCTTTGGTTCTAAAACCAAAGAGACAAGAGAAATAAAATGTTATAAATGTGGCCGTACAAGTCATTATGCGAACAAATGCACTGTCAAGAAGAAGTTAAATGAACTTTAGATTGATGAAGGGTTAAAACAAATCCTGATAAAAATTCTACTTACATCCTCTGATTCTTAAATAGAATCAGAAGATGAAGAAGAACATATTTCATCTTCATCCTCATCAGATTCTAATAAATCTGATAAATCTAATTATTGCAAGTCCTGTCAATAGAAAGATTATTATAAAAATATAATAAATATGACAGGTCTGTATATGCTCACCCACGAGCAAAAGGACCAATTAATTAAACTTTTAGCACAAGTTGAAGATGATTCAACTTGTGATAAAATTATAGATCTTCTTAATGACAAGAAGAAAGATAAATTAGAAAATTTTAATTACAAGCCTCCTATATACTCCTTATCTGAATTATTTAAGAAAAAATCTGAGGCAAGTTCATCATCTGCTAATTTAGCTTTTTTAGTAGAGCTAAAAATTGAATTAAAGAAACTAAAATTAGAAGTACAGTAGATTAAAGCTGAGCAAGAGCAAATGAATGGTCGTCTAATGGATCTTGAAATTAATCAGAAGACGCCCAATTCATTTGAAAACATAGAAGCCGATTGTAATCAAGAACCAAGTTTCTTACAAAATATTCAAAAGATAATATACCAGAAATGGTATATTTCCATTAAATTAATTATAAATAAAAAAATTATTTTACCAAATTTAACTGCTCAAGTTGATAGTAGAGTAGATTTAAATTGTATACAAGAAGGAATAATTCCTTCTAAATATTTTACAAAAACTAGCCAACGGTTCTTAGGAGCTCTCAATTATGTAGCTGATTTCTATCAAAATCTTGCCAAAGATGCATTACTCTTTGATTAAAAGAATCCCCACCATGGTCGATACTCATACCATGGATTAAAATTAAAGAAAGGGTTCAAAACCTTCCCTGTCTTAATCTTGCAGACCCCACTAGTTTCAAATTATTGAAACTGATGTCTCGGATAAGGGCTATGGAGGTATCTTAAAGCAGCGAAAGAATTCTAAAGAAGAATTAGTTCGCTTCGTTTCTGGTAAATGGAATCCTACTCAACAAAAGTATTCTATTATCAAAAAAGAAATGCTTTATGATATTAAGTGCATCTCGAAGTTTCAAGATGACTTACTAAATCAATATTTTCTTCTTCGAATTGACTGTTTGTCAGTCAAATAGATTATTGAGTGGGATGTTAAAAATTTAGTTTCATAATAAATTTTTGCATCATGGCAATCGCAGCTCTCTATCTTTGATTTTGACATTGAATTCATTAAAGGTAATGAAAATTTTCTTCCAGATTTTCTAACCCGAGAATTCTTGCGAGGGACCATGGATGAATGACCACTCTAAGAAGTCCTTCTTTATGCGGTCGGTATGCACTAATGGCAAAGATCCGGTCAATTCAATAATTGGCCTGATTGATTTGAAAACTTATCTTTATGGTACTTCCTCTTCAACTATGATTGAAAAGGGTAAACCCTCTAACAAAAGCTGCAACACCATCCCTAAAAGATGTCATTGCACAAAAACCTGTTTATTTCTCTAAATAAATAAAACATAATATTATTGAAATTAATCCCTCTGATTAGTCAATAAATAATACATGGGCCTTATTTGAAAGATATTTGGGAAACAATCCTTTCCCATTTGAATCTAATCTCTCAAGAGAAAATTATGAAAAAATCTAAATACAATTAAAGTGTGTTGAGATTAATCATGTTCGTGATCAAACGAACCATATAATTTTGTATAGGAAATGCGTTATACAAAAGATCTTTCATCAAAGTGAATGGGGTCTAATTCCATTCAAAGAGAAAAATGTAATTTTATCCTCCACTAATTTATAGTATAAAATTGGCATAAATTATTGGTGTTATGTGCAAGCTATGATGAAAGCCTTCTTCCTTCTCATTGACAAACAAAGGTATTCATGGATGTTCATAATGAACAAAGATATTATCAACAAAAAACTTCCAGCATGGTTCTTCAGATGGTGGAACTATTTTGGAGCAGAATTAAATATTCTTCCGGATCCAATCAAAGAGGTCTTCAATGAATGGATGGAAGCTTCCCCAAAATGAGGGCTATTAATCCCAGAAAAATGATTCAAGGACAAAATCTTGCTCATTTCTTCACGGACTGCCAAATCCATGGATTTGGAGCTGGAACGTTATACTTGGAAAGGACCCCTTCAATCAGTTAGTCCTTCAAAGACAGTTTTTATTAAAATGGTGGAATTCAATCAATGTTGAGGATAAGCTCAAATAAATTAAAGCTATTATTAAAGCTTATTCTGAACTAATGATCCCTCAAAAAATTATGGATTTTGAGCTATCGCTTGATGAGGTACTTCAAAGCATCAAAAGACGTTACCCTCATGAGAATGAAATCCAACATAAGGAATGTCTCAGGAAGATTTACGAGAATCAACTCGCCAAGGTGTTTAATCACCCTATCTACATGCGATAGTGGGTGACTCTCGATGTGTCGACGTGGAATCCGGAGAAACTTAATGGATTCATTCATCAACTAAATTATTGCTTCCCTTTACTAAAAGGAAAGCATCATTATTTATCTCCACCTGCAGGGAATCTACTTTACAACGCATAAAGTGGTCCCACCAAATGAAATAATTACTACTTTCCAAAAGTAGCCACCTTATAATATTATGTACCTTTGCTTAGCTTCTAAGCAAAGTATCTCTTTTATTTAATAATAGTACCTTTGCTTCACAGCAAAGTTTCTATTTAATAATTATACCTTTGCTTAGCTTTTAAACAGAGTTTCTCCTTTCCCGCCACTTCTATATAAGGAGGCTATGTCTTTGTATCTGGTGTGCTTAATTTTCCCTTCTCCTCTTCTCTTCTATTCTCCTCTTGTACTCTCCTTAGGTCTTCCTTCTTCCTACCTACTATCATCGTGTAAGTTCTTTTTAAGTTTTAATAAATAAGTGTTTTATATATCCTAAAAAGTGGTATCACCATGATGGGGATCCCCTTGGGGTGGATGTTAGAGATTTTTTGTTGCATTTCACTATGCTTTGGATGGACCAGCACTTTGTTCATCCTTTCCATGGCTTTATCCCATCTTCATCATAAATGGCCATAAATCCCTGTTGCGTGGATGCTTTAAAAGGGTTATAAGTCCTATTTTTGTTCACTGTCTGGGATAATTCTCTAGTGGAGGTTTATACTTAGTTTGTTTTATCCTTATGTGGTGATTTGTTTCAAACTCTCCCTGCATCATCTTCCTCTCTCCCTTTTTCCCCTTTTGATTATATGGCTTCTACTTCTTCTGAAGTAACTTCTAATCTAATGATTAGGAGAAATAATAATTTAATCAAGAACTCTGAAATGGCAGAGTTCCCCTTGAATGAAGAAGACCTAAATAGATGGTCTCTCCCCAAAATTGATAAAACTATCATTTATCAATTTGGAACTTTTGATTTTAAGGAAAATCTTCAGTGAAAACTGTATAACAAACCATTACTATAGATCAAATGTACAAAATCATTTATCTACTAACGTTTGAAGATCTGCATAAATATATGCAACACTTTAAATATATTCATATAGGGATGATACAGATAGCATTCAAACCTTTAACCCTTAAAGGTCTAAATGCTTCTATTTTAGCTAGAGATGGCAGATGCCTTCACTGAGCTCAATCCCTAATAAGTATTGTAGAGACTAGCCTCTGTCACGGCATTTATTTCAACACCTTTCCCAATCTGAGTTTATCTCTTTTTGATATAAATCTTTTTGAAGCTTTAAAATTACATTTACAGCTTTATGGTTATGATTTTCTCCCAGGTTCTGAAACTATTGCTTTAATTTTCAGAATTCATTTTCGAGTTTTAAATCCTAGAGTTCAGAAAGCTGTTCAACTAGCCGAATGAACTACTCTGATTGAAATAAATCTGTTAGCATCCCATATTGCTACTAATAGAGTGATTAAATGGAATGAGGTGGTATTTACAAAATCATGGACCATACCATCTGCGGTCACTCCAAGACCTTCCATTAATCAAGATATATATCAGATAATTCAAACGGCTGATGGCAATGTTGAAGTCAGATTCAACCCTCATCGATCTAACACACTTCCTATTTCTATCCCCAAACCTCGTCTAGATGGATGGTTCCCACTCACGAACCATCGGTGAGGCCCTTCAAGAAATCATATCTCATCCAGTGAGAAAATCAATCTCCCACTCCATCGAAATGAACTTTAGTCTTAATGAGCTACAAAGGTTCTAAGACTAGAGGAAATTACTAAAAGAGTATCACCAATCTAAGTATGATAACTTATACTTGGTATAGAAGTTTTACTTTCTAGAATAATGTTTGAGATATTTATATTTTAAAAAAATGAGAGAAATAGTCAAGAAAAAGCAACTATTCCTTTTACTTGGTTTTGTATTACCATGCTCAATCCTCAAGTTGCTATTTTGACTACCAAAAAAATGAAGCAGCAAGAAAATATTGAAGCATCTTATCCTCCATCAGTTGCAAAAATGGTGGATGAAAAACCTTTAGAATTAGGGGCCTTTGGAAAAATAAGTTCTGATCCACAAATTCTAAAGGAATTTTTTACTATAATTAAACAACTTAATTATAATAACAGTATACTTCAAATTATTGCTGAACATCTTTTTAGCTTATAATCTAAAATTGACCAGGTGCTTAAACAAAAGGTCAGAAACTAGGCTTCAAAAAAAAGCTATCAGTTCAAATTCTATTATTACACCTTTTATTCAGCCACCTCCTAAACTTTCTCTTAAGTTTGGACCTTCTTCTGAAGACATTCAGAATTTGATTCTAAATTTAAAAGATAAGTATGTTAGAGCTCTTGAGGATATCAGCCTGTCGAAAGAAGATTCAAACGAATCCTTAGTCGAATCTGATAATCAAACCAATATCGATGAAATTCATGCCCTTTTTGATGAACTTCAAGATCCACATCCTCCTCCTCAAGATATCCAAAAGATTTCTTATCCTAAGAAAAATATGGAAAAATACTATTACAAAACTACTCCTCGATTTATTATTGAAGAGGATACCCATTTTGTGAAATTCTATGATGGAAGTTCTCTCATGAATGGAATATTGATGGATTTTTGAACATCAGTTATCCACACTCTTCATCGTTGCTTATGTTTTTACTTCTTTATTTCAATCCTCAACCCCACATTATTGCTCGAGCCATTGTTTTGATTTTACGGAACTCTAAAGGGTTGGTGGGATAATTTTCTTTCTGTTTAGCAAAAAGAAGACCTTCTTAGTGTAATCGATTTGAACACTAAGAAACTTCCAAAGGAACAGAAAACACCAAACAAAAATGCGGTCTATAATCTTATTCAAATGATTGTAGATTACTTTGCTGGATCCATTGGAGATCAAGGAGAAAAAATAAGATCCTTACTCCAAAAATTAAGATGTCCATCCTTAACCCATTTTAGATGGTACAAGGATATATTTCTAGCGCATCATGACACTTTATGATGCGTAGCCTTCCTTGAAGCAAAATTCATTGAAGGCCTTCCCAATCTATTTGCTGAAAAGGTTAAGGTTTCTCTTCGCCTCTATGATGGAACCATCCCATATGAAACTCTTACATATGGAAACCTTATTTATGCATGTATTAAAATCGGATTAGCTATCTGCTCTGATCTTAAATTAAAAGATCAAATGAAAAGAGAATGTCTACTTGAGCGAAAATAGCTTGAAGAATTCTGTGAACAATTCAACTGTGATCCTCAGCTTCTAAAAATATAGGAAAACACAAAAGACTATTTTTCCTGAACGTGAAAAATCACGTCATAAAAATATGAACAATTTATGCACAAATACAAGCACTCTCGTCCCTCTGGTTCTAAAACCAAAGAGACAAGAGAAATAAAATGTTATAAATGTGGTCGTACAGGTCATTACGTGAACAAATGCACTGTCAAGAAGAAGTTAAATGAACTTTAGAGTGATGAAGGGTTAAAACAAACCCTGATGAAAATTCTACTTACATCCTCTGATTCTGAAATAGAATCAGCAGATGAAGAATAACATATTTCATCTCCATCCTCATCAGATTCTGATAAATCTAATGAATCTAACTGTTGCAAGTCCTATTAACAGAAAGATTATTATAAAAATATAATAAATATGGCAGAGTGCATGCGCTCACCACGAGCAAAGGACCAATTAATTAAATTTTAGCACAAGTTGAAGATGATTCAACTGATAAAATTATTGATCTTCTTAATGATAAGAAGAAAGATAAATTAGAAAATTTAATTACAAGCCTCTATATACTCCTTATCAAGTATTTAAGAAAAATGAGGCAAGTTCATCATCTTCTAATTGACTTCTTTAGTAGCTAAAAAGCGAATTAAAGAAAAATTAGAAGTTGATTAAAGGCGAGCAAGAGCAAATGAATGGTTGTCTAATGGATCTTGAAATTCAAGATGCCCAATTCATTTGAAAATATAGAAGTCGATTCTAATCAAGAAGTTTCTTACAAAATATTCAAAGGTATATACCAAATGGTATATTTCATTAAATTAATTATAAATAAAGAATTTATTTTACCAAATTTAACTTCTCTAGTTGATAGTAGCATATTTAAATTGTATACAAGAAGGAATAATTCCTTCTAAATATTTTTAAAAAACTTGATTAAAGGCGTACGGTGAGTCTTTACAAATTAAGTATAAATTATCATCTGTGACCCTATGTCAAGATGATGTTTGTATTCAAATGCCTTTTATTTTAGTCAAAAATTTGACACAACACATTATTTTAGGAACTCCTTTTCTTCTTAAAATAATGCCTATCACTAGAATTGATGATACTGGAATTCAGGATTTTCTTTGGGATAAAGAAATCCCATTCCATTTATCACCAATCTAAAAAATTATCATAAATGAAATGAATAGGCTTAATAATAGTCATGCATATAAATTATTTATAAGAAGAAACTAGTTTAACTATTAAACAATAATTTCTTCCCCAAAATTAAAGCAAAAATTCAAATTGCCACCAAGAATTCCAAAGGAAGTCTGGTGACAACCATTATTTGGAAGAAAGACTCATGTAGTGGATCTCTACATTGATAATTTCAATGAAGCAGACATTCAAATCGTCCTTGTCGGATGAATGAGCACTACCTTGCTTTATGCAAAGAAGAGATTGTTGATTTATTAAAGAAAGGAATAATTGCAATCTTTTCCTTGGTGTACCACATTATCATGAATTCAGAAAGAAAAGAGGGTGACTTGTAATTAAAACAAGCATTAAATAAGTTTTAAAATGGGCGATATCCAATTCTAATAAAGGGATTTATTAAATAGATTTCATAAAAATATTTTCCAAATTTGATTTAAAATGGATATCAGATTGAGATAAAAGAATCATTATAATAGCATTCGGTGCCCTGGACATTGAATGGAGCGTAATGCCCTTTGGTTTAAAAATGTAGCACGAATTTCAAAATATCATGAATAATATATTTAAAGATTATTTTAAATATATTTTAATCTATATTGATGATGTTCTTGTATTCTCAAATACTATTGATGAACACTTCAATCTAAAACATTTAAATGGTTAATTTTAAAAATGGGTTAGTTATTTCAAATTATTATTTCAAATGAAATAAGATTTTTAGGCCATAATATATCAATGGTTCTATTATACCAATTAATAGAAGTATTGAATTTCTAATAAATTTCGATATCATTTTAGATAAAAACCTATAGTGGTTCTTAGAGCTCTGTTATGTAGGCGATTTATCAAAATCTTGCCAAAGATCACCCACTCTTTGGATTAAAAGAGTCCCCACCATGGTATACTCATACCATGATGTGTGCAAAATTAAAGAAAGGGTTCAAAATTCCTCTTAATCTTGGACTAGTTTCAAAATTGTTGAAAGATGCCTCGATAAATATGGAGGTATCTTAAAGCGTGAAAAGAATTCTAAAGAAATTAGTTATTTGTTTCATTAAATGGAATCTACTCAACAAAAGTATTCCATTATCAAAAGAAATGCTTTATTATTAAGTGCATCTCAGTTTCAAGATGACTTACTAAATCAATTTTCTTCTTTGAATTAAATTCGTCATCATATATTATTGACAGATGTTAAAAAATTTAGTTTCAAAACAAATTTTGTAGCATGTGTAACTCTCGTCTTCAATTTTGACATTGAATTCATTAAAGGTAATAAAAATTCTCTTGATTTTCTAACCGAATTCTTGCGAGGGGACGTGGGGTGGATCACCCGCATGGAAAATGACCACTCTAAGAGAGGAAGTCCTTCTTTAAGGAGGTCATGGCACTAATGGAAAGATCAGTTGTTCAATTAATTGGCATGATTGATTTGAAAACTTATCTTATGGTACTTCCTCTTCAACTACGGTTGAAAAAGTGAACCCTCAAAAAGCGCAACACCATCCACAAGATGTCATTTACAAGAACATTTATTTCTCAAATAAATAAAACATAATATTATTGAAATTAATCCCTCGTTATTCAATAAATAATCTATGGGCCTTATTTAAAAGATATTTGGGAAACAATCCTTTCCCATTTGAATCTAATCTCTCAAGAGAAAATTATAAAAAAATCTTGATACAATTAAAGTGTGTTGAGATTAATCATGTTTGTGATCAGACGAACCACACAATTATGTATAAAAAATGCGTTATACAAATGATCTTTCATGAAGTGAATGGGGTCTAACTCCATTCTAAGAGAAAAATATATTTTTATCCTCCACTAATTTACAGTACAAAATTGGCATAAATTATTGGTGTTATGTGCTTTATGATGAAAGCCTTTTCTGATAATGAGAGGCATTGGATGTTCATAATGAACAATGATATTATCAACAAGAACTTCATGGTTGGGATGGTGGAACTATTTTGGGCGAATTAAATATTCTTTAGATCCAATCAAAGAGGTCTTCAATGAATGGATGAGGTAAAATGAGCTTAATCAGAAAAAATGATTCAAGGACAAAATCTTGCTCATTTCTTACACTCTAAATCATGAATTTGGGGAATGTTATACATGGAAAGGATTTCATTAGTGAAAGATTTTTATTAAAATGGTGAAATTGAATCAACATTGAGGATAAGCTCAAATTAGATTATTAAAGTATATTACGACTAACTCTAAAAAACTACAAATTTTGAGCTATCGATTGATGAGGTACTCCAAAGCATCAAAAGGCGTTACCCTCATGAGAATGAAATCCAACATAAGGAACATCTCAGGAAGATTTATGAGAATCAACTTTTTTTAATCACTTCTATCATGTCTTCTGTGAGTGCGACTCTTATGATTATTGATGTGGAATCCACTTGAGAAACTTAATGGATTCCAACTTCATATAGCTAAATTATTGCTTCCACTTTGCCTTTATAGCGCAAAAGGAAAACATCATTATTTATCTTCACCAGCAGGGAATCTACTTTACAATGCATAAAGCGGTCCCACCAAATGAAATAATTGCTACTTTCGTAGCCATTATATGATGTACCTTTTAGCTTCTAAGCAAAGTATCTCTTTATTTAATAATGGTACCTTTGCTTCTTGGTTTCATTTAATAATTATACCTTTGAGCTTAGCAAGTTTCTCTTCCCCACTTATATAATTTATGTCTATCTAGTGTGCTCAATTTCTCTTCTCTTCTCTTTATATTCTCCTCTAGTAATCTCCAGTTCTTCAAGAATCTCGTCATTGTAAGTTCTTTTTAAGCTTTAATAAATAAGTATTTATATATCCATAAGTTCTCTTACAGGATATTAGAGATTTTGTTGCATTTCACCATGCTTTGGATGAAGCACTTTGTTCATTCTTCCATGTTTCATAAAGAAGGACTTCTCATTATGGTCATTCTTCCATGCTGATCCACCCGATCATCCACAAAATTCGTTAGAAAATAGTGAATTTTATTACCTTTAATGAATTTGTCACAAAGATCCATTGCCATGCTAAAATTTGTTTTGAAACTAAATTTTGACACCGCTCAATAATATTATTTGACGAGCATCAATTAAGAAGAAAATGTTGATTTAGTAAGTCATCTTGAAACTTGAGATGCACTTAATAAAACATTTCTTTTTGATAATGGAATACTTTGTTGAGTAGGATTCCATTTAGAAACAAAGTGAACTAATTCTTCTTTGAATTCTTTTTGCTTTAAGATACCTCCATAGCCTTATCGAGGCATCGGTTTCAACAATTTTGAAACCAATTGTTCAGATTAAGGCAGGGAAGGTTTTAACCTTTCTTTAATTTTTCTTGATGGTATAAGAATCGGACCATGTAGATTCTTTTTTTAATCAAGAAGTAAATGCATCTTTGATAAGATTTTGATAAATCATTTATAATTGAGATCTCCCAGAACCATTGTTAGTTTTTTATAAAATGATATCAAATGTGTTAGCAAATTTAATACTTCTTAATTAGTATAATAGAAGCATTGATATATTATATTTAAAATCTTATTTTAGTTTAAAATAATTTGATTTTGGCTCAAAACAACAACCCATTTTTTAAAATTAACCATTTAAATATTTTAGATGGTTGAAGTTTTTTTGATCAATAGTATTTGAACACAAGAACATCATCAATATAGACTAAAATATATTTAAAATAATCTTTAAATATATTATTCATGATATGTTGAAATTTGAAGGTGCATTTTAAACCAAGGGCATTACATTCCATTTAATATGAATAATCTTGTTTTATAATTATTCATCTGATCAGATATCGATTTTAAATCAAATTTGGAAAATATTTTGCATTGCAATCTATTTAATAAATCCTTTTTTATTAGAATTGGATGATCCATTTCAAAACTTTGTTTAATGGCTTGTAATTAGTACAAATTCGTGGTCTCCCTCTTTCTCTCAATTCAACATAGAATTGGTGCACTCAAAGCAAGATTCGAATTATTCCTTTCTTTAATAAATAATCTCTTCTTTACATAAAAGTAGTAGTGCTTTCATTGGGGCTTAGTAATGTCTCATTCATTGAAATTATAATGTATAGATTTACATGAGTCTTTCTTCAAATCATTGGGTTTACCACATACTTCCTTTTTAGTAATTTTTGAATTTTCTTTTTCTTTTAATTTTGGGGAAGAAATTTGCTGTTTAAAAGTTAAACTAGTAATTTCTACTTGTAAATAATTTATATGCATAGACTTATTATTAAGCCTATTCATTTCATTTATGATAATTTCTTTTAGATTGGTGATAAAACGGAATGTGATTTCTTTAACCCAAAGAAAATACTAAATTCCAGTATCATCATTTCTAGTGATAGGCATTATTTTAAGAAGAAAAGGAGTTCCTAAAATAATATGTTGTGTCAAATTTTTGACTAAAATAAAAGGCATTTGAATACAAACATCATCTTGAACAGATGATAATTTATACTTAATTTGTAAAGACTCAATGCCTTTAAATTTGTTATTTTTCAAAATATTTAGAATTATTCCTTCTTGTATATAATTCAAATCTTGTCAAGATTAAATTTGGTAAAATAAATTCTTTATTTATAATTAACTTAATGGAAATATACCATTTCTGGTATATTGCCTTTTGAATATTTTGTAAGAAATATGGTTCATGATTAGAATCGGCTTTTATGTTTTCAAATGAATTGGGCATCTTCTGATTAATTTCAAGATCCATTAGACGACCATTCATTTTCTCTTGCTCAGCTTTAATCTGCGGAACTTCTAATTTTAGTTTCTTCAATTCAATTTTTAGTTCTGCTAAAGAAGCTGAATTAGAAGATAATTAACTTGCCTCAGATTTTTTCTTAAATACTTCAGATAAGGAGTATATAGAAGGCTTGTAATTAAATTTTTCTAATTTATCTATCTTCTTATCATTAAAAAGATCTATAATTTTATCACGAGTTGAATCATCTTCAACTTGTGCTAAAAGTTTAATTAATTAGTCCTTTTGCTTGTGGGTGGCGTATCATTCATATTTATTATATTTTATAATAATCTTTCCATTGATAGGACTTGCAATAGTTAATTTATCAATTTATCGAGTCGATGAGGATGAAGATGAAATATGTTCTTCTTCACGATTATTTAATCAGAGGATGTAAGTAGAATTTTCATCAGGGTTTGTTTAACCCTTATCAATAAAGTTCATTTAACTTCTTCTTGACAGTGCATCTATTCACGTAATGACCTGTACGGCCACATTTGTAACATTTTATTTCTCTTGTCTCTTTGGTTTTAGAATCAGAGGGATGAGAGTGCTTGTGTTTGTGCGTGAATTTGTCATATTTTTTATGACGTGATTTTTCATGTTTAGGAAAAATAGTCTTTTGTGTTTTTCCCCTGTGTTTAGAAGATAAGGAACTGAGGATCCAGTTGAATTACAGAATTGTAAACTATTTTTCAAGTAGACATTATCTTTTCATTTGATCTTTTAATTTAAGATAAGAGCAGATAGCTAATCCAGTTTTAATACATGCATAAATAAGGTATCCATATGTAAGAGTTTCATATGGGATGGTTCCATCGTAGAGGCAAAGAGAAACCTTAACCTTTTCATCAAATAGATTGGGAAGGCCTTCAATGAATTTTTGCTTCCAGTGAAGGCTATCGGCATCATAAAGTGTCATGACGCGTGCTAGAAATATATCCTTGTACCATCAAAAATGGGTTAAGGATAAACATCTTAATTTTTAGAGCAAGAATCTTGTTTTTTCTCCTTGATCTCCAATGGATCCAGCAAAGTGATCTACAATCATTTGAATAAGATTATAGACCATATTTTCGTTTGGTGTTTGCTGTTCCTTTGGAAGATTCTTAGTGTTCAAATTGATTTCACAAGAAGGTGTTCTTTTTGCTAAACAGAAAGAAAATTATCCCACCAACCCTTTACAGTTCCAGAAAAACTTGAAATAATGGCTCGGCATAATAGGGGTTTTTCTTGCTTGATATCGATTTGAATAGCATTAGCAAACATAAGCATGAGAGTATGAATGGATATGATGTTGAAAATCCATCGATATTCCATTCATAGAGAGAACTTCCATCATATAAATTTCCCACAAAATGGGTATCCTCTTCGAATAATAAATCTAGAGGAGTAGGCTTTTTGTAATAGTATTTTTTTAGATTTTTCTTAGGATAAGAAATCTTCTGGATATCTTGAGGATGAGGATTTGGATCTTGAAGTTCATGAAAAAGGGCATGAATTTCATCGATATTGGTTTGATTATCAGATTCGGCTGAGGACTCATTTGAATCTTCTTCCGACTGGTTGATATCCTCAAGAGCTCCGACACACTTGTCTTTTAAATTTAGAATCAAATTTTGAATGTCTTCAGAAGAAGGTCCAAACTTAAGAGAAAGTTTAGGAGGTGGCTGAATAAAAGGTCTAATAATAGAATTTGAACGGTAGGGACTTTTTAAAGCTCTACTAGTTTGGGACCTTTTGTTTAAGCACCTGATCAATTTTAGATTCTAAGCTAAAAAGATGTTCAGCAATAATTTGAAGTATACTGTTGCTATAATTAAGTTGTTTAATTATAGTAATAAATTCCTTTAGAATTTGTGGATCAGAACTTATTTGTCTGAAGGCTTCTAATTCTAAAGGTTTATCATCCACCATTTTTGCAACTGATGGAGGATAAGATGCTTCAATAATTTTTCCTTGCTCAGTTTGCCATTTTTTGGTAGTCAAAATAGCAACTTGAGCGGATTGAGCATAGTAACTACAAAACCAAGTGATGAAAGGAATAGTTGCTTTTGCTTGACTATTTCTTTCTCTCATTTTTTTGAAATATAGCTCTGATATCTCAAAATGTTGTTCTATAGAAGTAAAACTTCTATACCAAGTATGAAGTTGTCGTACTTAGATTGGTGATACTCTTTTAGTACCACTTCCCTAGTCTTAGAACCTGGTTTGTAGCTCATTAAGACTAAAGTTCATTTCAGATGGAGTGGGAGATTGATTTTCTCTCACTGGATGATAGATATGATTTTGTTTAGGCGAAGGGCCTGGATCGATGGTTCAGGAGTGTTGGAACCATTCGATCTAGACTTCTCTGAAATTTCAGAATGGATAGAAACCCTATGAAGTGTGATAGATCGATGAGGGTTGAATCTGACTTCAACATCGCGATCAACCGTTTGAATTATCTGATCTATATCTTGATCAATGGAAGGCCTTGGAGTGACCGCAGATGGTATGGTCCATGATTCTGGAAATACCACCTCATTCCATTTAATCACTCTGTTAGTAGCAATATGGGATGCTAACAGATTCTTTTCATTCAGAGTAGTTCGTTCGACTAGTTGAATAGCTTTTTGAACTCTAGAATTTAGAGTATTTAAAACTCAAAAATGAATTCTAAAAATTAAAGCAATGGTTTCAGAACCTGGGAGAAAATCATAACCATAAAGTTGTAAGTGTAATTTTAAAGCTTCAAAAAGAGATAAACTCAGATTGGGAAAGGTGTTCAAATAAACTGGCCTGTGACAGAGGCTAGGCTCTACAACACTCATTAGGGATTGAGCCCAGTGAAGGCATCTGCCATCTCTTAGGCTTGCTAAAATGGAAGCATTTAGACCTTTAAGGGTTAACGGTTTGAATGCTATCTATATCATCCCTATATGAATATTTTTAAAGTCTTGCATATATTTATGCAGATCATCAAATCTTAGTAAGTAAATTATTTTATCCATTTGATCTACAATAATTATTTTTTCTACAGTTTTTACTGAAGATTTTCCCTTAAAATCAAAAGTTCCAAATTGATAAATGATAGTTTCATCAATTTTCGGGAGAGACCATCTATTTAGGTCTTCTTCACTCAAGGGGAACTCTGCCATTTCAGAGTTCTTGATTAAATTATTATTTCTCCTAATCATTGGATTAGAAGTTACTTCAGAAGAGGTAGAAGCCATATAATCAAAAAGGGGAGAAAGGGAGAGAGGAAGATGATGCATGGAGAGTTTGAAATAAATCACCACATAAGGATAAACCAAACTAAGTATAAACCTCCACTAGAGAATTACCCCAGACAGTCAACAAAAATAGGACTTGTAACCCTTTTAAGCATCCACGTAACAGGGATTTATGGCCATTTACGATGAAGATGGGATAAAGCCATGGAAGGAATGAACAAAGTACTGGTTCATCCAAAGCATGGTGAAATGCAACAAAAAATTCTAGGCAGGAAGCAGGAAGAATTAAGGAGAGTACAAGAGGAGAATAGAAGAGAAGAAGAGAAGGGAAAACTGAGCACACCAGATACAAAGACATAGCCTCCTTTATAGAAGTGGAGGGAAAGTAGAAACTTTGCTTAGAAGCTAAGCAAAGGTATAATTATTAAATAGAAACTTTGCTGTGAAGCAAAGGTACTATTATTAAATAAAAGAGATACTTTGCTTAGGAAATACATATTATAAGGTGGCTACTTTTGGAAAGTAGCAATTATTTCATTTGGTGGGACCGCTTTATGCGTTGTAAAGTAGATTTCCTACTGGTGGAGATAAATAATGATGCTTTCCTTTTGCATTGTAAAGGCAAAGTGGAAGCAAAAATTTAGCTGTATGAAGCTGGAATCCATTAAGTTTCTCCAGTGGATTCCACGTCGACACCGTTAGAAGAGTCGCCACTGTCGCAGATGTAGATAGGGTGATTAAACACCTTGGTGAGTTGATTCTCGTAAATCTTCCTAAGACGTTCCTTATGTTGGATTTCATTCTCATGAGGGTAACGTCTTATGATGCTTTGGAGTACCTCATCAACCGATAGCTCAAAATCCATAGTTTTTGAGGATCGTTAGAATAAGAATAATAGCTTTAATTTGTTTGAGCTTATCCTCAACGTTGATTGAATTCCACCATTTTAATAAAAACTATCTTTGAAGGACTAATTGATTGAAGTGATCCTTTCTAAGTATAATGTTCCAGCTCCAAATCCATGGGATTTGGCAGTCCGTGAAGAAATGAGCAAGATTTTGTCCTTGAATCATTTTTATTAATAATTTTGGGGCCTTCCATCCATTCATTGAAGACCTCTTTGATTGGATCTAGAAGAATATTTAATTACGCAAAATAGTTCCACCATCTGAAGAACCATGCTGGAAGTTTTTCGTTGATAATATCTTTATTCATTATGAACATCCATGAATGCCTTTGTTTGTCATTTGAGAAGGAAGAAGGCTTTCATTATAGCTTGCACATAACACCAATAATTTACACCAATTTTGTACTGTAAATTAGTGGAGGAAAAAAATACATTTTTATCTTAGAATGAAGTTAGACCACATTCACTTTGATGAAAGATCTTTTGTATAACGCATTTGTTATACAAAATTGTATGGTTCGTCTGATCACGAACATGATTAATCTCAACACACTTTAATTGTATTAAGATTTTTTAATAATTTTCTCTTGAGAGATTAGATTCAAATGGGAAAGGATTGTTTCCCAAATATCTTTCAAATAAGGCCCACAGATTATTTATTGAATAATCAGAAGAATTAATTTCAATAATATTCTATTTTATTTCTTTAGGGAAATAAATAGGTTCTTGTGCAATGACATCTTTTAGGGATGATACTGTAACTTTTTTAGAGGGTTCATCCTTTTCAACCATAGTTGAAGAGGAAGTACCATAAAGATAAGTTTTCAAATCGATCATGCCAATTGTTGAATTGAGGATCTTTGCCATTAGTGTGGCCACGACCACGACCTCCGCGTAAAGAAGGACTTCCTCTATTAGAAGTGGTCATTCTTCCATGTGGGGTGATCCACCCCTGATCGTCCCTGCAAGAATTCCCGGGTTAGAAAATCTAGAAGAGAATTTTCATTACCTTTAATGAATTCAATGTCGAAATCGAAATCGGCTGATTATGATGCAAAATTTGTTTTGAAACTAAATTTTTAACATCCTGCTCAATAATGTATTTATCTGATGAACAATCAATTCAAAGAAAATATTGATTTAGTAAGTCATCTTGAAACTTCGAGATGCACTTAATAACAGAAAGCATTTCTTTTTTTATAATGGAATACTTTTGTTAAGTAGGATTCCATTTAACAGACACAAAGCGAACTAATTCTTCTTTAGAATTCTTTCGCTGCTTTAAGATACCTCTATAGCTCTTATCAGAGGCATCAGTTTCAGTAATTTTGAAACTAGTGGGGTCCGGAAGATTAAGACAGGGAAGGTTTTGAACCCTTTCTTTAATTTTGTGCACTTCCATGGTATGAGTATCAGACCATGATAGGGGATTCTTTTTTAATCTATCAAAGAGTGGGGCTGCATCTTTGGCAAGATTTTGATAGAAATCAGCTACATAATTGAGAGCTCCTAAGAACCGCTGTAGTTGGTTTTTATCTAAAATGATATCAGAAAATTTGTTAGCAAATTCAATGCTTCTATTAATTGGTATAATAGAAGCATTGTATATATTATGGCCTAAAAATCTTATTTCAGTTTGAAATAATTTGATTTTTGGCTCTAAAATAACTAACCCATTTTTTAAAATTAACCATTTAAATGTTTTTAGATGATTGAAGTATTCATCAATAGTATTTGAGTACACAAGAACATCATCAATATAGACTAAAATATATTTAAAATAATCTTTAAAAATATTATTCATGATATGCTGAAATTTAGAAGGTGCATTTTTTAAACCAAAGGGTATTACATTCCATTCTTAATGTCCGAAAGGCACCGTAAATGTTATTTTATGGCGATCCGATTCTTTTATCTGGATCTGCCAGTATCTTGATTTTAAATCAAATTTGGAAAATATTTTTGCACTATGCAATCTATTTAATAAATCCCTTTTATTAGTAATTGGATATTTGATCCATTTTAAAACTTTGTTTAATGGCTTGTAATTAATTACAAGTCGCGGTCTCCCTCTTTCCTTTTCTGTCGAATTCATAACATATAATGTGGTACAGCTCTAAGGGGAGTAAGATTGCCGAATTATTCCTTTCTTTAATAAATCAATAATCTCTTCTTTGCATAAAGCAAGGTAGTGCTCATTCATCTGATAAGGACGAGCCTTAGTGGAAATGTCTCGTTCATTAAAATTATCAATGTTCGGGAGATCCACTACATGAGTCTTTCTTTCCCAGAAAGCAATTGGGTTGTCACCACAGACTTCCTTTTGGAATTCTTGGTGGCAATTTTGAATTTTTTCTTTTAATTTTGGGGAAGAAATTTATTGTTTAATAGTTAAACTAGCAATTTCTTCTTGTAAATAATTTATATGCATAGACTTATTATTAAGCCTATTCATTTCATTTATGATAATTTCTTTAGGATTGGTGATAAAACAGAATGTATTTTCTTTATCCCAAAGAAAACATTGAATTCTTGTATCATCAATTCTAGTGATAGGCATTATTTAAAGAAAAAAAAGAGTTCCTAAAATAATGTGTTGTGTCAAATTTTTGACTAAAATTAAAGGCATTTGAATACAAACATCATCTTGACACATGGCCACAAATGATAATTTATACTTAATCTGTAAAGATTCACCATCGGCTGCCTTTTATCGCTGGCTTATTTTTCAAAATATTTAGAAGGAATTATTCCTTCTTATATGCAATTTAAATTTGCTCCACTATCAATTAGAGCAGTTAAATTTGGTAAAACAAATTCTTTATTTATAATTAATTTAATGGAAATATACCATTTTTGGTATATTGCCTTTTGAATATTTTGTAAGAAACCTGGTTCATGATTAGAATCGGCTTCTATATTTTCAAATGAATTTGGCATCTTTTGATTAATTTCAAGATCCATTAGATGACCATTCATTTGCTCTTGCTCAGCTTTAATTTGCTGAACTTCTAATTTTAGTTTCTTTAATTCAATTTTTAGCTCTGCTAAAGAAGCGGAATTAGATGATGATGAACTTACCTCAGATTTTTTCTTACATACTTCAGATTAGGAGTATATAGGAGGCTTGTAATTAAATTTTTCTAATTTATCTTTCTTCTTATCATTAAGAAGATCTATAATTTTCTTAGGAGTTGAATCATCTTCAACTTGTGTTAAAAGTTTAATTAATTGGTCCTTTTGTTCGTGGGTGAGTGTATACAGACCTGTCATATTTATTATATTTTTATAATAATCTTTCTGTTGACAAGACTTACAATAGTTAGATTTATCCAATTTTTCAGAATCTGATGAGGATGAAGATGAAATATGTTCTTCTTTATCTTCTGATTCTATTTTAGAATCAGAGGATGTAAGTAAAATTTTCATCAGGGTTTGTTTTAACCCTTCGTCAATCTGAAGTTCATTTAACTTCTTCTTGACAGTGCATCTGTTTACGTAATGACCTATACGGCCACATTTGTAACATTGTATTTCTCTTGTCTCTTTGGTTTTAGAACCAGAGGGACAAGAGTGCCTGTGTTTGTGCATGAATTTGTCATATTATGACATGTTTTTTCACGTTTAGGAAAAACAATCTTTTGTGTTTTTTCCCTTTTTTGGAAGATAAAGGACGTACCTGAGGATCACAGTTATATTGTTCACTGAATTCGCCAAGCTATTTTCGCTCAAGTAGACGCTCTCTTTTCATTTGATCTTTTAATTTAAAATCAGAGCAAATTGCTAAACCAGATTTAATGCATGCAGAAATAAGATTTCCATATGTAAGAGTTTCATATGGGATGGTTCCATCGTAGAGGCAAAGAGAAACCTTAACCTTTTCAGCTAACAGATTGGGAAGGCCTTCAATGAATTTTTGCTTCTAGTGAAGGCTATCGGAATCATAAAGTGTCATGAAGCATGCTAGAAATATATCCTTGTACCATCGAAAATGGGTTAAGGATGGACATCTCAATTTTTGGAGTAAGGATCTTATTTTTTCTCCTTGATCTCCAATGGATCCAGCAAAGTGATCTACAATCATTTGAATAAGATTATAGATCGCATTTTTTTTTGGTGTTTGCTGTTCCTTTGGAAGATTCTTAATGTTCAAATTGATTTTACTAAGAAGGTCTTCCTTTTGCTGAACAGAAAGAAAATTATCCCACCAACCCTTTAGAGTTCCAGAAAAACCTGAAACAATGGCTCGAGCAACAATGTGGGGTTTTGCTACTACTTGATATCTGGATTGAATAGCAGTTGCAAACATAAGTATATGATGAAAAGTGTGGATAATCTGATGTTCAGAAAATCCATCGATATTCCATTCATAGAGAGAACTTCCATCATAGGAATTTCCCACAAAATGGGTATCCTCTTCGAATAATAAATCTAGAGGAGTAGGCTTTTTGTAATAGTATTTTTCCATATTTTTCTTAGGATAAGAAATCTTCTGGATATCTTGAGGAGGAGGATGTGGATCTTGAAGTTCCTGAAAAAGGGCATGAATTTCATCGATATTGGTTTGATTGTCAGATTCGGCTGAGAATTCGTTTGAATCTCCTTCCGACTGGCTGATATCTTCAAGAGCTCCGACATACTTGTCTTTTAAATTTAGAATCAAATTTTGAATATCTTTAGAAGAAGGTCCAAACTTAAGAGAAAGTTTAGGAGGTGGCTGAATAAAAGGTTTAATAATAGAATTTGAACTGGTAGGGGCTTTTTCTGTAGCTCTACTAGTTTCAGAACTTTTTTGTTTAAGCACCTGATCAATTTTAGACTCTAAGCTAAAAAGATGTTCAGCAATAATTTGAAGTATACTATTACTATAATTAAGTTGTTTAATTATAGTAAAAAATTCCTTCAGAATTTGTGGATCAGAACTTTTTTTCCGAAGGCCGCTAATTCTAAAAATTTATCATCCACCATTTTTGCAACTGATGGAGGATAAGATGCTTCAATAATTTTTCCTTGCTCAGTTTGCCATTTTTTGGTAGTAAAAATAGCAACTTGAAAGGATTGAGCATAGTAACTACAAAACCAAGTGACGAAAGGAATAGTTGCTTTTGCTTGACAATTTCTTTCTCTCATATTTTTCAAATATAGCTCTGATATCTTGAAACATTGTTCTATAGAAGTAAAACATCTATACCAAGTACGGAAGTTGTCATACTTAGATTGGTGATACTCTTTTAGTACCACTTCCCTAGTCTTAGAACCTGGTTTGTAGCTCATTAAGATAAAAGTTCATTTCAGATGGAGTGGGAGATTGATTTTCTCTCACTAGATGATATATATGATTTCTATTTAGGCGAAGGGCCTCGACCGATGGTTCAAGAGTGTGGGAACCATCCGATCTAGACTTCTCTGAGGTTTCATAAGGGATAGAAACCCTAAGAAGTGTGATAGATCGACGAGGGTTGAATCTGACTTCGACATCGCCATCAGCTGTCTGAATTATCTGATTTATATCTTGATTAATGGAAGGTCTTGGAGTGATCACAGATGGTATGGTCCATGATTCTAGAAATACCACCTCATTTCATTTAATCACTCTGTTAGTAGTAATATGGGATGCTAACATATTTGTTTCAATCAGAGTAGTTCATTCGGCTGGCTGAACAGCTTTCCAAACTCTAGGATTTAGAGTATTTAAAACTTGAAAATAAATTATTAAAATTATAGCAATAGTTTTAGAACCTAGGATAAAATCATAATCATAAAGCTGTAAATGTAATTTTAAAGCTTCAAAAAGATTTACATCAGAAAGAGATAAACTCAGATTGGGAAAGGTGTTGAAATAAACTGGCCCGTGATAGAGGCTAGTCTCTACAACACTCATTAGGGATTGAGCCCAGTGAAGGCATCATCTCTTGCTAAAATAAAGCATTTAGACCTTTAAGGGTTAAAGGTTTGAATGCTATATCATCCTATATGAATATATTTAAAGTCTTGCATATATTTATGCAGATCTTCAAACGTTAGTAGATAAATGATTTGTCCATTTGATCTACAGTAATGGTTTGTTCTATAGTTTTCACTAAAGATTTTCCCTTAAAATCAAATGTTCCAAATTGATGAATGATAGTTTTATCAATTTTGGGGAGAGACCATCTATTTAGGTCTTCTTCATTCAAGGGGAACTCTGCCATTTCATAGTTATTGATTAAATTATTATTTCTCTTAATCATTAGATTAGAAGTTACTTCAGAAGAAGTAGAATCCATATAATCAAAAAGGGGAGAAAGGGAGAGAGGAAGATGATGCAGGGAAAGTTTGAAACAAATCACCACATAAGGATAAAACAAACTAAGTATAAACCTCCACTAGAGAATTATCTCAGACAGTCAACAAAAATAAGACTTATAACCCTTTCAAGCATCCACACAACAGGGATTTATGGCCATTTGCGAAGAAGACGGGATAAAGCCATGGAAGGAATGAACAAAGTGCTGGTTCATCCAAAGCATGGCAACAAAAAATCTCTAACAACCTTCCAAGGGATCACCGCATCATGGCTCTGATACCATCCCAGAAAAATGATTTAAGGATAAAATCTTGCTCATTTCTTCACAGACTGTCAAATCCCATTGATTTGGAGCTGGAACGTTATACTTGGAAAGGACCCCTTCAATCAGTTAGTCCTTCAAAGACAGTTTTTATTAAAATGGTGGAATTCAATCAACATTGAGGATAAGCTCAAACAAATTAAAGCGCAAAGAAGAGATTGTTGATTTATTAAAGAAAGAAATAATTCGGCAATCTTACTCCCCTTGGAGCTGTATCGCACTCTATGTTATGAATTTGACAGAAAAGGTAAGAGGGAGACCGTGACTTGTAATTAATTACAAGACATTAAACAAAGTATTAAAATGGATCAGATATCCAATTCCTAATAAAATGGATTTATTAAATAGATTGCATAATGCAAAAATATTTTTCAAATTTGATTTAAAATCAGGATATTGGCAGATCCAGATAAAAGAATCGGATTGCTAGAAAATAGCATTTGCAGTGCCCTTCAGACGTTAAGCAAAGGTACTATTATTAAATAAAAGATATACTTAGCTTAGAAGCTAAGCAAAGGTACAGAATATTATAAGATGGCTACTTTTGGAAAGTAGCAATTATTTTGTTTGGTGGGACCGCTTTATGCATTGTAAAGTAGATTCCCTGCAGGTGGAGATAAATAATGATGCTTTCTTTTTCTGCTGTAAAGGCAAAGTGGAAGCAATAATTTAGCTGTAGGAATCCATTAAGTTTCTCCAGTGGATTCCACGTCGACACCATCAGAAGAGTCGCCACTGCCGCAGATGTAGATAGGGTGGTTAAACACCTTGGCGAGTTGATTCTTATAAATCTTCCTGAGACATTCCTTATGTTGGATTTCATTCTCATGAGGGTAACGTCTTTTGATGCTTTGGAGTACCTCATCAACCGATAGCTCAAAATCTGTAGTCTATTGAGGGATCGTTAGTTCAGAATAAGCTTTAATAATAGCTTTAATTTGTTTGAGTTTATCCTCAATGTTGATTGAATTCCATCATTTTAATAAAAACTATCCTTGAAGGACTAACTGATTGAAGGGGTCCTTTCCAAGTATAACGTTCCAGCTCCAAATCCATGGGATTTGGCAGTCCGTGAATAAATGAGCAAGATTTTGTCCGTGAATCAATTTTTTGGGGTTAATAGCCCTCATTTTGGGGGCAGCTTCCATCCATTCATTAAAGACCTCTTTGATTGGATCTGGAAGAATATTTAATTCTGCTCCAAAATAGTTCCATCGTCTGAAGAAACATGCTAGAAGTTCTTTGTTGATAATATCTTTGTTCATTATGAACATCCATGAATGCCTTCATTTATCATTGAGAAGGAAGAAGGCTTTCATCATAGCTTGCACATAACACTAATAATTTATGTCAATTTTGTACTGTAAATTAGTGGAGGATAAAAATATATTTTTCTCTAGGAATGGAGTTAGACCCCATTCACTTTGATGAAAGATCTTTTGTATAACACATTTTCTATACAAAATTGTATGGTTCGTCTGATCACGAACATAATTAATCTCAACACACTTTAATTGTATTAAGATTTTTTCATAATTTTCTCTTGAGAGATTAGATTCAAATGGGAAAGGATTGTTTCCCAAATATCTTTCAAATAAAGCCCAGGGATTATTTATTGAATAATCAGAGAGATTAATTTCAATAATATTCTATTTTATTTCTTTAGAAAAATAAACAGGTTCTTGTGCAACGACATCTTTTAGGGATGGTGTTGTAGCTTTTTTAGAGGGTTCACCCTTTTCAAACGTAGTTGAAGAGGAAGTACCATAAAGATAAGTTTTCAAATTGATCATGCCAATTATTGAATTGACCAAATCTTTGCCATTAGTGCGGCCAAGGCCGTGACCTTAAAGAAGGACTTCCTCTTTTAGGAGTGGTCATTCTTCCATGCGGGGTGATCCACCCCTGATCGTCCCTGCAAGAATTCCCGGGTTAGAAAATTTGGAAGAGAATTTTCATTGCCTTTAATGAATTCAATGTCAAAATCGAAGACAGAGAGCTGCGATTGCCATGCTGCAAAAATTTGTTTTGAAACTAAATTTTTAGCATCTTGCTCAATAATGTATTTGTCTGACGAACAGTCAATTCGAAGAAGAAAATGTTGATTTAGTAAGTCATCTTGAAACTTCGAGATGCACTTAATAATAGAAAGCATTTCTTTTTTTGATAATGGAATACTTTTGTTGAGAAGGATTCCATTTACCAGAAACAAAGCGAACTAGTTCTTCTTTAGAATTCTTTTGTTGCTTTAAGATACCTCCATAGCCCTTATCAGAGGCATCAGTTTCAAAATTTTGAAACTAGTGGGGTCCGCAAGATTAAGACAGGAAAGATTTTGAACCCTTTCTTTAATTTTGCACATTATCATGGTATGAGTATCAGACCATGGTGGGGGATTCTTTTTTAATCTGTCAAAGAGTGGGGCTGCATCTTTGCCAAGATTTTGATAGAAATCAGCTATATAATTGAGAGCTCCTAAGAACCGTTGTAGCTGGTTTTATCTAAAATGATATCAAAAAATTTGTTAGCAAATTCAATACTTCTATTAATTGGTATAATAGAAGCATTGGATATATTATGGCCTAAAAATCTTATTTCAGTTTGAAATAATTTAATTTTTGGCTCTGAAATAACTAACCCATTTTTTAAAATTAACCATTTAAATGTTTTCAGATGATTGAAGTGTTCGTCAATTGTATTTGAGAACACAAGAACATAATCAATATAGACTAAAATATATTTAAAATAATCTTTAAATATTTTATTCATGATATGCTGAAATTCAGAAGGTGCATTTTTAAACCAAAGTGTATTACATTCTATTCGTAATGTCCGAAGAGCACCGTAAATACTATTTTATAGCGATCCGATTCTTTTACCTGGATCTGCTAGTATCCTGATTTTAAATCATTTTTAGAAATATTTTTGCATTATGTAATCTATTTAATAAATCCCTTTTATTAGGAACTGGATATCTGAACCATTTTAAAACTTTGTTTAATGGCTTGTAATTAATTACAAGTCGTGGTCTCCCTCTTTCCTTTTCTGCCGAATTCATAACATAGAATGCGGTACAGCTCCATGGGGAGTAAGATTGTCTAATTATTCCTTTCTTTAATAAATCAGCAATCTCTTCTTTGCATAAAACAAGGTAGTGCTCGTTCATCTGATAAGGATGAGCCTTAGTGGGAATATCTCGTTCATTGAAATTATCAATGTACGGGAGATCCACTACATGAGTCTTTCTTTCCCAGAAAGTAATTGGGTTGTCATCACAGACTTCCTTTTAGAATTCTTTGTGGCAATTTTGAATTTTTGCTTTCAATTTTGGGGAAGAAATTTATTGTTTAATAGTTAAACTAGCAATTTCTTCTTATAAATAATTTATATGCATAGACTTATTATTAAGCCTATTCATTTGATTTATGATAATTTCTTTAGGATTGGTGATAAAATGGAATGTGATTTCTTTATCCCAAAGAAAACCCTGAATTTCTGTATCATCAATTCTAGTGATAGGCATTATTTTAAGAAGAAAAGGAGTTCCCAAAATAATGTGTTGTGTCAAATTTTTGACTAAAATAAAATGCATTTGAATGCAAACATTATCTTGACACATGGCCACATATTATAATTTATACTTAATATGTGAAGATTCACCGTCAGCTGCCTTTAACCGCTGGCTTATTTTTTCAAAATATTTAGAAGAAATTATTCCTTCTTGTATGCAATTTAAATCTGCTCCACTATCAACTAGAGCAGTAAAATTTGGTAAAATAAATTCTTTATTTATAACTAATTTAATGGAAATATACCATTTTTGGTATATTGCCTTTTGAATGTTTTGCAAGAAACCTGATTCTTGATTAGAATTGGCTTCTATATTTTCAAATGAATTGGGCATCTTCTGATTAATTTTGAGATCCATTAGACGACCATTCATTTGCTTTTTCTCAGCTTTAATTTGCTGAACTTCTAATTTTAGTTTCTTTAATTCAGTTTTTAGCTCAAGAAAGATAGAAGATGATGAACTTGCCTCAGATTTTTTCTTAAATACTTCAGATAAGGAGTATATAGGAGGCTTGTAATTAAATTTTTCTAATTTATCTTTCTTCTTATCATTAAGAAGATCTATAATTTTATCACGAGTTGAATCATCTTCAACTTGTGCTAAAAGTTTAATTAATTGGTCCTTTTGCTCGTGGGTGAGCGTATACAGACCTGTCATATTTATTATATTTTTATTATAATCTTTCTGTTGAGAGGACTTGCAACAGTTAGATTTATCAGATTTATTAGAATCTGATGAGGATGAAGATGAAATATGTTCTTCTTCATCTTCTTCTATTTCGATGTAAGTATATAATTTTCATTAGGGTTTGTTTTAACCCTTCAATCAAGTTCATTTAACTTCTTCTTGTGATTATCGTTAATGACCTGTGCACATTTGTAACATTTTATTTCTCTCTTGTCTCTTTGGTTTTAGAACCAGAGGGACGAGAGTGCTTTTTGTGCATGAATTTGTCATATTTTTTAAGATGTAATTTTTCACATTTAGGAAAAATAATCTTTTGTATTTTTCCCCTATTTTTGGAAGATAAAGGACGTACCTGAGGATCACAGTTAAATTATTCGCAAAATTTGCCAAGCTATTTTTGCTCAAGTAGACGTTCTCTTTTCATTTGATCTTTTAATTGATCAGCGGATATAATATAGTTTTAATACATAGAAATAAGGTTTCCATATGTAAGAGTTTCATATGGGATGATTCCATTAATAGAAGAGAGAAAACCTTTTAGCAAATAGATTGGGAAGGCCTTCAATGAATTTTTGCTTCCAATGAAGGCTATCGTCATCATAAAGTGTCATTACGCATGCTATAAATATATCCTTGTACCATCGAAAATGGGTTAAGGATGGACATCTTAATTTTTGGAGTAAGGATCTTATTTTTTCTCCTTGAACTCCAATGGATCCAGTGATCGACAATCATTTGAATAAGATTATAGACCGCATTTTAGTTTGGTGTTTGTTGTTCCTTTGGAATATTCTTAGTGTTCAGATCGATTTCACTAAGAAGGTCTTCTTTTCTTTGGCGAAGAAAATTATCCCACCAACCCTTTAAG
Source organism: Cymbidium sinense (assembly GCA_021442155.1). Taxonomy (NCBI): domain Eukaryota; kingdom Viridiplantae; phylum Streptophyta; class Magnoliopsida; order Asparagales; family Orchidaceae; genus Cymbidium; species Cymbidium sinense. The sequence goes on along the minus strand of CM038220.1, from coordinate 113,902,831 downwards.
TTTGGAAAAAACAAACAAGTGAGGTTTTTTTCTTGCTTGATATCATTGAGCAGTGGCAAACATAAGCATATGATGAGGAGGGTGGATAATCTGATGTTCAGAAAATCCATCAATATTTCATTCATAGAGAGAACTTCCATCATAGGAATTTCCCACAAAATGGGTATCCTCTTCGAATAATAAATCTGGAGGACTAGGCTTTTTGTAATAGTGTTTTTACAAATTTTTCTAAGGATAAGAAATCTTCTAGATATCTTGAGGAGGAGAATGTGGATCATGAAGTTCATAAAAAAGGGCATGAATTTTATCGATATTGGTTTGATTATCATATTCGGCTGAGGATTCAATTGAATCTTCTTCGTCGATATCCTCAAGAGCTCACCGTCTTTTAAATTTAGAATCAAATTCTAAATGTCTTGAAGAAGGTCCAAACTTAAGAGAAAGTTTAGAGGTGAATAAAAGGTCTAATAATAGAAGTTGAACGGTAGGGCTTTTAAGCTCTACTAGTTTAGACCTTTTATAAGCACGATCAATTTTGGATTCTAAGCTAAAAAGATGTTCAGCAATAATTTGAAATATATTGTTACTTTAATTAAGTTGTTTAATTATAGTAATAAATTCCTTTAGAATTTGTGGATCAGAACTTATTTTTTTGAAGGTCGCTAATTCTAAAGGTTTCTCATCCACCATTTTGCGATGGAGGATAAGATGCTTCAATAATTTTTCCTTGCTCAGTTTGCCATTTTTGGTAGTCAAAATAGCAACTTGAGCGGATTGAGCATAGTAACTGCAAAACCAAGTGATGAAAAGAATAGTTGCTTTTTTGACTATTTCTTTCTCTCATTTTTCAAAATATAACGATATCTCAAAATGTTGTTCTATAGTAAAACTTCTATACCAAGTACAAAAGTTATTGTACTTAGATTGGTGATACTCTTTTAGTATCACTTCCCTTACAACGGTTTGTAGCTCATTAAGACTAAGTTCATTTTAGATGGAGTGGGAGATTGATTTTCTCACGGATGATGATATGATTTACTTTGCAAAGGGCCTCGATGGTTTGAGAGTGTGGGGTTCATCTAGACTTCTCGAGGTTTGAAGGGATAGAAACAGGAAGTGTGATAGATTTGGCGGTTGAATCGACATCATATCGCCCATTTTATCGATCTATATCTTGATTAATGGAAGGTCTTGGAGTGACCGCAGATGGTATGGTCCATGATTCTGGAAATACCACCTCATTCCATTTAATCACTCTGTTAGTAGCAATATGGGATGTTAATAGATTAATTTCAATCAGATTAATTCGTTCGTCTAGTTGAACAGCTTTTCGAACTCTAGGATTTAGAGTATTTAAAACTCAAAAATGAATTCTGAAAATTAAAACAATAGTTTCAGAACCTCGAAGAAAATAATAACCATAAAGCTGTAAATGTAATTTTAAAACTTCAAAAAGATTTATATCAGAAAAAGATAAACTCATATTGGGAAAGGTGTTGAAATAAAAGCGTGATAGTCTCTACAACACTCATTAGATTGAGCCCATATGCCATCTCTTAGGCTTGCTAAAATATAAGCATTTACACCTTTAAGGGTTAAAGGTTTGAATGCTATCTATATCATCCCTATATGAATATATTTAAAGTCTTGCATATATTTATGCAGATCTTCAAACGTTAGTAGATAAATGATTTTGTCCATTTGATCTACAGTAATGGTTTGTTCTACAGTTTTCACTAAAGATTTTCCCTTAAAATCAAAAGTTCCAAATTGATAAATGATAATTTTATCAATTTTGGGGAGAGACCATCTATTTAGTCTCTTAATAAGCAGTTCTAAGACTAGGAAGTACTAAAGAGTATCACCAATCTAAATGACAACTTCCATACTTATAGAAGTTTTACTTCTAAAACAACGCTTTGAGATATTAGAGCTATATTTTGAAAAATGAGAGAAAGAAATAGTCGAGTAACTATTCCTTTTATCGCGGTTTTGCTAAATCAAGTTGTATTTTTCACCAAAAATGGCAAGCGGAAAAAAGCATCTTATCCTCCATGGATAAACCTTTAAAATTAGCGAGATAAGTTTTGATCCACAAATTGGAATTTATTATAACTTAATATTTCTTATTGATGAACATCTTTTAGCTTAGAATCTAAAATCTGCTTAAATAAAGTTTCTAGTAAAGTTTCAAATACCCGCTCACCTTTTTAACTTCCTCTTGGACCTTCTTTGATTCTAAATTTAAAGACAAGTATGTCGAGCTCTTGAGGATATCGATCAAGAAGATTAAATCCTCAATCATCTAATAATCAAACCATATATGAAATTCGAAGATCCACATCCTCAAGATTTCTTATCAGAAAAACAGATTACAAAAAATACTCCTCCGGTATTTGAAGAGGATACCCATTTTATGTTCTCTATGAATATCGATGGATTTTTGACATCGATTATCTGCACTCTTCATATGTTGTCATTTTCTGTTCCAGCAGCACCCCTGCTAGGTTTTCCTATGGTTGGTGGGATAATTTTCTTTCTAAGAGGCCATAACACTTTATGATGCAGATAGCCTTCACTGGAAGCAAAAATTCATTGAAGGCCTTCCCAATCTATTTGCTGAAAAGGTTAAGGTTTCTCTTCGCCTCTACGATGGAACCATCCCATATGAAACTCTTACATATGGAAACCTTATTTCTGCATGCATTAAAATTGGTTTAGCAATTTGCTCTGATCTTAAATTAAAAGATCAAATGAAAAGAGAGCGTCTACTTAAGCAAAACCGCTATAATTCGAACAACAATTCAGTGATCCTCGCACGCCCTTATCTTCCAAAAAAAGGGGGAAAATACCAAGACTATTTTTCCTAAATGTGAAAAATCACGTCATAAAAAATATGACAAATTCACGCACAAACACAAGCACTCTCGTCCTACTGGTTCTAAAACCAAAGAGACAAGAGAAATAAAATATTACAAATGTGGCCGTATAGGTCATTACGTGAACAGATGCACTGTCAAGAAGAAGTTAAATGAACTTCAAATTGACGAAGGGTTAATACAAACCCTGATGAAAATTCTACTTACATCCTCTGATTTTGAAATAGAATCAGAAGATGAAGAAGAACATATTTCATCTTCATCCGATTATGATAAATCTGATAAATCTAACTATTGCAAGTCCTATCAACAGAAAGATTATTATAAAAATATAATAAATATGTCTCAGAGCACCACCCACAAGCAAAAGAACCAATTAATTAAACTTTTAGCACAAGTTGAAGATGATTCAACTCATGATAAAATTATAGATCTTTTTAATGACAAGAAGAAAGATAAATTAGAAAATTTTAATTACAAGCCTCCTATATACTCTTTATCTGAAGTATTTAAGAAAAAAACTGAGGCAAGTTCATCATCTTCTAATTCAGCTTCTTTAGCAGAGATAAATTTGAATTAAAGAAACTAAAATTAGAAGTTCAGCAAATTAAAGTTAAGCAAGAGCAAATGAATGGTCGTTTAATGGATCTTGAAATTAATCAGAAGACGCCCAATTCATTTGAAAACATAGAAACTTATTCTAATCAAGAACTAGGTTTCTTACAAAACATTCAAAAGGCAATATACCAAAAATGATATATTTCCATTAAATTAATTATAAATAAAAAATTTATTTTACCAAATTTAATTGCTCTAGTTGATAGTGGAGCAGATTTAAATTGCATACAAGAAGGAATAATTCCTTCTAAATATTTTGAAAAAATAAGCCGTTAAAGGCAGCCGACGGTGAATCTTTACAGATTAAATATAAATTATCATCTGTGGCCATGTGTCAAGATGATGTTTGCATTCAAATACCTTTTATAAAAGGTCTAATAATAGAATTTGAACTGGTAGGGGCTTTTTCTGAAGCTCTACTAGTTTCGGGACCTTTTTTTAAGCACCTGATGAATTTTAGATTCTAAGCTAAAAATATGTTTAGCAATAATTTGAAGTATACTGTTACTATAATTAAGTTGTTTAATTATAATAATAAATTCCTTTAGAATTTGTGGATCAAAACTTATTTTTCTCGAAGGCTGCTAATTCTAAAGGTTTATCATCCACCATTTTTACAACTGATGGAGGATAAGATTCATCAATAATTTTTTCTTGCTCAGTTTACCATTTTTTGGTAGTCAAAATTACAACTTGAGCGGATTGAGCATAGTAACTGCAAAACCAAGCGACGAAAAGAATAGTTACTTTTGCTTGACTATTTCTTTCTCTCATTTTTTTCAAATATAGCTCTGATATCTCGAAACATTGTTCTATAGAAGTAAAACTTCGATACCAAGTATGAAAGTTGTCGTACTTAGATTGGTGATACTCTTTTAGTACCACTTCCCTAGTCTTAGAACCTGGTTTGTAGCTTATTAAGACTAAAGTTCATTTTAGATAGAGTGGGAGATTGATTTTCTCTCACTCGATGATAGATATGATTTCTAGCGATGGGCCTCGATCGATGGTTCAGGAGTGTGGGAACCATCCGATCTAGACTTCTTTGAGGTTTCAGAAGGGATAGAAACCCTAGGAAGTGTGATAGATCGATGAGGGTTGAATCTGACTTCAACATCGCCATCAGCCGTTTGAATTATCTGATCTATATCTTGATTAATGGAAGGCCTTAGAGTGATCACAGATAGAATGGTCCATGATTCTGGAAATATCATCTCATTCTATTTAATCACTCTGTTAGTAGCAATATGGGATGCTAACAGATTTGTTTCAATCAGAGTAGTTTGTTCGGCTGGTTGAACAGCTTTCTGAACTCTAGGATTTAGAATATTTAAAACTCAAAAATGAATTCTGAAAATTAAAGCAATAGTTTCAGAACCTGGGAGAAAATCATAACCATAAAGCTATAAATATAATTTTAAAGCGTCAAGAAGATTTATATCAGAAAGAGATAAACTCAGATTGGGAAAGGTGTTGAAATAAACTGGCCCGTGATAGAGGCTAGTCTCTACAACACTCATTAGGGATTGAGCCCAGTGAAGGCATCTGCCACCTCTTAGGCTTGCTAAAATAGAAGTATTTAGACTTTTAAGGGTTAAAGGTTTGAATGCTATCTGTATCATCCCTATATGAATATATTTAAAGTCTTGCATATATTTTATGCATCTTCAAACGCTAGTAGATAAATGGTTTTGTCCATTTGATCTATAGTAATGGTTTGTTCTATAGTTTTCACTGAAGATTTTTCCTTAAAATAAAAAGTTCCAAATTGATAAATGATAGTTTTATCAATTTTGGGGGGAGACCATCTATTTAGGTCTTCTTCATTCAAGGGGAACTCTGCCATTTCAGAGTTTTTGATTAAACTATTATTTCTCCTAATCGTTATATTAGAAGTTACTTCAAAAGAAGTAGAAGCCATATAATCAAAAAGGGGAGAAAGGGAGAGAGGAAGATGATGCAAGGAGAGTTTGAAATAAATCACCACATAAGGATAAAACAAACTAAGTATAAACCTCCACTAGAGAATTATCCCAGACAGTCAACAAAAATAGGACTTATAACCCTTTCAAGCATCCACGCAATAGGGATTTATGGCCATTTATGACGAAGATGGGATAAAGCCATGGAAGGAATGAACAAAGTGCTGGTTCATCCAAAGCATGGTGAAATGTAACAAAAAATCTCTAACATCCTTCCTCCCTCCCCATCACCCCCATTTCAAACTCTCCCTGCATCATCTTCTTCTCTCCCTTTCTCCCCTTTTTGATTATATGGCTTCTACTTCTTCTGAAGTAACTTCTAATCTAACGAATAGGAGATAGTTTTTTGAGGGATCATTAGTTCAGAATAAGCTTTAATAATAGCTTTAATTTATTTGAACTTATACTCAACATTGATTGAATTCTGCCATTTTAATAAAAATTATCTTTGAAGGACTAACTGATTGATGGGGTCATTTCCAAGTATAACGTTCTAGCTCCAAATCCATGAGATTTGATAGTCCAAAATGCTATCTGTATCATCCCTATATAATAAATACCAGATTCCACCATTAAAGTCTTGCATATGATAAAACTATCATTTATCAATTTGGAACTTTTGATTTTAAGAAAAAATCTTTAGTGAAAACTGTAGAACAAAGTTTAACTATTAAACAACAAATTTCTTCCCCAAAATTAAAAGCAAAAATATTTTCCAAATTTGATTTAAAATCAGGAATTTCAATGAACGAGGCATTCCCACTAAGGCTCGTCCTTGTCAGATGAACGAGCACTACCTTCCTTTATGCAAAGAAGAGATTGTTGATTTATTAAAGAAAGGAATAATTTGGCAATCTTACTCCCCTTGGAGCTGTATCGCATTCTATGTTATGAATTCAACAAAAAAGGAAAGAGGTAGATCGCGACTTGTAATTAATTACAAACCATTAAACAAAGTTTTAAAATGGATCAGATATCCAATTCCTAATAAAAGGGATTTATTAAATAGATTGCATAATGCAAAAATATTTTCCAAATTTGATTTAAAATCGGATATTGGCATCCAAAAGAATCGATCTATAAAATAAAGATTTCTTCAACATTACTTAATGGAACGTAATGCTCTTTGGTTTAAAAAATGCACCTTCTGAATTTCAACATATCATAAATAATATATTTAAAGATTATTTTAAATATATTTTAGTCTATATTAATGATGTTCTTATGTTCTCAAATACTATTGACGAACACTTCAACCATCTAAAAATATTTAAATGGTTAATTTTAAAAAATAGTTAGTGAGCCAAAAATCAAATTATTTCAAACCGAAATGAGATTTTAAGTCATAATATATCCAATGTTTCTATTATATCAATTAGAAGTATTGAATTTGCTAACAAATTTTTGATATCATTTTAGATAAAAAATCACTGATTCTTACTTAGAAATGATTTCTATCAAAATCTTACCAAAGATGTAGCCCCACTCTTTGATTATAAGTTATTAAAATTAAATTATAATTTAATAAATATAATTATAATTATTATAAATTTGATAGTTAACTAATTGAAAATTTGGAAGAGTTTCTATGATTTTATCCCTTCACATGTCTTAAAATATTAATTAATACTAATAGATATTAATCTACTAATATTTAATATTATTTTAATTAATATTAATATTTAATATTATTAATTAATATTAATATTAATACATAATATTATAATATATATATATATATATATATATATATATATATATATATATTTTATATATATTTGTAATTATAAACTAATTTATTAATTAAAAAATCTTTTAAATCTAAAGACTTAAATCCTTAAATAACTTATCAAACATCTCTCCTGATTTAATGATTTAATCCATTATCAAACATTTAGAATTTATAACTTAGGATTTACTAAATCTAGATGTGCTAAATTTTCTAAATCTTGCTTGAAATAAATCAAATTTGTTACCCAACACCCTCTTAGTATCGTTTGGAAGTGAATAATTTAAGTGAAAGAAAATAATTTTGAAAATAAAACAAACCTAAGCTAGTTATTATAAATCCATAATTAATTAATAAAGTTTTATCAAAGTCATTTCATTTTGTTTAATTAATTATTTATTTTTTCAATTCAATTTCAAATTAGAAACTAGCTGTCAAAAAATATTTACACCCACAGAAGGATTATGCGACAGGTAGCTTTCTTCGATAATTATAAAGCATTTTCAGTGTTAAAAAAAAAAAACCTTTGAATGAGAATACACCCAACAACTAATTAACTATAATTTCACCATTGCAATGCAGTATGACGTTGTATACTACCATGACCTTATTAGTTGACCAAGATCAAATATTTTCTATTTGCAATATTTTATCTCAAATCTTATCTAGATGTAATAAATATTTTCTTCTGACACTGTGTCTTTTCCAAAATTATTTATGATTTCCTTTCCATGTTTTTAATGTATGTATTTTATAGCTCTCTCTCTCTCTCTCTCTCTCTCTCTCTATATATATATATATATATATAAACTTAATTTAAAAATCGATTTCTAAATCAAATAAAGGTTCCATTTTTATTATTCAATATAATACTATTGAAATATATAAATAAAGAAAATAGAATAGTAATAAATCAATATACATATGCAATTAAAATAAAACAATAAAATCATTAAATCATACAGATTAAATTTAGAATTAGGACTTAATGCCACTAGTACGCTTGGAAACAAACCTTGGCAATAGAAACAACGGATTTACTTAGGATTTGCACTGCTAAATCCAATAAATCCTGCCAAACCCAAAAAATAGATTTACTAAATCGGATTTAATAAATCATGTAAATCCAGCAAATCCGATAAATCCTCTTAAATCTCGGATTTAGTAAATATAGTTGGAAGGTTGGATTTATAGAAACTCTGCACACAAATCTTATGTATTTAAATCTCTAACTCCTAAAGTTTGATATTTAAAAACATATCACCTTTTCTATGCTTCACAAGTTGAATTTTACTTCAACAAATTAAGAAAAGGGTTATTTTTGTTATAATAATAAAGATTTAAGTACTATATATATAAATATTTATATTTAAGTGTTAGATATGTAAATATATAAGAATTGGGTGCTATGTATGTAAATGCCCCTTTTTTAATCCTTTTGAAAAGTCTTAATTTTAAATTATTCATTTAATTACTAAATTTTTCTTAATTAAAATATTATGATAAAAGTTATTTTAATTTAATATTATTAACTATTTATTAATATGTAATTAAAATTATAAGTTATTAAAATTATTATAATTGCTATGTATGTAAAATATTATTGATGATTAACTTATAAGTTATTAAAATTAAATTATAATTTAATAAATATAATTATAATTGTTATAAGTTTGATAGTTAACTAATTGAAAATTTAGAAGAGTTTTTATGATTTTACTCCTTCACATGCCTTAAAATAGTTTAATTCCTAAGATATTAATCTACTAATAGAATTTAATAGTTATTAATTTTAATTAATTAATAGTTAATTTTCCAAGCGTATTAGTGGCATTAAGTCCTCATTCTAAATTTAATATGTATGATTTAATAGCTTAGAATCTAAAATTGATCAGGTGCTTAAACAAAAGGTCCAAACTAGTAGGCTTAAAAGCCCTTACCAGTTCAAATTCTATTATTATACCTTTTATTCAGCCACCTCCTAAACTTTCTCTTAAGTTTGGACCTTCTTCTGAAGACATTTAGAATTTGATTCTAAATTTAAAAGACAAGTATGACGGAGCTCTTGAGGATATCAGCCAGTCGGAAGAAGATTCAAACGAATCCTCAGCCGAATATGATAATCAAACTAATATCAATGAAATTCATGCCCTTTTTCATGAACTTCAAGATCCACATCCTCCTCCTCAAGATATCCAGAATATTTCTTATCCTAAGAAAAATCTGGAAAAACACTATTACAAAAAGCCTACTCCTCCAGATTTATTATTCGAAGAGGATACCCATTTTGTGGGAAATTCCTCTGATGGAAGTTCTCTCTATGAATGGAATATCGATGGATTTTAAACATCAGATTATCCACACTCTTCATGTATGCTTATGTTTGTACTGCTCAATCCAGATATCAAAGAGAAAACCCCACATTATTTTCGAGCCATTATTTCAGGTTTTTCTGGAACTCTAAAGGTTGGTGGGATAATTTTCTTTCAGTTCAGCAAAAAGAAGACATTCTTAGTGAAATCGATTTGAACACAAAGAATCTTCCAAAGGATTGCTAACAACTTTCCTGATATCATTTTAGATAAAAACCAGCTACAGCGGTTCTTAGGAGTTCTCAATTATGTTGCTGATTTCTATCAAAATCTTGCCAAAGATGCACCCACTTTTGTGATTAAAAGAATCCCCACCATGATCCGATACTCATGATGAAGAAAATTAAAGAAAGGGTTCAAAACCTTCCCTGTCTTAATCTTGCGAACCCCACTAGTTATCAAATTTTTTGAAACTGATGCCTCTCATAGGGGCTATGGAGGTATCTTAAAGCAGTGAAAGAATTCTAAAGAAGAATTAGCTTTGTTTCTAAATGGAATCTGCTCAACAAAAGTATTCCATTATTAAAAAAAGAAATGCTTCATGTTAAGTGTATCTCAAGTTTCAAGATGACTTACTAAATCAACATTTTCTTCTTCAATTGACTGCTCTCAATCAAATACATTGAAAGGGATGTTAAAATTTAGTTTCAAAATAAATTTTTGCAGCATAGCAATCGCAGCTCTCTGTCTTCGATTTCAACATTGAATTCATGAAAGGTAATGAAAATTCTCTTCCATATTTTTTTAACCCAGGAATTCTTGTAGGGACGATCAGGGGTGGATCACCCCGCATGGAAGAATGACCACTTTTAACAAAAGAAGTCCTTCTTTACGAGAGAGGTCGCGTGGCGCATTAAAAAAGATCCCAATTCAACAATTAGCCGATCGATTTGAAAACTTATCTTTATGGTACTTCCTCTTCAACTGTTTGAAACTTCTAAAAAAGCGCAACACCATCCTTAAAAGATGTCATACAAGAGCCTTTTTATTTCTCTAAAGAAATAAAATAGAATATTATTGAAATTAATCCCTCTGATTATTCAATAAATAATCCGTGGGCCTTATTTGAAAGATATTTGGGAAACAATCCTTTCCCATTTGAATCTAATATCTCAAGAAAAAATTATGAAAAAATCTTATTACAATTAAAGTGTGTTGAGATTAATCATGTTCATGATCAGACGAACCATGCAATTTTGTATAGCAAATGCGTTATACAAAAGATCATTCATCAAAGTGAATGGGGTCTAACTCCATTCCAAGAGAAAAAATTATTTTTATCCACCACTAATTTACAGTACAAAATTGGCGTAAATTATTGGTGTTATGTGCAAGCTATGATGAAAGCCTTCTTCCTTCTCAACGACAAACAAAGGCATTCATGGATGTTCATAATGAACAAAGATATTATCAATAAAGAACTTCCAGCATGGTTTTTCAGATGGTGGAACTAATTTGGAGCAAAATTAAATATTCTTTCAGATCTAATTAAAGAGGTCTTCAATGAATGGATGGAAGCTGCCCCCAAAATGAGAGTTATTAATCCCAGAAAAATGATTCAAATATAAAATCTTGCTCATTTCTTCACGGACTGCCAAATCCCATGGATTTGGAGCTGGAACGTTATACTTGGAAAGGACCCCTTCAATCAATTACTTCAAAGATAGTTTTTATTATAATGGTGGAATTCAATCAACGTTGAGGATAAGCTCAAACAAATTAAAGTTATTATTAAAGCTTATTCTGAACTAACGATCTCTCAAAAAACTACAGATTTTGAGCTATCGGTTGATGAGGTGCTCCAATGTATCAAAAGACGTTACCCTCATGAGAATGAAATCTAACATAAAGAATGTCTTAGGAAGATTTACGAGAATCAACTCGCCAAGGTGTTTGATCACCCTATCTACATCTCATGCAAACTCTTCCGATGGTATCGATGGAATCTAAGAAACTTAATAGATTCCAGCTTTATACAGCTAAATTATTGCTTCCACTTTGCCTTTACAGCGCAAAAGGAAAGCATCATTATTTATCTCCACTAGCAGGGAATCTACTTTACAACGCATAAAGCAATCCCACCAAATAAAATATTTGCTACTTTCCAAAAGTAGTCACCTTATAATATTATGTACATTTGCTTAGCTTCTAAGCAAAGTATCTCTTTTATTTAATAATAGTACCTTTGCTTCACAGCAAAGTTTCTATTTAATAATTATACCTTTGCTTAGCTTCTCTTTTATTTAAAGAATTTTTGCATATTCAAGCATTAAAAGATTATTTTTGTAATATTTTAAATTGACTCTCTTGATTAAAAGAATAGGATATGGATACAGCTAACTTATTCTCTGGGTTTTCTCATCGGAATGGGTAGAAATGTAAAGAAATGAGAATGTAAGGTGGTCAATGAAAAAAAAAGGAAGAAGTTATTAATCTCTATTCAGTTTTTAATTTGATTTGTAATTATTATTATTTCAAATGTATTGAATAATTGGTTCACTAAAAATTATAATTAATTAAAAAAAATTATAATTAGTCCAAATCATTATTTAAACAAATGTTATGGACTTAGCTGTTATTTTATCACATGTAAATGAATTGAACTTATCGGTTGGATGTGAGGAATTTAAGTGAAAGATAAATTAAAATTAATAAATAAATAAAAGAAAGTCAAAGCTAATTATTATAAATTAATATATTTTATCAAAGTCATTTTATTTTCATTATTTATTTATTTTTTTTAAATTGTATTTTAATTTGAATATTTATCGTTAGTTATAGCTGGACGGACATCGACGAAGGATTGTGCGACAACGGACAATTCTATATGGGATGCAGCTCTTCCTTCCACGATGAGAACGGCAGAGAACCGGTAAATAGCTTACTTGTTAAACATTTTAGAAATTTTTTATTAAATTTTTAAATTTTAATTTTACTATATTAAATTTCTATTTTTAATATTTACAATTTTCAAAAGAAATGGCTATATATATATATATATATATATATATATATATATATATATATATATATATATATATATATATATATATATATATATATATATATATATATATATATATTCTTTATTTTTTAACTCTATAATAAGAAGATTATTTGTTCGTTTAATCCAGATTTTAATAACGTTACGTCACATATCAAGTACATAATATAATTTAGAATATGTAAGCATATCATGTACTCATCATGTGACCCAATTGTATTAAAATCTAAAAAAAAAATGAATCAACCAATTTATTTACTTAGATGGAGCTAAAATGAATGAATTTTATTTAGGCCAATTCAATTATATTCTAGATGAGCTAAAATATGATTAAATTTAAAGAAAATAATTATTTTTAGTTTAAATAATATGTATTATTGAGAAGAATGTGAAGTAATTATTGTTATATTTTACAATATTTTGTTTAGATAAATATCATTCATGTTGATCTTTCCCTCACTTATTTATAATTCATAAATTTTATTTAACTAATATTTGAATAAATTAATATAATTACATTTTTGATCATTTGAACACTTATACCAAATAAAAATTTAATTAATAAAAAAAAATCAAAATAACGCCAAAATTATGCAAAATATACATTTACAATACTCATAATAATTTTTCAAATAATTATTTTTCCCATACAAATTTTACAACCATAATTACAACAAAAAAAAACTACACAGGTACCCCCAAACAAATCCTAAAAATGTCAAATATAATTTTAGCAATTCCAAATAACATTATTTTTTTTCTTTACCCAAATTAAATTTTACTGCATGTAATTAACTTATTTTTAAGGGTTTTTTTTTGTTTCCTCAATTATTCTCCAATACTCATAAGTATAAGCATTCACCATATATATATATATATATATATATATATAAAGAACTTTTACATATACAATCACTCTATTCTTCTATATTTATAAATTAATCACCTTTAATCTTAAATTTCTAAATTAACTTTAAAATATTAAAATTCATAATAAAACCCCAACCCATATTTTTCATTTTTATAAAATTCTTTATAAAATTTTCAATAATTTGATTGTGACACACTCAAATACATGAATCCCCATATATATTTTTAGATGCTTGATTTATAAATATCCCTATATATATAATCATGTTAGAAAGTAAAAAAGCTTTCATTTTTATTATATGGAAATAAAGATTTCAAAGACTCCACATTTATTCATTAGCTCCTTTTCCATTTATTCGTATTATTATGATTATTATTATTATTATTATTATTATTATTATTATTATTATTATTATTATTATTGGATTTACTATTAAATTTACTCAAATGTCTTAAAAAATAATAATAATAGTATTGATTGCGATGAATTTAAGTGAAAGAAAAATTAAAAAAATAAAAGAAACTCGAAGCCAATTATTATAAATTCATAATGAATTAATATATTTTTATCTAAGTCATTTCATTCTCTTTCTTTATTTATTAATGCAATTAAATTTTAATTACGATCTTTATCTGTCAAAAATATTTATATTAATAAAAGGCCGGACGTCGAGAAAAGGAAAATGCGACATATTATTTTAAGACGTATAGAATTTTCTTCAATAAGTCTAGTTGTTAACTATTTTAAAAGTTATTTTAAGAAATATAAAATTAAATTTTTACAATTTTAAACTAAATATTAATATTAATCACAAAAAAATATTTTCATAGAAATATTAATATCACTTTAAAAGATAAAATGTGTAATATAATATTTTTATATGTATTTTCATAAAACATGTAAGTAGTTATATTCAATTAAAATTTGATTATAGTTCGTATATAAGTTTAAAAAAATAATAATAAATAAATTTGAACAAATTTTAAAATGCATTTGACATTCAAATTTGGTTCTCATTCCATAAAATTAATTAATTAATTAATTCGAGGAAGATGATGCTCAAGTCGACTTAATTCATTAACAACCTTATGATAGGATTACACATAGGCTTCTGGTCATTCAGTGTTTTATTTATTTATTTATTTTTTTTTTTTGAAAAACTTGGGGGCCATTTAGGATCATTATTATTTTTTATTTTTTATTTTTTATACTTTTTTTCTATTTAAGTTTAAATTAGAAATAAAATATATTTGTTGTCTTGTTATATATTTTTATATCAATTATATATGTATATATATTCTTGGAAGTAAGAGATGGTAGATTTAAACTAAACTTTTTATTATTTCATACCACAAAAAGTTTCCTAAACTTAGAATGCTTAATAATAATTTAATAATAATTATATATTAAAATATAATTACTATGCATGTAATAGTTTTATAAACATTATTATTGTACAAATATATTATTTTAGCTTGAAGATCATTTACTTGTGTTAAACTTACTTTTTGATCATTGACTCCATTTATTCAAATCAAGATGATATATATATATATATATATATATATATATATATATATATATATATATATAAAAAATACCATATAGAGTAAAGTTTTACCTTCATGAAATCCAAAGACACACAATGCGTATTTAAAGAAATGAACAAGAAAACCCGCAATTTTAAGTGAAAACCTCGAAAAGAGGAAACCACGCTGCAAGAAAAGCTTCCACTATATATCCGTTTTCGAGTACAAGATCTTCCCGATCGGATTACAAATCAGAAATGAGAAGGACAACAAATGCAAGAATGTGACAACGCGACGAATGACGAAGACGATGGACGACGATGTTGACAATGCGATGATGACGACCGGCAACAATGGGTCGACGACGGCGAGATCGACGGCGACTACGGAAGGCCGGACAACGCCGAAAGTGGCGACAATTATGCTTGGAGGATCTTTAGAGCTCTCCTCTCTCGCTTGCCCCCTTCTCCTTCACTTGGCCTCCTCATGAGGAATGCGACTATTTATAGGGAGGACGTCAGAATACATGCAAAACCCGCACACTCCACTTCATCTGACGACTCAAAATGATCCCCTTGATCATATGATGTATTTTGTGCATTTGAATGCTCAAAGTTTTAAGATCTTTGGCTTGTTGGAACCGCTGCCGAGACGCCGATTTGACTATAAACACTTCATATTTGAGAGCTATTTAGGGTTTAACCGATATCCCAAAGTTTCAAGGATATTTTAAGAGCTTGATCTAAGCCAACGGATAAGCTTGCTTTCAACATCAAGATTCGCTTCAATTAATAGTATTTTAAGTGTCATATCAGTTGCCCCCCTATTTTTGGATGACATTATCTTAATCATCTAAAAATATGTCAAATATTTGAAAATAGCAAATTCTTCAATGAAATTTGAGGGTCTATTAACTACACATTTTGAGAGAACAAATCTTCATGGAGCACAAGATTATGACTACGAAAGCTGATGCAGGGCCGCAAATGCGTGTAGGTACTTGCACGAGATTTCGAGAACTGACCATCCGTGCGGAACGGAGTCGGCGCGCATGGTGAGCGCTGCGGACGCTGAAGCATCGGGCGCCACCTGAGCCGCTGCTTGTAGAAGGTCAGCGGTGGCCGGGCGGGTCGCAGGGCCTCTACGGTCGCGAACGGACGGCCGAACTCGGATGCGGTCGCTACGGTCGCGAATCGGCCTACGGCCGCGGCCTGAAGATCAGTCGCGAACTCGAGATGGCCCAGTGCGCTGAAGCAGCACGGCCAAGCGGTCGGCATTACCGGCTGGTTGCCGCGGCCATGTGGCGAAGGGTCGAGTAAAGGCGACCGCTGATCCATGGTCATGCCATGGCGGGAATATACGGGCCACATTCAGAGTGGTCGCGGTTGCGGGTTCATGGCCACGCGTATGCTGGCACGGGCGGAGCGGCTATTCTGGTCGTACATTTACGGGCCACGAGCTGATGGCTGGGCCCATGCTGACCGGAGGCCCATGGACTGGACCGGCGGCTGCGATATGCACGCTGAATGACGATTTTGAAGGTTTCGCGGTTTTAGCGTATCCTTTTCTGGTGGGTCTATAAAACCCCAAGGAGAAGGCACATTTCTTCAATGTCCTGCTTCTCTTCTTCGAGTGTGGTTCGTTTGAGTCGATCAGGCGCCAGATAGCCGTTGTTCGGTTTTCCTCGAAGAGGCGTAACCTACTTGACGGACCGTCCGGGTTTGGAGGCAATCAAGACCCATGGTACTTACGTCGTTGTTCCGGTTTTCCCTCGAAAGAGGCGTCAACAGGCCTTGACGGACCGGCCGGGTTTGGAGGCGATCAAGACCACGCACGCCGCCCAGATTCCTCGAAGCGCAACCTCGTCGGACCGTCCGTGAGGCGTCCGCCCACGCATTTACGCCGTTGTTCCGCTTTTCCCTCGAAGAGGTCAACCTATGACGGACCGTCCGGTTTGAGGCGATCAAGGCCGCGGTAATAATGCAGGCTCCGCTTTTCCCTCGAAAGAGGTGTTTAACTAACCTCGTCTGACCGACCGAGAGGTGATCGCGGAATGATAACCAAGACCTGGTTGACGCAATGCTCGACGATGCTCGCGGCCCGCGCGGCCGCGAGGATAACCGCGATATGGTGGTGAATGGCGAGATTGCCGACGATGGTCGGCGCGACCGCCGACATAGGCGGATCTGGTTGGCCGACGGAGTGTGGTAATAACGCGAACGAGATGGTGGTACGGTGGCACCGACGCCGAAAGTGAAGATTGCCGATGGTCATGAGGACCGGCGATCAGATCGCTACGGCGACCTGGCCATGCTGGCCGACGGGTTGTCGGCAGCGCAATCGCATGGTAATGACGGTATCATAGTAGCCGAGATGACCCCGACGTTGCGGCGAAAATTGCTGGCGATGGTCGGCAATGGGTGGCTACCGATGGGGTCAGGGTAATCGGCAATGTACGCAGCTTACCACGTGGTCTACGGATGATCGCATTGCTGGTGACCCAAAATTGTGGTGATGGTCGGCTATGGCGGCCGATGGAGTGGTCAGCAAATTGGGCGACGGTAATGACGGCGCAGCGTAGCGCTGAGGATTTTGACCTATCCGGCCATCCGAGGTTGTTTGTCGAAAGCTGTTGCTCAATGTTAACAATGTTACGATGTTAACCGTGGAAGAGGTTGGAATCAATCCGGTGATTTTGACCCATCCGAGGTTTGCTTATCGGAAAGTGTTACCCAAATGACGCCTAACTCAGGTCCAATCAACTATGAGGATTTTCACCCATCCGAGGTTGTTTGTTAGTGTTACCCAATGACGCTAACCTGTAGAAGAGGTCGAATCAACTGGGATTTTGACCTATCCGAGGTTGTTTGTCGCGGTTACCCATGACGCAACCGCATGGAAGAGGTCTGAGAAGTCCACCAGCGACCTTTTGACCTATCATAGGTTGTTTGTCGGTGTTACCCGGCGACGACGTTAACTTATGGAAGAGGTCGTGGAAGTCCAGCGACCTTTGACCTATCCTAGGTTGTTTGTTTTTGCTCACGCACCTATGTGGAAGAGGTCAGAAGTCCACCAAGGACCTTTTGACCTATCCTAGGTTGTCGAGTCTTTGCTCGATGACGCTAACCTCGTGGAAGAGGTCGTAGAAGTCCACCAAGACCTTTTGACCTATCCTAGGTTGTTTGTCAGAGTCTTTGCTCGATGACGTTAACCTGTGTGGAATAGGTCGTAGGAAGTCCACCCAGGACCTTTTGACCCATCCTAGGTTGTTTGTCAGAGTCTTTGCTCGATGACGTTAACCTGTATGGAAGAGGTCATGGGAAGTCCACCAAGGACCTTTGACCTATCCTAAGTTGTTTATCAGAGTGTTACCCGATGACATTAACCTGTATGGAAGAGGTCGAATTAAAACATCCGTTTGTGGTTGTAGCCAAAGTTGCTCCTTAACCTTGGTCTCATTTTGCCATGAGTATGAGTGGAAAAACATAATTTGCAAAGCTATATCTCTTCTCAATGTTGAAATATCCTCCAACTTTGACTTGTTTCTTGAAATGGAAATCGATTAGATGCTTAACATGGGTGATCTTCTGAGATTAAGAGTTGCCCCAGCCCCCGAAGAAAGAACAAAGTTTGATGAATCTTCATTCTTCGCTTGCGCTCTTTAAAAGCTTAAAATGCTCCACCTCGATGGTGGTTTTGATCTTGTTGGGAAACTTGGTCGTCATACAAGATGAAGTAATGGAAATCCCAGACAGCACAAATTATTGTGCGTAGCTAGAAACCAGGTAGAGTAAAAGTTTTCCTTTAGCTTGTGAAATCCAAAGACACATACAGTATTTAAAGAGAACAAGAAAACCTGAATTTTAAGTGGAAAACCTCGTGGGAAAACCACGGCAGCCCAAAAAAGCTTCCACTATATCTGCTTTTGAGTACAAGATCTTCCGACACCGGATTACGTAATTATATGAAAGGAACAACAACGAACAATGTTACAATACGACGATGTTGACGATGATGTTGACGACGATGTTGACGATGACGATAATAGTGGTCGCGATGATGACCGCAATGTGGTCGACCGGCGGATCGGCCGGCGTACGCGACGGCGGGCTGCGTCGTTAACAACCGTCAGTGGCGGCGACAATTTGGAGGATCTGAGAGCTCTCTCCTCTCTTGCTTGCCCCCTTCTCCTTCACTGACCTCCCTCATAGGAATAAGGCTATTTATAGATTGGAGGAGTGGCGTCTCAGAATACATGCAAAACCCGTACTACTCCACTTCATCGGACGGCTCAAAATGATCCCCTTGATCATATGATGTATTTTGTGCATTTGAATGCTCAAATGAAGTCGGAATTGTAAGATCTTTGGCTTGTTGGAACCGGCTCGTCGAGATGCTCGATTTGACTATAAAGACTTCATATTTGAGAGCTATTTAGGGGTTTAACTGATATTCCAAAGTTTCCAAGGATATTTTAAGAGCTTGATCTCGACCAGTTTCAACTTCGGATCAACTTGCTTTCAACATCAAGATTCGTGCTTCGACTAATAGTATTTTAAGTATCATATCATATATATATATATATATATATATATATATATATATATATATATATATATATATATATATATATATATATATATATATATATATATATATATATATATATATATATATATATATATTCATTGTTAAAAATCACCTAAAATATATAGTAAATTATTCTACATTTTATCATGATTTAAAAAATTAAATAAAAAACTTATGTCTAATAATAAAATTATATATAATTATATGTTAATATCTGTTGACCTCACTTTTGGAGTGAGCTCTTAACCTCATCTTCTTAGACTTAGGACTCTTCTAGACACTAAGAACTCCTTAGTCATAAGACAAATCTAATGATTAGGTGAACACCTAACCTAAGCCTAGAGACTTAGAAATGTTAATCATAAGATTAGGCTATGCCTCAGGGTTTAAGAAAATTACCTATCTCATAGCCTAAACCTAATCTAGATACACTTTCTCAAATCAAACTCAGACTCAATTCTCAAACCAAATCTCAAATTCAAATTCAAATTCCAAATCTAATTTCAAAATTTGACTCCAAATGATTGAAACCCAAAATCAAATTCAAATCCTAAAACTCATTCCTAAGCCATATGAATCACATTCATAAGCTTAGCCAAAACTCATAAAATTACAATCAATAACTCAAGTTCATTCCAAATTGATTATTGAACTTGACCAAAACCATAATTAAACCCAATTTGATCAATCGAGCCTAATTGGCCAACTTAACCTAGCCCAAATTGGTCTAAAGGGTCAATTTGGCCTAAATCCAAATTAATTCAAAGATCACATCCATCTTCAATTAGCCAATTGAACATGAATCAACCCATAACCTAAGCTAATTTGACTAATTTTGGTCAAATTGGTCAAATTAACCCAATTGACCCATATGACCCTAATTTGGACAAATCTCTTGAAATTAAGCTAAGACCTATTGGGGGCTGATCAAACCCGACCCAAACCCATTTGGGATCAGTCCAAAATCAACTCAACCCATTTAATTCCCTTATGGATCCTCCCCCACATAGGATTCCACTCAACCTCATTTAATTCCTCCCATCACATGCACTTAACTCCTCCCCAACATTTGCATTGAATAAATCTGATCATATGATAGCAAGAGAAGACTTTGGAGCAAAAATTCAAAGTCCTCAATTACATTATCCATCCCAACCACCCCAAGGCCGAAGTCATCAAGCTTCCGGTTTCATAATTTGATGGCATTACATCAAAAATTTTGACATAGAAGGCACCTGGGTACATGAGTGACTTTGTCACTCTTCTAATGATACATTTTACATCTTCAGATTTATATTATTTGATGCATTGAAGTTAGTTATGTAAATATTCGTTGCGGATCTGGGTGGTAGAGCATATAGGAATCATAAGACCACCATTTCCTTCCACAAAATCATGTATGTTACGATGGCCAAGGATAAAGTTTACAAATGATTCCTTCAGTAGTTTGCAAGGACACTAGGTGACGCAAAATAAATTCACTTCATTTAACTTAGAATGTATTTATTCATATTATAAATCATCTGATTTTCTTATTGGTGATGACAATCAATTTGGAGCCAAAAAAATTCAAAAAAGATTGTATTTTCAGCCATTATAAAATAAGGGGGAGATGAGGCTTTAGATTTCTTTCTCGCACTATCATTTAGCCCCCAAAAGCTCCCCAAAGTAAAAAAAAAAAGGAATCCATCTCCCACTTCTTTGAGCCATTTTTGAGCTCAAAAACACAAGTAATTGCTCTTCGGCAAGGCGACGGTAGACATCGGAGAAGACGACGTTCCGAAGGGAGACAAGGGTTAAAAATCACTCCAAAGCTTCCTTACATACCTAGGAGTTCGCTCGGATCTTCACCGCTGCCGAAAATCATCCCAACGAGGTAAATTTTATAAAACCAGAATCGCCGCCTTAGGATTTCGCACATTTTGTATTAATTTTCTCGCGATTTTAGGAATTTCCTGATAATCTAGCATTTTTACTTTAAATCATCCAAATTAGAAAATCGAATTTTTTCGATGCATATCGGCATAAAAATAGGACCTTTTGGACAAATTTTGGCTTATAAATCATCATTTTTTTCAAAAGGCCGAAAATATCGTTTCATCAATGGCTAGCCATCGTCAATCCCAGGGTTCATGAATCGGACGGCTTCGATCGCACGTGGATCATGCGATCCGAGCCTTCAGATCATCTGATGTGATCTAAACCGTCCGAAGCATGTAAGGTGCTAAATTCAATAAAAATCATAGGATTTCCTTCAATCAAAATTAAGGAACTTTATTCTAAATTATGATTTTCAAAATCAACGAAATCACTAATTAGTGAAATTAACTAAGCTATAACCTATCGGACACAGAGATTTCAAGTGTAAATTTTAATGTCTGAAAAGGCTGCGCAAGATAAATTAAAATTAAATGAAACTATAAAATCAACCTCATAATTCAAACACAAAATTACCTAAAATTACTATACACCCGCATGGGCCCCGACATTACGCTGAATGCTTAAATTCAAGTGTCTGAGGATGTCTGGTTGCTTCCGCTTAGTTTTAGATGTCCATTAACAAAACCTAAAAACCTATAATAAGAGTTTAAAATCAGTGAAATATCTGAGAAATTGATTCTCTCAGGTGACACTAGATTTAATCCTCTGTTAATAGTTAAATAGAGTTGACAGAATCTAAAGCTCTTAAACATATCCTAATTAATCAATTTTTAAGTAGCAATCTAAAACTATTTAAATGTAATTCTATCATTAAAAGCATAAAATCAAACTCAATCCATCCACCTTCCAAGAACTATTTGTCTGACAAATTAAGAAAATTAGCTCACAAATGAGCCAATGTCAAATCAAGTGTTTATGTTCACTCAATCAATCTCACGCCGAAGGACGCGACTGCACTCTAACCGCAGCGGCTTGCCGAGGTTTCTGATGATGAAGCGATTTACCGAGTCTCGACGGTAGTTTGGCCAGTCAGACCTCATTATATTACGATCACGACCGTAGCTCGTATGCTCCCCAATGTTTCTGCCCTTTGAGTTGTGAATCATAGGATATACTTGATAGGACAAACTCCTCACAAGGTAGACTTAAATCGTCTTCTTAGACAAACATCACCCCTGTGTCTCAAGGATTTCTGACAACGTAATCCATGTGTTGCTAATAAGAATCATTTAATGGATGGACTACCTCCACTCAGTAAGTATGGACCACATAACCGATGACAAATCATGGGATCTAGATCGTGCACGCCATCATTCCCCAACCCTCGGTTTATCTTTAAAATGATAAATTTCATAAATCTTAAATTCTAAAACTCTACATGTTACTATACGCTACACTAGCATCTAAAATGACTAGCCTTAATCGAAAGTCTTCTCACTTATTGAGAGATAATTAACTATAGGGCTGCCTATAGAAACGGAACAGATCTAAAGTCCTCACCAAATGAGGACAAAATCTCTGTGTAGTGTCTTATCTACTATTCCATTTGCCTTCTGAAAATTACACCGACACTTAAAACACTCTTTTCATCGAAGAAGTCGGTGACGAATTTTCAGAGTCCACAACATAATTTTGCAAAAAATAAAAAAAATGCAAACTTACTAAAATTTACTATTTATTTAGTTAACACTGAAAGAAACAGCTACCTTCTTAACTTAGCTGGTGATTTAACCTAATATTCAGTGTGTTTATAAAGCTGAAAATTTAAAATCAAATATAGCTCACAAAGAATTTCCAACTCTATAGCAATTATATGAAGCTAATGTTTTCTGATTTACTTTCCAAAATTCTGATCATAGATCAAATGGAAAACTATGTAGCTTTAAAGTCATATCATGAGCCATTCACTACGACTTACAGAAATAGTGAAGTCCACAAAAAATTATTACAGGAACTCACATATTTCATCATCAAAACGACTATTCTGAAGCCGCTGACCATCTAAATTCGCGAATCCAGCAGCAGGGTTCGCGGTGATAGGTGCTCCCTTCTTAGCAGAACCCTGCAAAGATTTGCAGTTCTGAGCTTTTCAGATTTGGGCAAAGCATCTTGGAATATACCTGACAGGACTTGAAGAACTATAGCTCTTCCTTGCCCTAGAGTTTCAAGCATGAACAGAAAATTTAACAGAAAGAAATCAGCAGAAAACTTCTCTATTTGTTCAGCGCAACTAGGAAAAAAAAAATAGAAGACCAACAGCATGGAAGAACTGGAAATACAGATCACTTACAGCATTGAGACCGGAAAGAGATGGGATTCAATACCCTGATAAATGTGAAGAATTCTATTTGTGGCAAAATTCGCCATTTGCAAACTCGAAAACGCGATTAATTTTCCCTTCAAGAAATTGCTCCCGTGGATATAAATTTTATAAACCCTTGCCGGTATGTTTAGAACTGAGCAGGATTCAGGCAGGACTGAAGCTAAACCCAGCTGAACGGTCTTAATAAATTAAATCCACCGTCATTTCTAATCTCATTTTCTGGGCTATTTGGTAGCAGTCTTTGATTGAGCAAGATTAAACCAGGATTTAATCTAAATTCTGCCAACTAGCAAAAATGACATTTTTAGACATGCAGAATCGTAAAACCCTTTTCACCTCCATTTTTCCTTGAATCCCGGATTTAGTGAATCCCATTGGCAGGCGGCTTTACGGGATTTATACAAACTGAGGCGCACGAAGTGGAGGTGGAACAAAGACGAGGCTTACCTTTGCGATGTCTCGCTTCTCTTCCCCCATGGATGGTTTCGAGTATGAGCAGAACGGAAGGGGGAGAAAGACGAGGATTTTGGACCGAAATCCCGTTGGTGCCTTCGCTAGCGAGCTCCTGTGGCCACAGTTCCGCGCTTCGGGTAGACGAAAACAGAAGGGGCAGAGGAGGGATTAATTCTTATTAATTTACATACATACCACTCAATTCTTATTAATTTACATATCTCACACCTAAAATTTATTATTTACATACATAACACCTAAATCTTTCAAATACATCAATTCTACCACCTACTGCATGCCTGTAACTCCATATTGGGAGAACCGTGAGCAACCTTATCTTTTCTATCTCGAACTATAGTAAGTCTCATTTTAGGGGAACAACTCTATTCCCATTCTCTAACTTCCTCACGCTCATAGCCGCATACAAAACCTAGTTCTGCAGGGGAGGTACACCTTCTTCAAACTTCCTCCTCCCTCACAATTCCGCTGGAACCCCTGCAAATCGGAGGTTTGGCATCATCATTTTTATTATCTCTTGTTATTGAAGCGCTTGTAAACTAGCGCAACGTTCCTCCATTACTAATTTGTTTGTATCGTGGGCTTTTAGCTTCAGTTGAGGTTTAGCATTCATCAAATTTGTTTTGGTACAATGGTGGATATGAGGTTGTGGGAGACCATGGCTAGGTTGAGTACATTGGTGGATAAGATGTTGATTTCTATTTCTTCTGTGGAGGATAATACTATGCTGAGTATGAGGGCTATTGATGCTCTTTTGTGTTAGTCCATTGAATGTTCCTTGTTTTTTCTTAAATTAATTAAGAAATTTTTTGTTCTTTGTTTTTTTAGGAAGTTTTGTATGATTCTAAATTGAAGTTGCTTTATTAGAAGGTTGAATCATTTTGATTTTTTAAAATCCTGTCATTATGATTTGTTGTTATCCTTGTAAAACTTTGACAAGTCTGTTGAGGTGGAGGTGGTAGATAAACCGCTCCTTTGAGGGTGGCTGGAAGCTTCTAAAAAGAGAGGGATTGGGAGAAGAAGATAGAAGAAGAAGAAGAAAATAAGGGGAACATAGAATACGTGAGAAAATATTTTTTTATATTCCTTGTCTATAGCCATCATATTTTTTAAATCATTCTAATAGCATTTGTATTTGTGAAATTAGCATGGGACATCTATCCACTATTGTCTAATTTGTTTGCATTCATCAAATTCCTCATTCTTGTCATCCACTGATTGACTTGCCTTATCCGCTAATATTTGTAGTTCTTTCGCTTTTATTTAAATGTCCTTAATTGTTAATAATTTTTTTTTCTTAACTTTGTTTAATAGATTATACATTGCCTAAAATGAGCTGAAGTCAATCATCCGCATCGATGGTCATCTCGAGAGAACATCACGTGTTGTGTCGTTGCAATTTACAATGCGTCATATTCACGAGCTATATAAAAAAAGAAATTATTGTAAAAAAATTTAAGATATCCTCAAAGCGTACAAAGATGATTGTGGTTATCTGGTTAAATGGTGATGACCATAAAGTATATGAAATGGAGAATCAAGGAAGAGCTTTTCAGGCGAACACAATGAAGAAACTTTAGACCCTCTCAACCCGGAACAAAATTATGTTGGCAATGCTCGCTTTCATCATTGCAATGATTTTTTTTCCTCATTAAGTTGATCATGTATTTGATGGTCTCTTAAAGATCACTGATCAAGAATTTGTATAGAATAATGTACTTTGGCACCTATTATCAATGAAACTAGTTTATTTTTTGTTATATATTGTCGCCATTGGTTGAATGTGTTGGTAGAATTCTTTTAAAAATGTGATTTATTGAATATAGCAAAAATTCATGCAGATTTTTAAAAAGGGAATCTTTACTTTTAAGGGCTGCTTATCCCCCCTTTAAAGTAATTAAATCCTTCTAAAAGGTATGAATTTTGCACAAGTCAACCAAAAGTTTCATAAATGCAAGCTGGTTCAAAGTTGATATAGTGCCTACTTATGCACACTCCAACCAATATCTATTTATTGACAAGGCCATGAATAAGTGTGCTATACAAAACAACATCAGGAACAAAGCCTCTCTTTATCACAGCTCCCAAAAACCCCCAGGCCATATCATCCATCTATGCTTTGCACAAGGCATTGATAATAACAGTAAAAGTACACAAAGTTGGAATGACTCCAAGCTCATCCATGTAATTCAAAAACATCAATGCTTCAATTTTGAATCCTTGTTTGAGAAGCTCATCAATGATAAAAGTGCAAGTAACGACGTTGGGCATCAAACCCGAACTACGCATGCTTTCGAAAAGTGCTGGAGTTTCTTACATCCATCCTACTCACCAGTTATGTCCCCATTTTGGGAACATCCATCAGTAAGGATACTATAAGCAATCAGATCAAATGCATGTCCATTTTCCCTTAGCAGATTAAATATTGAGCATGCTTCTTTAACTTTCCCGACCGAACATAAACCATATAAAAGGGAACTATAGCTAACAATGGTTGGCATAATTCCACTGTTTATCCTTTCGATAAATAAGTCATTGGCTTCTGCAATGCAACCCGCCTTGCATAATGCATCTATAAAAATGCTATAGCTATGCACATCAGGTGTACTACTAATTTGGTTCTTTCCGTCTGGTGGTTTAGCACTTGGGAAGTTGGGCTTACAAGTGAAATGAATTCCAGTGAGGGACAAACATACAGTGATCCTCATCTGGTGGCAAAACTTGATCAATCATGTGATCAATTCAAGGGCAGTTGTTGGTGCAAACTGTATAAATGAATGCTCTGATAAGGAAGGTAGCCACGTAACTAGACAGCTCTGATAAGGAAGTCGCAAACTGTGTTTATGTTTCATAGTTTTCAGTGGAGGTTGTTAATATGTAAAAGTTCTAGCCTCTTTTTGTGCGATTCCTGGAAAAATTATTTTCTGATTTGCTAACAAATGTAAATTCTCCAGTTATATGGTGGCAATACATGAACCATGAAATCAGTTCTATTTTAAGTCCTTTTTTTAAGCCCAGGCTTTTGTAGCCAACGACTTGCTGTAATCTACAGTTATGCATATCTCTCGATTCGTTCCTGCTAAAAATGAAGAGATTAGCACTTGTGAGTAGGGCACTGATCGCAGTTTGATTTGTTTGTTTCAGACACTAAGTTTTTGCTCGGATTTAAATAAATTTATTATCGAATCAAGCCTGTCTCAGAATCAGATTGAGCTAGTTTGAGATTAGATCAAAACCCATGTATCTTTATGTATAAAGCTTATACACATTATGCATTTATGTAGATCTGAATGAATGCATACGCATCTATGCATTGAAATGTATGAAATCATATCGGCATGAATATATATATGAGACTACAAATTTGTCATAGAAGTTAAAAAATAATCAAGATGAGATCTTTACTAGGATTGAGATTGAAGCTAATGAATCATGTTCTGCATGCAATATGCTTGTATTTGAAGCTTTTAAAGAACCTTGTAGCTAATAAAATGCTGGAGAAACTTTCAAATCTGAATTTTCTTAAAGATCATTTATCTGAGTATTGACTTACAAATCATTTTTTTCAGTATTCAGATCCATTTTGTGCTTCTTTTAAGCCGTCAAGGTAAGGTTAGACTTACAAAGTGGTACTCTCCATATTCACAGAAGCAAAGATCAAAGGTACACATTTATTTATAGTTTCATGTTTTCTTATTTCAGTGTCTTGTTCCATCCAATATTCTTTGTTTATTTGCCTGTTGATGTTTCATCGCATTGGCTTGGGAATCTCTTGAAACACATTATCATATTACTTATTTTATCATGAATATACAGATGGTGCTTCTTCTAAGGATAATCAAACTTCACCTCCATTATTAGTTTTTTTTATTATGTAATCTTTTATTTCTAGGACATGCCTTGACCAAGTTAAAGCCCAGATGCTATTGATATATGTGAATGGACTGAAAAATTTTGTAGTATGATTTACTTTTTTGACCTAAATCCATTTATATGAGTTGGTATACATTTTATTCATGTGTTAGTTTTACATAGTTATTAGAACAAGTAGATGTCTTTTTTTTTCTATTTTGATTTCATTTTGTACTGACAAAAGTATAGTTTCTAGGTATGCATGATGTGGAATAATCATTTTCTGGAAGTTGCTGTGTTTATGTATTTCTTTCTTGTTGTTATCTCTTGCATGTAATTATTGACCTCATTTTTAGAATAAATTCTCAACCCCTCCATCTTAGACATAGGATTTCTCTAGACTTTAAGAGTTCCTTAGTCTTAAGACACATCTAGTGATTAGGTGGACACTCAACCTAACCCTAGAGACTTAGAAGAGTTAGCCATAGGAATAGGTCATACCTTAAAGGTGTTAGGAAAATTTGTCTACCCTTAGTTTGAACCATTCCTCACCTTCATTCCTTCAAGTCAAACTCCAAATCGATCTTATTTGATTTTCTCCAAACCCAAATCAACTCCATGTGATTGAAATCCATAATTGAAATCCATGATTGAAACCAATGAATGAAATTCCCAAGTCCAAATCTTTCTTAAGTTCTTAATCTTCTTTTAAGGACCTAGCCTAAATCATGATCAAACTAACTCAAACTCATGAGATTTTCTCATAATTCATTTATATTCTCATTTATATTCACATATATAAATGAAATATAAATTCAAACCAATCAAACTAACCTCAAAATTCAAAATCAATTCATGAAATTTCTTAAGTCCTTTAAATTTTTCTTCATGGACTAAGCTAAATCAAATACAAATCAATTCAAATACTTGATATTTTCTCATAACTCATTTATATTCTCATTTATATTCACATATATAAATGAAATCTAAATACAAATCAATCAAATCAAATCCAAAAATTAAATTCCAAATTTAAAATCCTTCTTAAGTCCTTAATTTCCTTCATTGACTTAGCCTAAATCATGTTCAAATCAATTCAAATTCATTAGATTTCTCATAACTCATTTATATTCTCATTTATATTCACATATATAAATGAAATATAAATATTAATCAATTAAACCAAATTCAAAAATTCAAATTCAAATATTCCAAATATTTTATAAGTCCCTTAATCTTCTCTTAAGAACTTAGCCTAGATCATGAGCAAACCACTTCAAATCTTTGAAAATTTCTCATAACCCATTTATATTCTCATTTATATTCACATATATAAATGAAATATAAAGTCAAACAATCAAAACCAATTCTAAAAGTCAAACTCAAATCCATTCAAAATCCAACCTAAATCTTTCAAGTCAAAATCTTGAACTTAGCCAAATCAACTTCAAATCAAGCCAAACTCTTGATTTTCTTTCATGATTCAATCAACTCTACAATCATGAATCCAAATATAAATACAAACTTCAATCTCCAATTCAAACTCAATTCAAAAATCAAATCCCAAATACATTCATGTTCTTCCTTTGAATATGAAATTGTCAAATGAATCAAAACTCATTTGACTTCAAACCACTTGCAAATGGATTTATATTTCAAGCATAAGTCCATATACAGGTTCACTCAAGCTCAAATCAAGCTTTAACAAAGCCATTTGACCTACTTAGGCTCACATGAACCAAAGTGACCTAAAGTACCCTTATGAGCCAAATTCTAATCCTAACCGATTGAATCAAACTCACATGTGCCTCTCATCATGATCAATAATCAGCTTGAGATGATCAATTACCCAAATTGGGTAAAACCAAGTCAAACCTAAAGGTTGACCAAGTCAACACATAGTCAAAATGAAACTTAACATAGTCAAAATCCACCATAGGCTAAATTGATTGAAACCATTGATCTAAGTTCATTCATGAACAATGTTTGAACTTGACCAAGTCAACATTTGAGCCTAAGCTAGCCCAATTGGCCACTTGACCCATGTTGACCTAACTTGACCTAAAAAGTCAAAATGTGTCAAAACTTGATCTAAGTCAAATTGATTGAAACCAATAAGTCAAATTCATTTCAAATAACTTGTTGAACTTGACCAAAACCTCAATTAACCAACTAGACCTAACCTAGCCAACTGACCTTGAACCCAACTTAATCTAAAGGTCATGTTGAGCCAAATTCAAACTTAACCAAAATTGATTTGAAACAAAGATACCAATCCACTTCATATGACTAACCAAACCTAAACCTACCCATGACCTAGCTCAAATAGGTCAAATGGGTCAAATTGGTCAACTTGATTTATTTGACCTAAATGAAGTCGTATGAGCCAAGCTCAAAACTAAACCAAATTGAATCAAACCAATGCCACCAAAATATTTCAGATGGTCATATGAACTTGTCCCACCAATTGGTCAACTTGACCTAAGTTGACCCATTTTGACCTAAATGGGTCAACATGAGCCAAACCATACCAAATGAACTCCAAATCCAATGAAAATTGGTCAAACCTATTTTCTCAAAATACCAAACATATCCAAATTCAAAAATCAACCAAATGATCATTCTACCCCTAGTCCATAGAACAAATTTTGGTCTAATTCATGTGGAATTTGGTCAAGTCCTCTTCATACTTACTTGATACCTTTCTAATAGGTCAAGTAGACCCTATGGAGGGTGATGCACCCAACCCAATGGGTTTGGGTCAGCCCAACTTGACCCATGGCCAAAACCGAGCACATGACTCAAATTAGCCATATGGGAATCATGTTCCCACTCATTTTCAAGCACATGGGAGGTTACCACTCCACTCCCTAGCCCAAACTGACCATGTGCAAACTTCTAACAGCTCAAACAGCCCTTTCAATCTTGGCAATTGGATCAAAATGAAAAATAAAGCTTTGGTCATCTGATTGTCATAGGGGGAGATATACTCCCCCTAATTCACTTCAATCTCACTTCCTCATTGTCAATTGAGTAAGAAAGAGTGATAGGAGTCATTAGCAAGAGTTCCTAAGCTTCCTTGAGGGAGATTGAATTTGGCATTTCTCAGTTTTCATCCTTTGAAAATAGGGGAGGTCCATTGAATTGTAAACTTCCTCTACACTCCAATGCAAGTCAATTCTCTTTGCACACTCCACCAGTGGGCCAAGTCGAGCTCAAAGCTCTCTCTTAAGTTCTAAAGGCAACGGGAGATCTAATTCCATCAAAGCCACAAGGGAGCTAAGGAGGGGTTGGTCTATAGAGCAAACCACTTAACCTCAAGAGCTAATAATTTCACCACAGCTTCGTCTCAACCAGACAAAGCTCCTCTGAGGGAATCGAGCGCCGGTGATCACCTCTGGCGAGGTTAGACATTTTCCAACCACTAAACTCCATGTGCATTGGCCCTTTGTGAAAGAAATGTTAATGGCATGAAATTTCAACTATTAGATGTGATTGCCATTAGGGTTAGATGGTGTGTGCAAGATTTCATTCCAATCCGAGCTTGATCGAGCTCGAATCTTCCCTTTGAAAGTGGACGGTCTCCATTATTCCTCATGGAAGAACAGGGATGATCTCTGGTTGTCCATCCGTCCATTTTGGATGGACGGCCGAGATTAAACACACGCTTAAATCTGATTTCATCCCTTTGGAATGGCGACTTTAATCTCAGTCGTCCGGTACTTGATCGGATGGCTGAGGCTAAAGCGCATAGCGCCACCGCCACGCAGCTCTATGATGTGACATTTAAGTCACCACTCAGTGCTCGATGCGTAGAAAGCGCATCCGAGTTAGCCATTGCGTGGCGCGCCGACTAGATTAAGGGATTAATTAGTGTTTATTTAATTCTAATTAATCCTCTAAACTTCAAAAACTTATATCTCTCTAAAGAAAAATCAGAAAAATATGAGGCAAATTTTCACTAAAAGATAATTTAATATAGAATATTATAAAATTAGTTTTAATGGATTTTGAATTGTATCTTTCTCTAATTTTTGGTTTTATTGAAAATATTAATTTACTAAGTACTCCCTAATTAATCCATTGATTAATCTCAAACTTCTTGGATATATTTTGGGGAATGAATTCTACCTCTCCTAATTTTTTTGGGATTTATTGATGGCTTAATTGGGGGAATTGCTAATTCATTTCCTAATTACCCCTTTCATGTAATTAAAGATAATTAAGAGTTTGATTAGTGTTGTAATCCCTTATTGAAGTTGATTAAGGTTTGATCTATTGAATAGGAGGTTTAAGAAATAATTTTGGGGTATCTCCCCTATGCTATTCCCTAAACCCCATTTTCTTTCTTAATCATCTTTTAATTAAGGGATAATTCATTAATTACCCTCTTAATTAATTTCTAAAAAATCTAAAATCTTCCAAAACTTAATTAATCTACTTTGGGTAGATGCTTAGGTGTTCAAGAGCCTAAGTTCATTTAAAGAAATCAAAACTCAACTCATATGTGTGAGGGGTGTTTTGAAATTACTTAAGTTAAAATCCCTTAGTTTAATTAATCATTAATCATGAGATAAATTGCATTAGACCCCTTTCTTCCTAGGTGCATTGGAAATTTAAATTCCTTGTGAGGTTTTATGTTATCTCATTGGCTCATAATTATTTGATTAATTATGCAAAGGTGGTGTAGGCAAGGGTTAATTAACATGTTTAATTCATACATTAACCTAATCAAATTATAAAACCAATCTAATCATCTAAAAATTAAACAAAAATGTCAAACACATCTGAAAATGGGTTAGGAATAGCAAATTCAACTCACATTTTTAAAGTTAAATCATATTAAACAAACTTTGATTTACTTTAAGCTTTTTTATTCCATAAGATTGTCTTTAGGATTTAATTAAAGTGAATATGTTTACATGCTTTCATTGCTTTAATTCTTCCCCATTATGCTAAATATGTGTCATATAGTTTCATGCATCCATGCTTTTCAAAAATCAAATTTAAAAATAAAAATATTTCTTTTATGTCAAAATTGCATTTGTTGGCTAAAGTAAGAATATGAGTGGCTATTATCACTATTAAATTTAAATTATTTTCAAAATATATGAATCAATTATCAAAACTAAAAGTGTGTTACTTATATCTTAATTATAAGTTTGCATGTGAGTAAAATATAAATATGTGCTTAATGTAGGTCTTCCTTCTCTTATCTTTTAGTATAGTTTTGAATAGGATATTGTAAGGTGTGTGGTTCATTTGAAAAGAACCTAACACTTACCTAATTCCATATCCTATTCATTCCTATCCTATCACTTAAGAAGGATACATATGCTTACACATATAAATTGCATAAACAAAAATAAATCAACCAATACAATTTTTTGCATTCTTTCTTTTCCATTCATTTTTTTTGTACACATGGTTGTATTTAAGGAAAGTGGTATATTAGTCTGAACAACCCTGAGGTTGTGAGGCTTTAAGTAGCCCTAAGTAGGTCTTGTACCTTACACCTCTGATTAACAATATCCTTTGTACTTATGCCTTTCTTACCTTCATGTGTTCATGTGAAAATTGGATAAGAAATCCCTTTTCTATTTAATGAAAATCATGCATCATAAACTTTCAAATTTTCTTAAATGAATTACTTAGGATGCATCATAAAGTGCGTTAAACATTCTCATTTGTGTGTATAGTTATGCTTAGGACTCATTTATATGTATGTTATACATGTTGAGAAAGAAATGAAGTGATCTATATTTTATGAATTTAGTTCATTTTATTTAATCTTAAAATGTCATTCTTTTTTAATATATTCGTTTAGAGTTCATCCAAACTTAGGATTAATTAAAATAATTAATTAAAATATTCACTAAATAAAATTAAAATATGAATCTACTTTAGAAATTACTTAGGTTAGGGAAGGAAAGAGAAGTCCTCTTCTCTTTCCCTCTCTTTATAACTTAGTAATTAATTATAGGATTCACTTGAAGATAATCAAAACATGAAATCAAATCAATCCAAAATAATTAAATCACTTAAATGAAACCCTCCACTAAGTTGAACATGCTTCACACTTAGTAAATTCTAACTTAAAGCCATAGCTAAGCATACCACACAAACTTTCAAAGCACACACATCAGGTTAAGTCACCACTTCTAGCTTTAGTTAGGGCAGTGCATGGTGTGATGCTTGCTTTTATTTTGTGATATATGTTTTAGACTAGATGTTAGGATGTATGTGCATAGAATGAATGACAGGATAATTTTAGTTTAACCATTGTCTTCTGTAGGGGATTTTGCTTAAAGGGCACTGTAATAAATAAAAATATAAATGCTTTTGCTGTGCAGGTGCTTATACCCCTAAGTATAATCCAATAGGCCAGGTGGACTAAGTCACCTATGTGTGGGGTGATAAGTCCAATAATCATGCTTAAGATTTGGTGGTTTGTTTAGCTAACCTTTATATTACAGGTGTTTGCTAGATTTACTTTTTTCTTTTCATGTAAATTTTGCAATTAGGATTTTGGAATGATTGTTATGGGGATTATGATGAGCATTGATCATAAGATCGCATCTTATGTACCATGTGAAGCCTTGGAGCATCCACCTTCCAACCATCCAAAAGAAGGAACCAAAGAAGAAAGAAGAAAAGAAGAATGAAGAAATGAAGCTTGAAGACCCCATAACAATGAATTCTTTACTTAATTGTATTTAATTCATTTGTAATCAGGGTTGTATAAGGGTAGAGTTTGGCTACCCAATTGATTTTCAAGTTTGTGCGATAGTACCCGACCACAATGGCATCTTATTCTTTTGCAATTAGCTTTATAAATTGATTGATGATTTATTTAGCTTGTGCATTAAGTGGCATCCTTTTCCTAGTTTCTACCTTGCTTTATGTATGACCTGGATGTGGATTATGCTCTTAAAAAGATAAATCTTTTACCAAACTTAAAAACTCAAAACTAAAAATAAAGAACTCATAACCTTACTTGAAGCTTAGGCTAAATTTCAAGATAAAAGAATTAGCAATCCCTTAGTTGGATGAGTACTTCTTTCATAATATCATGCACAAATGCATCTTGTTTCACTCTTGATTGGAGGGCTTCCACCTTTGCCAGAGAAACTTGGTTTGACCTTTGAGAGCCATGGTGGAAACTCACCTTCTCTCTTTTCATTAATTTTGGCCAATAATCTTATTTCTCATACATCAGACATATGAATCATATTAGCCCGAGTCAAAATGATTGCCTAAAAATGAAAATAAAATGAAATCTGAATTGCATTAGATTTAGGTCATTTGAAGCATACCCTTACATGATCTAGTCTCTTTAGGAGTGAGTTTAAGGACTTAGTCTCTTTCTAAATAAATAACAGCCTAGCTATCTTGCATAAAGCATATGACTTGCCTACATGAATTTAAAACCGTAGGAGGAGTTAGTTGGAGGCCATCCCCAGGCGGTTGTAAGTCCAAGCAGTCGGGTGGTTTATCCTCTCTTGTGGAGGTAAATTACTCTCCCTTTGTGGGTCATAGCTTAAATCCTCATCTCTTAGGCATTTTCTTAATCTTGTGTTATGGAATCATAAGTCCTAAATTTATGATGAAAAATTCAACTCAAACAAATTAAATCAATTTCAAAAATATAAAGCCCAATCATAGGATAATTTGAGATGCTCGGTAGGTTTCCTAGCATTGTGGGCATCTCCTACTTATCTTCCTTTTTTGCTTTGAAAATAACTCCTTCTCTTTGATCAATCCGATTTGATCTTCCAAAATAAACTAATCGCTTGATACTCCTACCTATTGAAATCTTTGGAGAAAATGATTATTTACTTTAATCGAGGGTATTCCTAAGGGATCCTGTCCCTTAGGATGTAATTAACTATGTGGGCTTGCCCCTGTAGAGAACGTAATGAACTCAGTTTAAAATAAACTTTACTTTACTTTTCCATATAAAGTAGGGGAAGAATCTTTGGTACATATGCAGGCCCATTATCCTTAAGAGTTTTTGTTGAGGTGATTAGGTCCATTGTAGAGTGGTGACTTCTATCTTTTGAGATAATACACCTCTCCTCAATGTAGTACCCGATCACCCTCAATAAGAACATTTGTGGATCTATGTGGTGTCCCGATAAAAGGCGTATATTTTTGTTTTTATTTATCCTCTTCAAAAAGGATATATGAAGCGGAATATTTTCACCACAATAATCTTCAATAACGTACTAATTCACCTCTCCAACTTGATGTATTTATCTTTCGTTCGCTCTTTGTTCCATTAACATTCCTCTAATCATGTCTAACTCAACAATTGATTTATCTCTAGCCACTCCTATCCAAGAGT
The DNA here is from genome assembly GCA_021442155.1 of Cymbidium sinense. Classification (NCBI taxonomy): domain Eukaryota; kingdom Viridiplantae; phylum Streptophyta; class Magnoliopsida; order Asparagales; family Orchidaceae; genus Cymbidium; species Cymbidium sinense. The sequence continues at coordinate 113,866,323 of CM038220.1, read as the reverse complement.
TAAATGACTCTGATAAGTTATTGGTGTTGTAGTAGTTTTTAATTTCATGAAGGAATTAGGACATTGAACATTTATATGGTAAATTTAGAAGAAAAGAATAGACTTGAGGGCTCGCTTTGAAGCAGTTGTGACTTTTGCCTCATATTCATGTCTTGTGTATGCATTTGCGACCAACCAAAAATATTTCTAATCTTATGGCTATATTGAAAGTGATGATACTTCTTCATGTTCTTCCACAAATGACATATACAAACTCTATGTTTTAAATTAGGAAATACAAACTTAGTTTCTTCTCCTAATCCCTTCTCCATATCAGAAATAAAAGATAATGCCATCACCTCAAAACCAAAAGAGTCAACCAAATTCTTCAAAAACCATTACCATGTGCTATTTGATTATGATTCAACCATTGGAAAAGTGATGATGTAAAGACCATTATTACCATCTAACGAATTTGCGGATAATAATACCCCACGATATTTTTATTTTAGATGACATGCATCAAGCCCTTTAAGAGGTATGAAACTAACTAGAAAACCATCGATATATACTTTGAAGTAAACATAGAACCTTCTGAAGGAGTTGCAAGTGATATCATACTCATAAATAATGTGAGAACAATGGTTTCTTCTAATAAGCTCTTCTCGTAGTGTAGGAACCCACTTGTAGCTGTCATCAACTGGCCCAAAGAGGTTGTCTCGTGCTAATTCTCTTGAACGCCAGAACTTCATATAAGGAAGTGATGCTCCATATTTTCTCTAAATCTTCATTTATTTGTTTTGGAGGGATGTCTGGATGGCTTTTTAACTATATCTTGTATTTGTTGAGCAACCCATTTAGATGTAGTTTGCTTGTTGTCTGTTTTATTGACACCTGGATATACATGTAAATCTCTACTTTTCTGACTTCAAATGTTTGCCCATCTACACATAAAGAAGCTCTTACTCTCCAAGGACACCCTACATAAAAACAAGCAGCATTAACTCGTATTTTATCACTGGCTTTTATTTTCACTCCAAAATTCTCATGAATAGCCTTAGACCGAAGAAAATGCTTGAAACTCATTGCATCATCAAAGCGGGTGCAAACTACTATCGACATATTATCTGTAGCTTGACTAGTAAACAGATCTTCATTATATAGAGCAAGTTCATCTGAAAAGTGACTATCACTGTTGAAGCTTGAATGTTCATATTGTAGCATGTCTCTATAGTCCAAACCTTCTTTTTTTGTTGCATCACATGTGCTCTACCATGTGCAATGACTCCGATCTCTGGCACACAAGTATAATTTGAAACATATTTTGTTATAATAACAACTTCAATGCGCCCACTTTGATTAGATAACTATAAAATGCTCATTACTGTATTATCATTTTCAATAAGTTTATATCCCTTCGGAGATGTGCCATAAACATAATAGTAAATTTCATAATCATATCCTCTGAGCCAAGCACAAATTTCTTCAATCTTTTCTACTAATAAAAAATAATTAAGCACATCTTGATCTACTTTTATAGTCTTCTACTTTCACCCTTCATACTTTCTTCGATCTGTATTTTTCATTTTAATCCAACTACCATTAAATTTGATTGTTAGTAGAAGCCAAATCTTTGCGTCTAACATGCCTTCAAGTTCAAATGGATCGAACAAAGCCTAACATAGAAATGAAGAAAGCAAGGACGAAATATCTCAAATAATAATCTAAATTTTAACTGTGATAGCTTTATGCAATAATTTATGTACAATTTCATGACATCTTTATGCAATAAAAGTAAAATAAGTTCAAAAAATATTTCAACTTTTATGGAAAGAAAACAAATATATTAATCGTGAAGTTCAAAATAATTAACTTTTGATAATCTGTTGTAAAATACCTAACTTCTCGCGTAGGTTGCAAGCCGGCGGAAGAGATGAAGATTTTGCACCCCTCGATCCTTGCATAGGTTGCAAGCCCTTACATAGATGATTTCATGCAAGAATGGAGTTGTTTGCTCCCCTCAAGCTAGCAAGAGAGATGAAGATTTAGCACAGGAATATAGCTGTCGATCCTTGCGCGGGTTGCAAGCCAGCTACGTAGATTTTTTGCGCGGGAATGGAGTTGTTTGTTCCCCTAAAATGAGTTTGCACTCGACAACCTTACGATTTGCAGGCGGATGAGAGAAAGTTTCGCACGGGAATGGAGTTGTTTGTTCCCCCAAAACGAGTTCGCACTTGGCAACCTTACGGTTCGCAGACAGACGAGAGGAAGTTTCGCGTGGAGTGGAGTTGTTTCACGGTTCTCCCAATACGGAGTTATACAGGAAGCATATGACATCAGGTAGGGTGGTAGAATTAATGTATTTGAAAGATTTAGTTGTTATGTATGTAAATAATAAACTTTAGGTGTGAGATATGTAAATTAATAATTGAGTGGTATGTGCATTAAATCCCCTTAAAAATATATGGGAGATTTACATACATACCACACAATTATTTATTATATATTTAAACTTTAATTTTTACATATATAATATACTAATTTTTAATATCACCACTTAATTTTTAAGAGTAAAATATAACTTTTTAAGCATAGAAAAATATTAGATATGTAAATATCTAACTTTATGTATTACATATGTAAATGTATAAGAATTATATGCTATATACACATATAAATCTTCTAAAATATATTAAACTTATTAAAATAATATTATTTATAATTTAATTTGATCACATGACAATATTTATGTAAAATTATATTTATAACTTTCTAATCAATGATTTGTAATCCTAAATAAAACAATTTTTACATAAATTACTTATTTTTCATTTTTTTAATAAATCAAAATCATTTTTATTTTTTTATAATACAAAATTAGTTACTATAAGGTGACAATAATTTATTTATTTGTATATAGATGACTAAATGGTATATACTTTTCCATGATTTGTGTTTAAGAAATAAATATTGTTCTATTTATTAATATTTTGATGTATACATGTAAGGAATATCAATACATTTTTTATATATTATTCCCATAATTAAAATATAATATGATTAATCATCATAAAAAATATTATTGTGCTTTTGCTACAATTATGTTATAAATCAGCAACTTAGATACTGAAGATGAAAAGAATTGTGAAATGTAAGTCCCCTAATTCATGAAATGTCAATGGAATTATTAATTTATATGAACAAATTCAAGAATTTTGATAAAACATCAAAATGACCGAACATAATTTATTGTCTATGAAGCTTATGAAGAGTTTCTCATTGAAAACATAGTGAACGACATACTAAAATGAAACTTGTTGAGTGATGTTGTCTCTGCCCTAAACTAATGGTTAAGCACATCAATACATAAGAGCTACTATAATGACAAGATTTAAGAACATAAAGGCTGAGTTTAGAATTGTGTACTTGGTATTAAATAGAAGTGGCTAAGATTAGGATGAAGAGTTGCACATTGCTATCAAACTAATGGTTAAACACATGTTTCAAGCTTGGATAGAACACATTGTTGAAATTCATCCATAATTTTCTAGTTATCCTCCATATTTTTAGGAAGCTGCAGTGAGGCCTATAATTTTTATTTTTTAAAATGCATGTGACATTCAAATTTTGTTATAGTTCAAATATAATTTTAAAAAATCAATAAATAAATTTGAACAAATTTTAAAATGCATGTGACATTCAAATTTTGTTCTCATTCCATAAAATAAATAAATAAATTACAGTGCCTTTTTTTTTTTTGGAAAACTTAGGTGCCATTTAGGATCATTTTTATTTTTCATATTTTATAATTTTATTTTATTCTATTATAAATAAATTATAGTAACTTGGTGTATGCTTTTTGCTAATGACATGCTTCTTGTTGATAAGACTAGAGAGGGAGTCCAAGAGAAACTTGAATTATGGAGGTCAACATTAGAGTCTAAAGGTTTTCGTTTAAATAGATCTAAAATTGAATATACAGAGTGTAATTTTAATTGTAGAAGTTTTAGTGATAGTGTTGTGATATTAGATGAACAAGTCATTAATAAGAGTGAGTGATTCAGATATTTAGGCTCTATTGTTCAAAATGATGGTGAAATAGATGGAGATGTTATTAGTAGAATTTAAGTTGAATGGTTGAAGTGGAGGAATGCATCTGGCCTGTTGTGTGATAGAAAAGTTCCACTTAAACTTAAGAGAAAATTTTATAAGATGTGGTAAGACCTGCAATGACTTATGGTGCAGAATGTTGGCCAATAAAAGAGAAGCATAAGACTAAGTTAAGTGTTACAGAGATGAGGATGCTCAGGTGGATGAGTGACTTTACTCTTAGAGATAAAATGTGAAATGAGTATGTTTGGGAAAAAGTTGGAGTAGCTCCATGAGATAAGATTACAGAGCCTTAGATGGTTTGGCCACGAAAGTGTCAGCCGTCCGATGACCCAGTTAGGAGAGTAGATGCATTAGATTTGTCTTATGTTAAGAAAGGTAGAGGTAGACCTAAAAAGACTTGGTTAAGATGTATAAAAAATGACCTTTGTATACTTGAATTAAATGAGAATTTGACACATAATAGGATACAATGGAGATGAAGGATTCATATAGCCGACCCCACTTAGTGGGATAAAGGCTTGTTGTTGTTGTTATTGTGTTATATATTTTTGTATCAATTTCATATATATATATATATATATATATATATATATATATATATATATATATATATATATATTCATTGTTAAAAAAATCAGTATTTCTAGATTTAGGTCTTCTTCTAATAAATATATTTCTCAATTTAAAATATCTCAATCCGATCATGAATCTCTTAAAATAGATCACCTTCCAGATTTTCAGCATTGGATGATAGAGAACAGAGAAGTGAAAGAGATGATGGAGATCAAAGAGGCTGATCATATGGTGACGTTTTCGAAGCCCAAAGAGCTGTGCCAATACCTTAATGAAATATTTGCAACTATGCAAAGCGATCAATACAGCATCTCTAAAACTCTTTTGTTTTTTGGGAGAAAGCATAAATATTGGGCTATTATTATATTTTAAAGCTTGTTTATTTGTGTGCAACTATGTCTCTGTGTCTCTGCATCACTGAGGTAATGGAGATCAATGAAGCTGATCATATGGCAATGCCTTCGAAGCCCAAAGAGTTGTGCCAATGCCTTAACAAAAACTATCTACAACTATGCTAAGCGATCAATACAACGTCTCTGAGTCTCTTCTGTTTTAGTGATAAAGAAAGCATAAATATTGGGCCATTATTATATTTTAAATGCTTAGTTTATTTGTGCCACTTGTCTTTGAGTCTCGTCTCGCATCATGCGTCTCGAGGTGATGGAGATCAAAGGCGATCATATGGCTATGCCTTGAAGCCCAAAGAGCTATGCCAATGCCTTAACAAAACTATCACCAACCATGCTACATCAATATAACGTCTCTGAGTCTCTTCTATTTTAGGGAGAAAGAAAGCATAAATATTGGGTCATTATTATATTTTAAATGCTTAGTTTATTTGTGTGCCACTGTGTCTCTGAGTCTCTGAGTCTCTGCATCTCTGAGGTGATGTAGATCAAAGAAGCTGATCATATGGCGATGCCTTTGAAGCCTAAAGAGCTATGTCAATGCCTTAACAAAAACTATCTACAACTATGGAATGCGATCAATACAACGTCTCTGAGTTTCTTTTGTTTTTGGGAGGAAGCATAAATATTGAGCTATTATTATATTTTAAATGCTTGTTTATTTGTGTGTCATTGTGTCTCTGCGTCTCTGAGGTGATGGAGATCAAAGAAGCTGATCATATGGCGATGCCTTTGAAGCCCAAAGAGCGATGTCAATGCCTTAAGAAAAACTATCTGCAACTATGCAAAGTGAGCAAAACAGCGCCTCTGAGTCTCTTTTGTTTTTGGGAGAAAGCATAAATATTGGGCTATTATTATATTTTAAATACTTATTTATTTTGTGTGCAACTGTGTCTCTGCGTCTCTTAGGTGATGGAGATCAAAGAAGCTGATCATATGGCGATGCCTTTGAAGCCCAAAGAGCGGTGTCAATGCCTTAACAAAAACTATCTACAACTATGCAAAGTGAGCAAAACAGCGTCTCTGAGTCTCTTTTGTTTTTGGGAGAAAGCATAAATATTGGGCTATTATTATATTTTAAATACTTGTTTATTTTGTGTGCAACTGTGTCTCTGCGTCTCTTAGGTGATGGAGATCAAAGAAGCTGATCATATGGCGATATCTTCGAAGCCCAAAGAGTTGTGCCAATGCCTTAACAAAAACTATCTACAACTATGCTAAGCAATCAATGCAACTTCTCTGAGTCTCTTCTATTTTAAAGATAAAGAAAGCATAAATATTGGGCCATTATTATATTTTAAATGCTTAGTTTATTTGTGTGCCATTGTGTCTCTTAGTCTCTACATCTCTACGTCTCTGAGGTGATGGAGATCAAAGAAGCTGATCATATAGCAATGCTTTCGAAGCCCAAAGAGCTATGCCAATGCCTTACAAAAATTATCTGCAACTATGCAAAGAGATCAATACTGCTCTCTGAGTTTCTTATGTTTTAGGGAGAAAGAAAGCATAAATATTGGACCATTATTATATTTTAAATGGTTGTTTATTTGTGTACCACTGTAGATTTCGGCCTTCTCTCTCTACAATTTCATGAGGAGAATGATAGAATATTATATATATATATATCACACAAATCTTATAAATTTAAGAGCTCAACAAACTTTTATTTTATTATGAGATAAAGCAAAGAAACACTTTCAATAACTCTCACATTTTTATTTAAAGCTTATTAGGTTCAAAGATGGCTTCTTTCCACATATTATTTTCAAGACTTTACATTCAATTACAAACGATCTTTACCTGCACAACGCAGCCTTCACCACAAATAAATTGCATTATATATATATATATATATATATATATATATATATATATATATATATATATATATATATTATAAAATAAATTTGAAAGAAAACTATTATAATATTTATATAAAAAATAAGGGGCCTTTAAGTACATAGCACATAAATTATATATATTTATATATATAACATTTAAATTTTAATATTTATTTAAATAGTAATTAATTTTTTATTATTATAACAAAAATAGAATTATCATTATTTTCTTAAAGTGAAAGGTATCTTTTTAGACATTAAAATTATGATATTTTAATAAATATGAAACTTTAAGTATTGAATATGTAAATAATAAAAATTATGCGCTATATATATAAATTTCTCAAAAAATAATAATATTTTAAAGTTATATTAAAATAAAAATATTACTTAATTTTCATCAGTAAAAAACTCAAAACTCTTAGATCTATTTTTAGATAAGTTTAATACATAGGTAATTAATATTATACTTGCCACAAAATAGATCTAAGCAAGGACGAGGGCTTTGATAATTTTTAAGAAAATTACACATGTAACACATAATTTTTATGTATTTACATATTTAACATCTAAAATTTTTATATTTACAAAAATAATATTTTTTTTATACTTAAAAAAATATATTTTACTTAAAAAATAATGATAGTGCTATATGATGTAATAATAAAGATTTAGATATTTTATAAGTAAATATCAAAGTATAAGTATTTTTAGATAAGTTTAATACATAGGTAATTAATATTATACTTGCCACAAAATAGATCTAAGCAAGGACAAGGGCTTTGATAATTTTTAAAAAAATTACACATGTAACACATAATTTTTATGTATTTACATATTTAATATCTAAAATTTTTATATTTACAAAAATAATATTTTTCTTATACTTAAAAAAGTGTATTTTACTTAAAAAATAATGATAGTGCTATATGATGTAATAATAAAGATTTAGATATTTTGTAAGAAAATATCAAAGTTTAAGTATTTGACATGCAAATATATAAGAATTATATGTTATTTAGACAAATGCCCCTTATTGTTCTCTAATCTAGTTTGAATAATCTCTAAAAACAAACCTTGTGGAAGAACAAATTTATTAGAGCCTGTGCTGCCTCTGATAAACAGTATAATTATTATAAATTAATATATTTTATCAAAGTCATTTCATTTTCATTATTTATTTATTTTTTTAAATTGTATTTCAATTTGAATATTTATCGTTAGTTATAGCTGGACGGACATCGACGAAGGATTGTGCGACAACGGACAATTCTATATGGGACTGCAGCTTTTCCTTCCACGATGAGAGAAGTTGAGAACCGGTAAATAGTTTACTTGTTAAACATTTTAGAAATTTTTTATTAAATTTTTAAATTTTAATTTTACTATATTAAATTTCTATTTTTAATATTTACAATTTTCAAAAGAAATGGCTAAAAATATTGATAAATAAAAATATATATATATTTATATATTCTTTATTTTTTTTAACTCTATAATAAGAAGATTATTTGTTCGTTTAATACTTGAAATTATTACTTGTAGAGTATTGACATAGTTTAGGGATGGGTAGAAATTATTACTGTATATATATTCTTGGAAGTAAGAGATGGGTAGATTTAAACTAAACTTTTTATTATTTCATAACACAAAAAAGTTTCCTAAACTTAGAATGCTTAATAATAAATTAATAATAATTATATATTAAAATATAATTACTATGCATGTGATAGTTTTATAAACATTATTATTGTACAAATATATTATTTTAGCTTGAAGATCATTTACTTGTGTTAAACTTACTTTTTGATCATTGACTCCATTTAAATATATATATATATATATATATATATATATATATATATATATATATATATATATATATATATATTCATTGTTATATATAAATCACCTTAGACAAAATTTCAATATAAAAATATATAGTAAATTATTCTACTTTTTATCATGATTTAAAAAATTAAATAAAAAACTTATGTCTAATAATAAAATTATATATAATTATATGTTAGTATCTGTTGACCTCACTTTTGGAGTGAGCTCTTAATCTCATCTTCTTAGACTTATGACTCTTCTAGACACTAAGAACTCCTTAGTCATAAGACACTTCTAGTGATTAGGTGAACACCTAATCTAAGCCTAGAGACTTAGAAATGTTAATCATAAGATTAGGCTATGCCTTAGAGTTTAAGGAAATTACCTATCTCACAGCCTAAACCTAATCTAGATACACTTTCTCAAATCAAACTCAGACTCAATTCCCAAACCAAATCTCAAATTCAAATTCAAATTCAAAATCTAATTTCAAAATTTGACTCGAAATGATTGAAACCCAAAATCAAATTCAAATCCTAAAACCCATTCCTAAGCCATATGAACTACATTCATAAGCTTAGCCAAAACTCATAAAATTACAATCAATGGCTCAAGTTCATTCAAAATTGATTATAGAACTTGACCAAAGCCATAATTAAATGCAATTTGATCAATCGAGCCTAATTAGTCAACTTGACCCAACCTAGCCCAAATTGGCCTAAAGGGTCAATTTGGCCTAAATCCAAATTAATTCAAACCAAAGATCACATCCATCTTTAATTAGCCAATTGAATATGAATCAACCCATAACCTGAGCTAATTTGACTAATTTTGGTCAAATGGGTCAATTTAACCCAATTGACCCATATGACCCTAATTTGGACAAATCTCTTGAAACTAAGCTAAGACCTATTGGGGGCTGATCAAACCCGACCCAAACCCATTTGGGATCAGTCCAAATCAACCCAACCCATTTAATTCCCTCATGGATCCTCCCCCACATAGGATTCCACTCAACCTCATTTAATTCTCCCTATCACATGCACTTAACTCCTCCCCAATATTTGCATTGAATAAATCTGATCATATGATAGCAAGAGAGGACTTTAGAGCAAAAATTCAAAGTCCTCAATTAATCTATTATCCATCCCAACCACCCCAAGGCCAGAAGCCATCTGAAGCTTCCTGATTTTACAATTTGATGGTATTACATCAAAAATTTTGACATAGAAGGCACCTGGGTACATGAGTGGCTTTGTCACTCTTCTAATGGTACATTTTACATCTTCAGATTTATATTATTTGATGCATTGAAGTTAGTTATGTAAATATTCATTGCAGATCTGGGTGATAGAGCACATAGGAATCATAAGACCACCATTTCCTTCTACAAAATCATGTATGTTACGATGGCCAAAAATAAAGTTTACAGATGATTCCTTCAGTAGTTTGCAAGGACACCAGGTGACACAAAATAAATTCACTTCATTTAACTTAGAATGTATTTATTCATATTATAAATCATCTGATTTTCTTATTGGTGATGACAATCAATTTGGAGCCAAAAAATTCAAAAAAGATTGTATTTTCATCCATTATAAAATGAGGGGGAGATGAGGCTTTAGATTTCTTCCTCACACTATCATTCAACTCCCAAAAGCTCCCCAAAGCAAAAAAGGAATCCATCCCCCAATTCTTTGAGCCATTTTTGAGCTCAAAAACACAAGTAATTACTCTTCGGTGAGGCGACGGTAGACATCGGAGAAGACGTTCCGAAGGGAGGCAATTGTTAAAGATCAATCCAAAGCTTCCTCACATACCTAGGAATTCGCTCAGATCTTCACCGTTGTAAATCATCCCGACGAGGTAAATTTTGCCAAACCGTAGCCAGCCTTAGGATTTCGCACATTTTGTATTAATTTTCTCTCGATTTTAGGAATTTCCTTAGATAATCTAGCATTTTCACTTTAAATCATCCCAATTAGCAAATCAAATTTTTTCTATGCGAATCAGCGCAAAAATGGGATCTTTTGGACAAGTTTTGGCTTATAAATCATCATTTTTTTTCAAAAAGGCCTGAAAATACTATTCATCATCGGTGGCTCACAGCCATCGTCCGATCCTGAGGTTCGCGAAATCGGACGGCTTGGATCGCATGTGGATCACACGATCCGAGCCTTCAGATCGTCTGATGCGATCTAGACTGTCCGATCACAAGTAGACAGAAGGCGGTACTAAATTCAATTATATAAAAATCATAGGATTTCCTTCAATCAAAATTAAGGAACTTCATTCTAAATTATGATTTTTAAAGTCAACGAAATCACTAATTAGGTGAAATTAACTAAGCTATAACCAACTACATGTGCTTGGACACAGAGATTTCAAGTGTAAATTTTAATGTCTGAAAAGGCTGCGTAGGATAAATTGAAATTAAATGAAACTACAAAATCAATCTCCTAATTCAAACACAAAATTACCTAAGATTACTATACACCCGCATGGGCCTCGACATTACGCTGAATGCTTAAATTCAAGTGTCTGAGGATGCTGCGCGGGTTGCTTCTCGGTTTAATTTTAGGACTGTGTCCGGGTTAACAAAACCTAAAAACCTATAATAAGAGTTTAAAATCAGTGAAATATCTGAGAAATTGATTCTGTCAGGTGACAGTAGATTTAATCGTCTGTTAGTAGTTAAATAGAGTTGACAAGATCTAAAGCTCTTAAACATATCATAATTAATCAATTTTTAAGTAGCAATCTAAAACTATTTAAATGTAATTCTATCATTAAAAGCATAAAATCAAACTCAATCCATCCACCTTCCGCAACTATTTATCGGGGGTGACAAATTAAGAAAATTCTAGCTCATAAATGAGCCAATGTCAAATCAAGTGTTCTGTTATGTTCACTCTCAATCAATCTCACGCCAGTAAGGACACGGCTAGTATCCTTTGACTGCGTAGCTTGCCAGTAGGCTTCACAGATGAAGCAGTTACGACCAGAGTCCTCTGATCGGGTGGTTTGGCCAGTCATATCTCATTATATTACGATCACGACCGTAGCCCGTATGCTCCCCAATGTCTCTGCCCTTTGAGTTGTGAATCAAATGATATACTTGATAGGACAAATATCCCTTTGTGAGCTAAGGTAGACTTAAATCTATCTTCTTAGACAAACATCACCCCAGGTCTACAAGGATTTCTTAGACAACGTAACCCATGTGTTGCTAATAAGGATCATTCGGTCATGTTGGGTCGACTACCTCCTCTGACTAAGTAGACTATGGACCACGACAGCTTAGGATGATGGAACCATGGGATCTAGATCGGGCACATCATCATTCCCCCAACCCTCTAGTTTATGCTGAAATGATAAATTTCATAAATCTTAAATTCAAAACTCTACATGTTGCTACTATATGCTACACATTAAGCGATCTAATGACTAGCCTTAATCGAAAGTTCTCTCTCACTTATTGAGAGAGATAATTAACTATAGGGGCTTGTGCCTATAGGAAACCTGGAACCAGATCTAAAGTCATCACCAAATGAGGATGAAATCTCTGTGTAGTGTTTTATCTACTATTCCATCTGCCTTCTGAAAATTACACCGACACTTAAAACACACTTTTCATCGAAGAAGTCGGTGGTGAATTTTCAGAGTCCACAACATAATTTTGCAAAAAATAAAAAAAATGCAAACTCACTAAAATTTACTATTTATTTAGTAACACTGAAAGAAACAGCTACCTTCTTAACTTAGCTAGTGATTTAACCTAATATTCTGTGTCTTTATAAAGCTGAAAATTTAAAATCAGCAAATATAGCTCACAAAGAATTTCCAACTATACTAGCAATTATATGAAGCTAATGTTTTCTGATTTACTTTCCAAAATTTTGATCATAGATCAAATGGAAAACTATGTAGCTTTAAAGTCATATCATGAACCATTCACTACGACTTACAGAAATAGTAAAAGTCCACAAAAAATTATTACAGGAACTCACATATTTCATCATCAAAATGACTATTCGACCATCTAAATTGTGAATCCAGCGGGGTTAGGTGATAGGTGCTCTTCTTAGCGAGAACCACGCAAGATTTGCATTCGAGCTTTTTGATTTGGGCAAAGCATCTTGGAATATACACGACTTGAAGAACTATAGCTCTTCCCCCTAGAGTTTCAAGCATGAACAAAAAAATTTAACAAAAGAAATCGAAAACTTCTCATTTGTTTGTTAAGTAGGAAAAAAATTAGAAGACCAACAGCATGGGAGAACTGGAAATACAGATCACTTACAGCATTGAGACAGGAAAGAGATGGGATTCAATACCCTGATAAATGTGAAGAATTCTATTTGTGGCAAATTCGCCATTTGCAAACTCCAAAATGCGATTAATTTTCCCTTCAAGAAATTGCTCCCATGGATATAAATTTTATAAACCCTTGCCCATGTGTTTAGGCGGCGAGGATTGATCGGGGTGAAGCTAAACTGATAGGGACCGGTTTGGGTTAATTGAACCCTATCCGAGTGGAATGAACCCGGCTTGAGCAAGGAATAGAGATTTGGTTCAATGGCTGCCTCCTGAGCCATAGGATCACGCCGTATTCCTCCTTTCCGTTGGATCTAGCACTTGGATTTACCTTACTGGCCTTGATTTGCACCGCTAATCTTTCTGCCAATAGTGGAATCCACGCGGCTTCTTCCTGAGTGATTGATATGGTTGCCTGGATAACTGCTCCCTGGAAGGGATTTGAGCCGTTGATGGATGTTGCTGTGGCTGGTTTCAGGTCGTCTGATGAATCTTCCGTGAGAAGCTTTGCTTTAACCCTATTTTGGTTTTCTCTTTTCGACAGTTCGAGTCATTGAACACTCTAGAAAAGGGGGAAAGACGGGAGAGGAGGAGAAACCCTAGGGTTTCCTGGTCGGAGAACTGGATGTTTCCAGTGAGAAAGCAAGGGAAGAACTCAGAGGAAAAAGGAGAAGAAGGAGCAGAGGAAGATAAGTTTCTTTTTTAGAAAAATCAGATTACATTCACTGTTTGTCTTCTTTACTCTATTTATAGTCTCTGTCTAGCCTAGATCTATGCTTTCTTTACATTGGTAACTAATTTCTGTTATATTTGGAGGATTTCTTTATGTTTCCTTGCTTTCTGGCTTTCTAGAATATTAGTTAGTTAAAGCTATTAGTTTTAACCGTCCACTATATTCTTGGTTTCTTGATTTCTTGATCTTTTCTGCTGCTTCTTCCATTCTATTACAGCTGTCATGGCAAACCGTTATCTGGTTAATTATTTCTTGAGTTTGATTTCTGATATAGTTTCTGTTATGGATCAGTACTGCAAGAATTGCTCTGGAACTATCGATGTTCCTTTCTTCATACGTGATGTTAATTTGGGCTATGGACATTGTCTTATTAGAAGTTCGAGGTGTTGTTCTAGAATTGGTATGTTCTTTGTAATTGTAGAATCTTTCTTATTTCCTATCAGAGAATTAGAATTAGTCTTCAATCCCTTTATAAATTACTTGTCCCTTTTTTTATAAATTTGCCATAATAATTCTTTGTCTTTGTTGTCTTTTGAGGAATCTTCATTCATCTTTACTAATACTGACCTTGTTATATTGAATTCTGATCTCTCTTGTTTGTTTTGATTTGCCATTCATTCTAAGCTTCTTGTAAATTGATTCCTGTTGTTTGTAAGATTATCCCTCTGTCTTGTTATTATTTCTATACTGAGTACTGATACATTATAAGGATCCTTGTGGGTGGTATCTTTATAACTATTTGGAAAGATTTTTTTGTGGAATTTAATGGATGTTTAGAGAAAATCCCCATGGAAGGTGTCCATTTTTGTCTCTATAAAACTCCTTGTATTGTTCTATTGTTTGTACTTACTTTGCCTCATTGTGTAAACTTACTATGGTAATATTGTTCCACTTAATTTGAATAATTCTTGCAAATTCTCCTTGAAGATATCTCTGTTTTAAAACTTTATTGTTGTGGAATTCTATGGGTTTAATATGTGAGTGAAAATTTGATATAGGTACTAGAAAACTAGTTGGAAGGTGAAATAGCATACTTTGAAAGTCTATCTACCACTATTTATGCGGTTTGTTATGAGATTTGAAGGGAGCTATGATAAAATCTATTGATACTTTCTCCCAAATAGTACTTTGGGAATAAGTAGATTTGTAGTAACTACAGGGTTTAGAGTATCATGTTTGACCTGTTGACATACAGGACATGTGGCTATGAAGTGTTTTATATTCTGTTTCATTTTTTTCCAGTAGAATTGTTGAGTCATTCTGGCCAATGTCTTCTTAATTCTCTAATGACCTCCTAACGGTGTTGAATGCAGTTCTCTTATAAGAATATTTCTTATTTTAGAGTCTTTAAAAAATGACTATTCTCTTTTGTAATATTGACCATTAGTACATGTGTTTAGAAACAATGATTGTGATATTTGCTTATGCATTTATTGTAGTTCAGGGCTAGAGAGTGTTTCCTCTTTGATTTGTTGTATTACAGAATTGAATTATTGAGTATAAGCATATAAGCTTCGGGTCATAAGTAGTTCTGACTGGTCTGTTGTAGAACTATCTTCTGTAGTAAATAATTTTCTGGACAAAGCATCAGCTGCTTTGTATGAAACCCATGGCTTATATTTAATAGCATAGTTAAATCCAAGGAGTTTGATTAAAAATCTTTGCTGTTCAGGAGTATGAACTGTTTGTTGCATAAGTTCTCTAATGCTCTTTTGATCTGTTCTTATAGTGAACTTATTGCCTAACAGATATTGCCTCCATCTTCCTACTGCTTCTATTATAGCATAAAGTTCTCTAGCATATATTGATGTTTTCTGTAATGTGGGAGATAACTTCTTGCTGAAATAAGGAAGAGAATGATTGTTTTGAACTAATACTGCTCCTATTGCAGTACGAGGCATCTGTTTCCGGAATAAAAGGTATAGAAAAACTTGGAAATGCTAAAACTGGTAAAGAAACCATAGCCTGTTTTAGTTGTGTGAATGCTTTTGATTCTTCTATCCACTGGAATTGTTGTTTAGCTAGCATTGATGTTAATGGAGAGGCAATTGCTACATAGTCTTTAACAAACCTTCTGTAATAGCCTGTTAAGCCCAAAAAACCCCTTAATTATTTGACTGACTTTGGCATAGGCCAGGATTGCACTGCTTGAATTTTCTTAGGATCCACTTCTATCCCTTGTGCAGATAAGATATGGCCTAAATACTCTATTATGTCTTGAATGAATGAACATTTGGATGGTTTGATAAAAAGGGTATGTTGCTTTAGTTGTTCCAAAATAGCTTGTAGATGGCTTTGGTGTAGTTCCAAGGTTTGGCTATATATGAGTATATCATCAAAAAATACTAAGACAAATTTTCTTAAGAATGGCTTAAGCACTGAATTCATTAGTGCTTGGAATGTTGATGGTGCATTTGTTAATCCAAATAGCATTGCTATAAATTCATAGTGTCCTTCATGTGTTCTGAAGACTGTTTTGTAGATGTCTTCCTCTGCCATTCTTATTTGATGATATCCAGAACACAAATCAAGTTTAGAAAACACAGTGGCTCCATATAATTTATCCATTAACTCTTCTGGAGTTGGGATGGGGAACCTATCGGGTATAGTCACTTTGTTTAAAGCCCTGTAGTCAACACAGAATCTCCAACTGCCATTTTTTTTTGATTAGCAAGGGAGATGAAAAAGGGCTATTACTTTCCCTTATGATTCCTGTATCCATCATTTCTTTGACTAATTTTTCTATTTCTATTTTCTGAAAGTGTGGATATCTATAATTTTTAACTTTGACTGGTTGAGTTCCAAGTGGTAGGCGAATCTGGTGGTCTATATTTCTCTTTGGAGGTAAGCTTGCTGGAACTTGAAATAACTCTTGGTATTTGGATATTACCTATTGTATCCCTTCAGGCAGATAGCTGAATTCTTTTATAGGGAAATCTGTTTCCTCTACTATTTCTCTAATCTGTAAGTATGAGACTATTTCTTTCTTGTGCTGCAATTTGGTGAACTGATGGAAGGTAATGCTGTCACCTTGGATGATGTATCCCTTTGTAATTGCACTAATATGTCATTATAATAGAATTTCATAGTGAGCTTTTTATAATCAGTTGTACACTCACCCAATTGTTCTAGCCATTGAACACCTAAAACAACATCTGCTCCTTGCATTGGCAGCAGATATCAATCAGTGATGAAAGTGTATACTTGTAGTTGGATAGAAATATTGGAGCAGATTCCTGAACATTTTAAGATTTCTCCATTTCCTACTAACACTTTGAAAACTGATGCAGGAGTTACTGTATGGTATATAAACTTGGCTAGTTTGGACTGAATAAAATTATGGGTTGAACCACTATCAAAAAGTACTTGTACCTTTTTATTTCAAATCATTCCTTGTAACCTTAATGTCCTAGGATTGGACTGACCTGTGAAAGCATTGAGGCTGATTTCTGGAATACGTCATGGACTAACTCATTGTCTTGCCAGGTGTCTTGCTGCAGATTGTAGTCTTGTTCATCATTGACTATCATAAGAGCAAAAAGTTTTGATTTACAAACATGGCCTTTATGAAACTTCTCATCACAAGAGCATAAGAGCATAAGCCTTTTCTTTTTCTGTCTTCTAATTGTGTTGTTGTTAATCTTTGAATAGAAATCTGTGGTGTGTTCTGATTGTTGTTGTTGTTATTTGACATGATTGGTGTAGGAAGTAGTGGTGGTTGTTGTTTCATTGCTACAGATGGAGTAAATCTTGAGGTTCTTGCTGCATAAACCTCATCTGCTAATCTGTCTTCCATTAATTTTGCTAATTGGAAGACTTGTTGCAATGACTTTGGCTGCAATGCCCTGACTTCTCTTTTTATGTCATGTCTTAATCCAGATTCAAAACAACTTTGTAGGAATTCAGGAGGAATTCCTGAAATCTGATTAGTTAATTCTTCAAATTCATTATAAAATTCTTGTACTTTTGTTTTCTGTTGTAGTTTGGCTAATTCTCCTCTTAGATCTCTATAGAGGGAAGGTCCAAACCTCTGAATGACCTGATCTTTGAATTAATGCCATGAATGCAATTGTTTATTTAAATGCATCCATTGATACCAACTTAGTGCTGGGCCATCCATATAAACTGAAGCTATTATAAACTTTTGATCTTTAGATAGATTATAGTATTGAAAAAACTAGTCTGCCTTGAATAACCAGCCTCTTGGATTTTCACCATTAAATCTTGGCATGTCTACTTTAACTGGTCTAGTATTTTGTGTTTGTGTTCTGTTAGGATGATTAAATTCAGTAGGGTATGAATTACATACCTGAGATTGTTGCTGTTCTTGAGAAGATTTGTCCAGTTTATCCTCTATAGCTGACAGTTTTCTTGATACTTCATTCAATACTAGAGTAATAGATGTCATTTGTTCATCATTTTTGTTCAATCTTCCAACACATTCTTCTAGGGTTTTGTTGTGTGTCTTGTTCCTTCTGCCATTGATGTTGCAGGAAATCAACGAGAGCACCAATGATAGGGACCGATTTGGGTTAATTGAACCCTATCCGAGTGGAATGAACCCGTCTTGAGCAAGGAATAGAGATTTGGTTCAACGGCTGCCTCCTGAGCCATAGGATTACGCCGTATTCCTCCATGTCGTTGGATCTAGCACTTGGATTTACCTTACTGGGCTTGATTTGCACCGTTTGATCTTTCTGCCGATAGTGAAATCCACGCGGCTTCTTCCTGAGCGATTGATCTGGTTGCCTGGATAACTGCTCCCTGGAGGGGATTTGAGTCGTTGATGGATGTTGCTGTGGCTGGTTTCTGGCCGTCTGATGAATCTTCCGTGAGAAGCTTTGCTTTAACCCTATTTTGGTTTTCTCTTTTCGACAGTTCGAGTCGTCGAACACTTTAGAGAAGGAGGAAAGACGGGGAGAGGATGAGAAACCCTAGGGTTTCCTGGCCGGAGAACTGGATGTTTCCGGTGAGAAAGCAAGGGAAGAACTTAGAGGAAAAAGGAGAAGAAGGAGGAGTAGAGGAAGATAAGTTTCTTTTTTAGAAAAATCAGATTACATTAACTGTTTGTCTTCTTTACTCTATTTATAGTCTCTGTATAGCCTAGATCTATGCTTTCTTTACATTGGTAACTCATTTCTGTTATATTTGGAAGATTTTTTTTATGTTTCCTTGCTTTCTGGCTTTCTGGAATATTAGTTAGTTAAAGCTGTTAGTTTTAACCATCCAATGTCTTCTTGGTTTCTTGATTTCTTGATCTTTTCTGCTACTTCTTCCATTCTGTTACAGCTGTCATGGCAAACTGTTATATGGTTAGTTATTTCTTGAGTTTGATTTTGGATATAGCTTCTGTTATGGATCACTGCTGCAGGAATTGCTCTGGAACTGTCTATGTTCCTTTCTGCTGTCCTTCTGTGATGTTAATTTGGGCCTATTGTTGCTGTTGTAGATGTTATCATCTTAGCTGGTCTCTGTTGTTGTTAGAATGCTATTCTGGACGTGTGTATTTATAATTTGTAATCTTTGTAGTTATTTTCTGCTCTGAATTAGTATAATTGTAGTATTTCTTCTCTGTTGTTATCATAGCTTGCCTCTGTCTGTTTGTTCTCTGTAAATTATGGCTGTATTTGTCCCTCCTTACTGTCTTGAGTAATTACTTATGTTATCTTGTGAAATCCTTTAGCCAATTTGGAATTCTTCTGTCCCTTTTGCTTCTATTGTCTATTTAAGGATATTGAGTCATATCACAAACCCAATGAACGGTCTTAATAAATTAAATCCACCGTCATTTATAATCTCATTTTCTAGGCTATTTGGTAGCAGTCTTTGATTGAGCAAGATTAAACCAGGATTTAATCTAAATTCTGCCAACTAGAAAAAACGATGACATTTTTAAACATGCAGAATCGTAAAACCCTTTTCACCTCCTTTTTTCCTTGAATCCCGGATTTAGTGAATCCCATTGGCTGACTTTACGATTTATACAACCGAGGCGCCGCAGTGGAGGTGGAACAAAGGAGGCTTACCTTTGCGATGTCTAGCTTCTCTGCCCCCATGGATGGTTTTGAGTATGAGCAGAACGAAAGGGGGAGAAAGACGAGGATATTGGACCGAAATCCCGTTGGTGCCTTGTGAGCTCATGCCATAGTTCAGGGTAGAAGAAGAGGCGAGGAGGGGATTAATTCTTATTAATTTACATACCACTCAATTCTTATTAATTTACATATCTCACACCTAAAATTTATTATTTACATACATAACACCTAAATCTTTCAAATACATCAATTCAACCACGCTACCTGACACTTTATGCTTCCCGTGTAACTCCATATTGGGAGAGCCGTGAGCAACCTTATTTCCTTTCATCCATCTGTGAACTGTAAGCCGAGTGCGAACTTATTTTAGTGGAACAAATAACTCTATTCCCATCTGCAAACTTCCTCTGCTCATAGCATGCACAACCCAAAACCTAGTTCTGAGTGCAGGGAGGTACACCTTCTTCAAACTTCCTCCTCCCTCACTATCCCGCTGGAACCCCTGCAAATCGCACTCAGGAGGTTTGGCATCATCAATTTTATTATCTCTTGTTATTGAAGCGCTTGTAAACTAGCGCAACGTTCCTCCATTACTAATTTGTTTGTATCGTGGGCTTTTAGCTTCAGTTGAGGTTTAGCATTTGTCAAATTTGTTTTGGTACAATGGTGGATATGAGGTTGTGGGAGACCATGGCTAGGTTGAGTACATTGGTGGATAAGATATTGATTTCTATTTCTTCTATGGAGGATAATACTATGCTGAGTATGAGGGCTATTGATGCTCTTTTGTGTTAGTCCATAGAATGTTCCTTGATTTTTCTTAAATTAATTAAGAAATTTTTTGTTCTTTGTTTTTTTAGGAAGTTTTGTATGATTCTAAATTGAAGTTGCTTTATTAGAAGGTTGAATCATTTTGATTTTTTAAAATCCTATCATTATGATTTGTTGTTATCCTTGTAAAACTTTGACAAGTCTGTTAAGGTGGAGGTGGTAGATAAACGGCTCCTTTGAGGGTGGCTGGAAGCTTCTAAAAACAGAGGGATTGGGAGAAGAAGATAGAAGGAGAAGAAGAAAAATAAGGGGAACATTGAATATGCGAGAAAATATTTTTGTATATTCCTTGTCTATAGCCATCATATTTTTTAAATCGTTCTAATAGCATTTGCATTTGTGAAATTAGCATGGGACATCTATCCACTATTGTCTAATTTGTTTGCATTCATCAAATTCCTCATTCTTGTCATCCACTGATTGACTTGTCTTATCCACTAATATTTGTAGTTCTTTCGCTTTTATTTAAATGTCCTTAACTGTTAATAATTTGTTTTTTTTAACTTTGTTTAATAGATTATACATTGCCTAAAATGAGCTGAAGTCAATCATCCGCATCGATGGGCATCTCGAGAGAACATCACGTGTTGTGCCGTTGTAATTTACAATGCGTCATATTCACGAGCTATAAAAAAAGAAATTATTGTAAAAAAATTTAAGATATCCTCAAAGTTGTACAAAACATGATTGTGGTTATTTCATCTAGTTAAATGGTGATGACCATAAAGTATATGAAATGGAGAATCAAGGAAGAGCTTTTCAGGCAAACACAATGAAGAAACTTTAGACCCTCTCAACCCGGAACAAAATTAGGTTGGTAATGCTCGCTATCATCATTGCAATGATTTTTTTTCGTCATTAAGTTGATCATGTATTTGATGGTCTCTTAAAGATCACTGATCAAGAATTTATATAGAATAATGTACTTTGACACCTATTATCAATGAAACTAGTTTATTTTTTGTTATATATTGTCGCCATTGGTTTGAATGTGTTGGTAGAATTCTTTTAAAAATGTGATTTATTGAATGTAGCAAAAATTCATGCAGATTTTTAAAAAGGGAATTTTTAACTTTTAAGGGCTGCTTATCCCCCCTTTAAAGTAATTTAATCCTTCTAAAGGTATGAATTTTGCACAAGTCAACCAAAAGTTTCATAAATGCAAGCTGGTTCAAAGTTGATATAGTGCCTACTTATGCACATTCCAAAGTAACAGTTACATTAATAAACTAAACACTTCACATTCAGTTTGACACTTTCCTTTATCATTTTACCAAAGAGCTTCAATGCTTGTTCCAATATCTATTTATTGACAAGGCCATGAATAAGTGTGCTATACAAAACAACATCAGGAACAAAGCCTCTCTTTATCACAGCTCCCAAAAACCCCCAGGCCATATCATCCATCTATGCTTTGCACAAGGCATTGATAATAACAGTAAAAGTATACAAGTTTGGAATGACTCCAAGCTCATCCATGTAATTCAAAAACATCAATGCTTCAATTTTGAATCTTGATTGAGAAGCTCATCAATGATTAAAGTGCAAGAAACGATGTTGGGCATCAAACCCGAACTACGCATGCTTTCGAAAAGTGCTGGAGCTTCTTACATCCATCCTACTCACCAGTTATGTCCCCATTTTGGGAGCATCCATCAGTAAGGATACTATAAGCAATCAGATCAAATGCATGTCCATTTTCCCTTAGCAGATTAAATATTGAGCATGCTTCTTTAACTTTCCCGACCGAACATAAACCATATAGAAGGGAACAATAGCTAAATCAAGCCTGCCTCAGAATCAGATTGAGCTAGTTTGAGATTATATCAAAACCCATGTATCTTTATGTATAAAGCTTATACACATTTATGCATTTATGTAGATCTGAATGAATGCATACGCATCTATGCATTGAAATGTATGAAATCATATCGGCATAAATGTATTTATATATGAGACTACAAATTTGTCATAGAAGTTAAAAAATAATCAAGATGAGATCTTTACTAGGATTGAGATTGAAGCTAATGAATCATGTTTTGCATGCAATATGCTTGTATTTTAAGCTTTTAAAGGAAATCTTGTAGCTAATAAAATGCTGGAAAAACTTTCAAATCTGAATTTTCTTAAAGATCATTTATCTTAGTATTGACTAAGCCACACATCATTTTTTTTCAATATTCAGATCCATTTTGTGCTTCTTTTAAGCCGTCAAGGTAAGGTTAGACTTACAAAGTGGTACTCTCCATATTCACAGAAGGAAATATCAAAGGTACACATTTATTTATAGTTTCATGTTTTCTTATTTTAGTGTCTTGTTCCATCCAATATTCTTTGTTTATTTTCCTGTTGATGTTTCATCGCATTGGCTTGGGAATCTCTTGAAACATATTATAATATTACTTTTTTTTATCATGAATATACAGATGGTGCTTCTTCTAAGGATAATCAAACTTCACCTCCATTATTAGTTTTTTTATTATGTAATCCTTTATTTCTAGGACATGCCTTGACCAAGTTAAAGTCCAGATGCTATTGATATATGTGAATGGACTGAAAAATTTTGTAGTATGATTTACTTTTTTGACCTAAATCCATTTATATGAGTTGGTATACATTTTATTCATGTGTTAGTTCAAGTAGATGTCTTTTTTTTTCTGTTTTGATTTCATTTTGTACTGACAAAAGTATAGTTTCTATGTATGTATGATGTGGAATAATCATTTTCTGGAAGTTGTTGTGTTTATGTTGGTTTCATGAGAGCAATTACTTATGGGTAGCTCTGCTTTTGACTCATCTAGGATGACTTTTCATTTTCTGTACCAAGTAGTTTCACTGTTTCTTCACTTTTAAGCATGATGGGAAAAGTGCACTAACAAGCCTTATTATTTCTTCCAACTATTTAACATATGAATACCACAACATAAAATCAATAAACCACAAAGTCGACAACCCCAAAGTCAAAAATCATGAAGTTCAGCAAAGATCTTTCAAAAAAAATACACTAGTACCTAAAATAATATAACAAGAACTGAATACAGTGGGGTAACCAACTTCAAAAGGTATTTGTGATTATAATATGAGATGAAAGTTTACAAAAATTTCATATATTAGTTAGAACTAAAAGCCACAAAAAGCTATGTTGATTGTTTCAAATTTGTGTAAAAATACATTTAATTCCTGCTCTCAAAATTATTACTTATTATTACTCTCTTTAATTCATTGCTTCAACTTCGTCATCATGTTGCCCTCTCTTAACTGGTAGTTTTACCATAGTTCCCAAGTCAGCATATGATAGTTCTAAACTGTAAGCATTGATGTCTACATCTGACATCTATGAATTTAATCCATCAAGGGCATTTTTACAGGTATTCCTGTGATGACCCCAATATCCGCAACGACTACACTTATGAACCATTTATATTTTTTTGGTATTGTTTTCCATGAAGCTTCTTATTCTTCTCTTTCTTGGCCTCCCCTAGTTCTGAGTGTATCAGGGGCCCCAATCTCAATATCATCATTACATTTTCTCCACTGACTCTTTCCCGGTAGAGTTGATATTGCACCATCATAAGTCATAACATATCTGCAAATGCAATGAGAAATGTTAAATGTACAAACAAAAGTAAATACACAATAATTACAAATACCTATTAACATGATAATATTGATGCACATAAGTGTGCCACAATGGGTGTTCCTTTGAACCGATGAAAGCAACAACATGTATACATGGAAGGCCTGTCATTTGCCAGTATCTACAGCTACACTATTTTAGCTCAATATTTACTTCATGTCTTTTAGAATGCCCTTCAAACTCAGTCGTGTATGAAGTTGATTGTCTAATAATAAAATATTTCTTTCTTGTTATTATCTCTTGCATGTAATTGTTAATCTCATTTTTAGAATAAGCTCTCAACCCCTCCATCTTAGACATATGATTTCTCTTAGACTTTTAAGAGTTCCTTAGTCTTAAGACACATCTAGTGATTAGGTGGACACTCAACCTAACCCTAGAGACTTAGAAGAGTTAGCCATAGGAATAGATCATGCCTTAAAGGTGTTAGGAAAATTTGTCTACCCTTAGCTTGAACCATTACTCACCTTCATTCCTTCAAGTCAAACTCCAAATCAATCTTATTTGATTTTCTCCAAACCCAAATCAACTCCATGTGATTGAAATCCATAATTGAAATCCATGATTGAAACCAATGAATGAAATTCCTAAGTCCAAATCTTTCTTAAGTTCTTAATCTTCTTTTAAGGACTTAGCCTAAATCATGAAATCAAATACAAATTAATTCAAATACTTGAAAATTTCTCATAACTCATTTATATTCTCATTTATATTCACATATATAAATGAAATATAAATACAAATCAATCAATCAAATCCAAAAATTAAAATCCTTCTTAAGTCCTTAATTTCCTTCATTGACTTAGCCTAAATCATGTTCAAATCAATTCAAATTCATGTGATTTTCTCATAACTCATTTATATTCTCATTTATATTCACATATATAAATGAAATATAAATATAAATCAATTAAACCAAATTCAAAAATTCAAATTCAAAAATTCCAAATCTTTTCTAAGTCCCTTAATCTTCTCTTAAGAACTTAGCCTAGATCATGAGCAAATCACTTCAAATCTTTGAAAATTTCTCATAACCCATTTATATTCCCATTTATATTCACATATATAAATGAAATATAAAGTTAAACAATCAAAACAAATTCTAAAAATCAAACTCAAATTCATTCAAAATCCAACCTAAGCCTTTCAAGTCAGAATCTTGAACTTAGCCAAATCAACTTCAAATCAAGCTAAACTCTTGATTTTCTTTCATGATTCAATCAAATCTACAATCATGAATCCAAATATAAATACAAAATTCAATCTCCAAATCAAAACTCAATTCAAAAATCAAATCCCAAATCCATTCATGTTCTTCCTTTGAATATGAAATTGTCAAATGAATCAAAACCCATTTGACTTCAAACCACTTGCAAATGGATTTATATTTCAATCATAAGTTCATATACAAGTTCAATCAAACTTAAATCAAGCTTTAACCAAGCCATTTGACTTACTTAGGCTCACATGAACCAAAATGACCTAAAGTACCCTTATGAGCAAAATTCTAATCCTAACCAAATTGGATTGAATCAAACTCACCTATGCCTCTCATCATGATCAACAATCATCTTGAGATGATCAATTACCCAAATTGGGTCAAACCAAATCAAACCTAAAGGTTGACCAAGTCAACACTTAGCCAAAATGAAATCAAAAATAGCCAAAATCCACCATAGGCTAAATTGATTGAAACCATTGATCTAAGTTCATTCATGAACTATGTTTGAACAGTCAACATTTGAGCCCAACCATTGATTGATTGGTTGACCTAAGTTGACTTGATCTAAAAAGTCAAAATGTGTCAAAACTTGATCTAAGCCAAATTGATTGAAACCAATGGGTCAAGTTCATTCCAAATAACATGTTGAACTTTACCAAAGCCTCAGTTAGCGAACTAGACCTAACCTAGCCCAACTGACCTTGAACCTGACTTGACCTAAAGGGTCATGTTGAGCCAAATTCAAACTTAACCAAAATTGATTGGAAACAAAAATACTAATTTATTTCATATGATTAACCAAACCTAAACCTACCCATGACCTAGCTCAAATAGGTCAAATGGGTCAAATTGGTCAACTTGACTCATTTGACCTAAATGAAGTCATATGAGCCAAACTCAAAACTAAACCAAATTGAATCAAACCAAAGCCACCAAAATATTTCAAATTGTCATATGAACTTGACCCAGCCCTTAGTTTGACCCAATTTGACTAAGTGGTCAACTTGACCCAAGTTGACCCATTTTGACTTAAATGGGTCAACATGAGCCAAACCATACCAAATGAACTCCAAATCCAATGAAACTTGACCAAACCTATTTTCATAATATACCCAACATATCCAAATTGAAAGATCAGTCAAATGACCAATCTACCCCTAAGCCATAGAACAAATTTTGGTCAAATCCATGTGTAATTTGGTCAAGTCCTCTTCATACTTACTTGATACCTTCCTAATAGGTCAAGTAGACCCTATGGAGGGTGGTGCACCCAACCCAATGGGTTTGGGTCAGCCCTACTTGACCCAAGGCCAAAATCGAGCACATGACTCAAATTAACCATATGGGAATCATGTTCCCACTCATTTTGAAGCACATGTGAGGTTACCACTCCACTCCCTAGCCCAAACCGACCATGTGCAAACTTCTAACAGCTCAAACAGCTCTTTTTAGTCTTGACAATTGGATCAAAATGGAAAACAAAGCTTCTACCATCCGATTGCCATAGGGGGAGATATACTCCCCCTAATTCACTTCAATTCTCACTTCCTCATTGTAGATTGAGTAAGAAAGAGTGATAGGAGTCATTAGCAAGAGTTCCTAAGCTTCCTAGAGGGAGATTGAATTTGGCATTTCTCAGTTTTCATCCTTTGAAAACAGGGGAGGTCCATTGAATTGTAAACTTCCTCTACACTCCAATCCAAGTCAATTCTCTTTGCACACTCCACCAGAGGGCCAAGTCGAGCTTGCCCAAGCTCTCTCTCGAATTCCAAAGGCAAGGGGAGATATAATTCCATCAAAGCCGCAAGGGAGCTAAGGAGGTGTTGGTCCATAGAGCAATCCACTTAACCCAAAGAGCTAATACTTTCACCACGGCTTCGTCTCAACCAGGCAAAGCTCCTCCTAGGGAATCGAGTGCCGGTGATCACCTCCGGTGAGGTTAGACATTTTCCTACCACTAATGAGTGTTGGTCCTTTGTGAAAGAAATGTTAATGGCATGAAATTTCAACTGTTAGATGTGATTGCCATTAGGGTTAGATGTTGTGTGCAAGATTTCATGCCAATCCGAGCTCGATCAAGCTCGGATCTTCCCTTTGAAAGTGGACGGTCTCCATTATTTCTCAGGGAAGAACAGGGATGATCGCTGGCCGTCCATTCACGCATTTTGGATGGATGACTGAGATTAAACACACGCTTAGATCTGATTTAATCCCTTCGGAATGGCGGCTTTAATCTCAGTCGCCCGATCCTTGATGGACGGCTTAGGCTAAAGCGCGTAGCGCCGCTGCCACGCGGTGCTATGATGTGACGTTTAAGTCACCACTTAGTGCTCGACGCGTGGAAAGCTCATCCGAGTCAGCCATTGCGTGGCGCGCCGATTAGATTATGGGATAAGTTTGTGTTTATTTAATTCTAATTAATCCTCTAAACTTCAAAAATTCATCTCTCTCTAAAGAAAAATAATAAAAGTGTGGGATAAATTGCCACTGAAAGACAATTCAATCTAGAATATTCTAAAATTAATTTTAATGGATTTTGAATTGTATCTTTCTCTGATTTTGGGTTTTATTAAAAATATTAATTTGCTAATTACTCCCTAATTAATCTACTGATTAATCTCAAACTTCTTGAGTATATTTTGGGGAATAACTTCTACCTCCCCTAATTTTCTTGGGATTTATTGGTGGCTTAATTGGGGGAATTGCTAATTCATTTCCTAATTACCCCTTTCATGTAATTAAAGATAATTATGGGTTTTATTAGTGTTTTAATCCCTTATTAAAGTTGATTAAGATTTGATCCAGTGAATAAGAGATTTAGGGAATAATTTTGGGGCATCTCTCCTAAGCTATTCCTTAAACCCCCTTTTCTTTTTTAATCCTCTTTTAATTAAGGGCTCATTTATTAATAACCCTCTTAATTAATTTCTAAAAATTCTAAAAGCTTTCAGAACTTAATTAATCTACTTTGGGTAGATGCTTAGGTGTTCAAGAGCCTAAGTTCAATTAGAAAAATCAAAACTCAACTCATATGTGTGAGGAGTGTTTTGAAATTACTTAAGTTAAACCCCTTGGCTTAATTAATCATTAATCATGAGCCAAATTGCATTAGTCCCCTTTCTTCCTAGGTGCATTGCAAATTTAAATTCCTTGTGAAGTTTTATGTCATCTCATTGGCTCATAATTATTTGATTAACTATGCTAAGGTGGTGTAGGTAAGGGTTAATTAACATGTTTAATTCATACCTTAACCTAACAAAGTATAAAAATAATCTAATCATCTAAAAATTAAACAAAAAGGTCAAACACATATGGGAATGGGTTAGGAGCAGTAAATTCAACTCACATTTTTAAAATTAAATCAAATTCAAAATCAAACAAAAATCATATTAAACAAACTTTGATTTACTTTAAGTTTTCTTATTCCATAAGATTATAAGATTATCTTTAGGATTTAATTAAAGTGAATGTGTTTATTGCTTTCATTGCTTTGATTTTTTTCCCAACATGCTCATATGGTTTCATGCATCCATGCTTTTCAAAAATCAAATTTAAAAATGAAAATGTTTCTTTTATGTCAAAATTGCATGTGTTGGCTAAAATAAGAATATGAGTAACTATTATCAATGAGCTTCGGTTTAAAATAGACCTTACTTTATTTTTTCATGTAAAGTAGGGGAAGAATCTTTGATACATATGTAAACTCATTGTCCTTAGGAGTCCTTGTTGAGGTGATTAGGTTCATTATAGGCTGGTGACTTCTATCTTTCGAGATGGTACACCTCTCCTCAATGTAGTACCCGATCACCCTCAGTAAGAATATCTGCGGATCTACGCGGTGTCCCGACAAAAGGCGTATATTTCTGTTTTCATTTATCCTCTTCAAAAAGGATAGATGAAGGCTGGAATTTTTTCACCACAGATTTTTTTGGTGACTCCGCTCGGGAATGTTCCTCTCTCCATCTTTGGCAAATGATCATTATCTTCAAGTATCGATAGTGGGTTTGTACTTTGGTATGAATCTGAGACTATTTTTCTTTCTGTTAGCACTTAGCTTATTTCATTCTTAAGTTGAGTTGGCCAACATCTTTAGGTTTTAGGACCTCACTCTGTGTTGGTCTTACAACCCCCGTTGGGTTCTCCAATGAGTAAAAATAAAAAGAAAATACTTAAATACTTCCTCCTTATCATTTTTATGATAATGAAATGTTCATTCTAAAATAATAAAGACAAAATAATTTTTTCATAAAAAAATTATGCTTTTCAAAAAAGCACTCTTTCAAAAGTGCACATAATAAAGTATTTTCTACAAAATTTTCTTAAATCACCTTCATTTAATAATTCTCATAATTGTTATATGTAGGAATCTTTAAAAATAAAACCAACAATCTTTTTTAAAAGCATAAATCAACATCTTCTTTCAATTCATTTTGATGAAAATTTCATTTTCAAAATAAAATGAACAATCATCTTTCCAAAAATCAAAATCAAAATCCAAAAATAAATTTTCAAAAAGCACACATGAACCTTTCCATTCAATGCACTCACACCTATTGAATGAAAATTTCATTTACAAACAAAACTAAATTTTTCAAAAGCACATATGAACATTTTTATTTAATAAAAATGATATCATTTGGAAATCCACCTTAAACATATCTTATATATGATTAAGTTGGGATTCCCTCTTTAAAAAAAAGTAATAATCACATACAAAATAAAATTTTCACACTTCAAATATAAAATTGATTTCCATTCATACATACCCAAATTTGTTGAATGAAGGTCTTCTTTTCAAAACTTACCAATCATATTTTTCAAAATTCAAAAACATATTTGAAACTTCATTAAACATACTCAAATTTGCTAAGTGAAGTCTCCAAATTCAAAATCAAGAATCTTCAAACACATTTGAGATTTCATTTAGCATACTCAAATTTGCTAAGTGAAGTCTCCAAATTCAAAATAAAAAATTTTCAAACACATTTGGAACTTCATTTAACATACTCAAATTTGCTAAGTGAAGTCTCCAAATTTAAAATCAAAAATTTTCAAACACATTTGAAATTTCATTTAACATACTCAAATTTGCTAAGTGAAGTCTCAAAACTCAAAACCAAAAATTTTCTAACACATTTGGAACTTCATTTAACATACTCAAATTTGCTAAGTGAAGTCTCTAAATTCAAAACTAAAATTTTCAAACATATTTGAACTTCATTTAGCATAATCAAATTTGCTAAGTGAAGCCTCCAAATTCAAAAATAAAAAAAATTTCAAACACCTTTGAAACTTTATTCTTTAGCAAACCAAATTTGCTAAAGAGAAGTTTTGATTTTTTTTTTTAAAACCAAATCAAAAATTTTGAACACATCTTTTGGAATCTCATTTAGTATACTCAAATTTATTAAGTGAAATTTTCATTTCACAAAACTAAGTGGAACTTCATCTTTAGCATACCATATTTGCTAAAGTAAAGTCTTCACTTTCAATCAAAAATAAATCAAAACAAAAATGAAACACATTAGGTTTTCCTTAGCATACCCAAATTTGCTAAGGATCATACATTTGCAAAAACCAAAATATCCAAAACAAATGAAACACTCAGGATTTTTTTTTCTTAGCATACTCAAATTTGTTAAGAATCTTATTTTCAAAAATCAAACAAAACACACTTGGGTTCTTCATTTAGCATACTTAAATTTGCTAAGTAGGAATTCCCGTCTTCAAAATCAAACAATAATTCACAAAAAGAAACAATCATTTTCAAACACTTCACTTATCATACCCAAATTTGCTAAGTAAAATTTTAAAACACCAAATCAAAAACAAAAATCAATTGACCCTTACTTTAACATACCCAATTTTATTATCGGAAAGGGTCCTCAAAACAAAAATCTAAATTCAAACAAACATGAACCTATGGAAGCATCATTCTAAAAATATTTGAATCCACTTTTCAACATACTCAAATTTGTTGAAGTTGGACTTATATTCAAAAAAGTTCTCTTTTTAATTAAATTTCTAAATATTCTTTAATCCATTTGAACTTCACTTAACACTTCCAAGATGTTGGATGTGGGTTAAAATTTTTAATTCAAATTCAAAAATCAACAAAGACAAAAATCTGATCCAAGCTCGTTTTCTTTATTGCAGATTCTCAGCATCAGTACAGCTACAGTTCAATTTTTCAGTCTTTGCAGTTGATCTGAAATGACATGCTCTCAGAAGTTTGTATTTATTTTCCCTCACTGCATGAATTTGGCCTTGGACCAAGCCAACTTCCCTTGATTTGATCATACACATCTTATCCATTTCAGTAGGAGATTTGAGGGAGTGAGGCACTCCCCTGCTGTGGGATAGTACTTCTTGTCGTCGGCAAGGACGATTTGCGAAGCGGAAGGGTCCGTGTCCATGTCGTCTAGTCCACCTCCGGTGGAGGTCATCCAACCATTTGCACCAGAGACGGGCGAGGCGCCGTCCTCATCGGAATGGAGAGATTCACCGCCAGGGGACTTATCGTCGGCATCGTTGGAGACTTCGTCACCGTCGGAGTCTCGATCCGAATCGATCTCGGGACCGATGTAGTTGCCGAACTCGTCGTACAGGTTGTCATCCATTGTAATAATAGTGGGGAAAGACTAGGTGGAGCTAGGGTTTTCACAGACGAAGAGGAGAAGCAGTAGGAAGAATTAAAGGGTTTTGCTGCAGGTACAGTTAAGAAGCAACGCCTCAGAGAAGAAGTGCGCGTGCGTCTATTGCTCGTGTACTGTTTTTAAAGAAGAAATTATCTACTTATTGTGTCAAAATAAATAAAAGATTTTTACAAATTAATTTATATATATATATATATATATATCAAATTTTTACTTTTAAAATAAATAAATAAAGTGTATTAAAATAATGTTATACATTGTCCACATTTATACACAATTAAAAATGCTGATCAATTATTGTAGAAAAATTCTTTTAAGGCTAAATTAGTTTTTTTAGAGTGTTTTTAATAATAATCAACTAATAGAAATTATTTATATTTAAATATATAATAATATGATAATATATTTTTTCTAAAAATATAATTAAGGCATATCTCTTAAGCCTATTATTCTAAACTTATGCATCCATATGATTAAAATATTTACTATTGGCTTCAAAAATGCAAAGGCTTTATATACATTATTTTTAAAAATTCATAAAGATTTGTGGTTGAATTTACATCATTAAAGAGTTATGTGGGTCAATATATATATATATAAACTAAGGGCCTATTTAGAATCAATTTCATTACATTTTTTATTTTCATTTTTATACTGTTTTTAAAAATATTTATTTATTTATTTTATTTTTACAGTATTATTACTTTTATTTTAAAATAAGTTACATTATTTTTCAAGATATTCAAAAATAATTTTAAAATATTTCAAATATTTTTAAAAACAATCATAATCACCTAACTCGTTTTATTTAAAATCAATATATAAATAAAATAAAAATAAAAAATAAAACACAAAAATGATCTAAATTTTTAAACAATTGAACATGTTCCCCCTTAGGGTTGTAATTAGGGTTGTAAATGACATTTTCAAGAGACAAAAATAGTGAAAATATCATTCTTAAAAATTTCAATCTTAATCAATCAAAATTTATATTATAATTACCTCAAAATAAATATAGTGACTATACAATTCTTCTAGATCAAATTTAAAACATATATAACTCAAATTTCTCCATAATCCAACAATAATCAAGTTTATGGCAATCCACTATAGCCCATTGTTCATCAGTTCAACATACTTTCTAAGCTAATCTCATTATGGATATATATATATATACAATATATATATATATATATATATATATATATATATATATATATAAGAGAGAGAGAGAGAGAGAGAGAGAGAAGCTACCATAGAAAAGCAAAAATTTTGAAAGCTACCGTAAACATGATGTATTTTCTCCGACCAATTAATTGGTCGATAATTTCTTCACAAACATTCATTCTAAAAGTATCATACAAAAGTTACTAAAAATAGTAAAATTTATAGCTAAATAAAAATATGATAGCGATCTAAGTAGCGAAAAAATTAGGTCCACGAATTTTAGTGCAATATTTTAAGCTCTCATATGGGAAATTGAGAATAAAAATATGATAATAATAATAAACAATACCTACAATCACAATAGCAACAACAAGCTTTTATCCCATTACATGGGGACAATATGAATCATTCTTCTTCATTATGTCTTATTAAATTAATTCATTTAATTCTATAAAATAAAATCAATTTTTTCGTACTTTCTAACCGAGTTTTTCTTAGGCCTATAATTATCTCTCTTAACATAGATCGAATCTAATATATCTACTCTCGTAATTGAGTCATCAGAATCATCTAAGATAACTATCTCAAATCTCATCTACCGCAAGGGGTACTCAAACGATCTCAAAAATGCCATTATGAATAAATTGTTCCATGAATGTAAGATGAACAAAATGGAATATTTTATGCTCTCATGAGGGACATTGAGATTCAAGCTTCTTAAGCATGTAGTTGGTGACACCCCAATCGAACCCGCGATATTGGAGCCACCTCACAATCCTAGCCCTTCGATTCTCGACGTGTTCTTCTACTTGCTTTGAGGCGAAGGAAGAGGCGGTCCATTGAAAGTTTGCACATATGCTGTATGTTTTGGCCATCATTCTCAGGATCATTTTCCTCTTCCTCCTCAAACACCTGTTTTAGTGCTCTCTCTGTTTCTGCTTCGCTCACCCCTTTTTGAATCAAAGCCTGTGTTAAAAAATCACATAACGGCATTATGATTCCAAAAAAGCTGGAATATATATGATTGCCATAGAGAAAATGTCAGAGGAAAATAAATCATAATGAACAATGTATGCATACAAAGTAGTTATAAATTGTCTAATCTAGGCGATGGTAATTGCCCCTCCTGAATTTTATAATTTTTCTTATAAGAGATAGGCAAATTAGTCATTTGTCTCTCTAAAAATTATTTATGCCCTCTATTTTTGCTCTAACACGCAAATTTACTCCTCCTAAGAAGAAATTGGTTCCGCCCCTCGTGTGCGCATTTCATGTTTGTATTATTATTATTATTATTTTTTTACTCTCTGAATTATCAGTCCAAATACTTTGGAGTTGGCATTATGCATTTGACCTCAATCCTTTCACTGTAATTTTTGACTCAAATCATATGCATGGAACATACAATATAGAGGTTCAGAGGATTCATGGCACCATAAGCCACCACCATTTGGAAGCCTGCACAAATCAGTTCTGTTTGGATCTTTTAGGCCATACC
Source organism: Cymbidium sinense (assembly GCA_021442155.1). Classification (NCBI taxonomy): domain Eukaryota; kingdom Viridiplantae; phylum Streptophyta; class Magnoliopsida; order Asparagales; family Orchidaceae; genus Cymbidium; species Cymbidium sinense. The sequence goes on along the minus strand of CM038220.1, from coordinate 113,831,481 downwards.
TTTTGAGAAATCATTTTAGGCCATACCTTTTGAGACATCATTTTAGGTTCAAATAGATTTATGCATTGAAACAATCACACTATGTGCAAGCATAAAAAAAAAAATGTGCAAGTATAAAAAATGGAGAAAAGAATAGACTAAACAGTTTAATAAGAAGGATAGCACTCACTTGTTTTATCCTTCTTGGACCCCATGTCGATGAAAGCCATCGCGAACGAGTGAATGATTCAGCATACATGCTATCATTTAGCAGCCCCCTATCATGATAAATATGTTTGATACATAGTGCAGTAATACAAAAATATGAGAAACTAAATGGGCAAGACAATTTAAGATCTTATTTCAGTATGATCTACAAATGAAAATATTGAAAAAGAAAAGGTAAAAATGAAAAATGTTGTGCATATAGTATTATAACATGATGATTTGTGATAATTTGATTATTTTCCTGAATACAAATATGCAGAAACAATGAACATTTCAGGTATTTTATTGGGACTTCCTCACCCAATACTCTTAAGAAAAGCACAAAGGCAATCTTAAAGTTCACACGCATTGCAGAAAAGTCACATTCTTGCATGGTAAAAACAAACAAATGAATAAATATACAAATAAATTGTACCAATGTATAACTCCTGAAAATTAATATTGTTAAAAGAAAGTGCTTTAAAGGCATAACTACAATAGGGAGACAGCAGAACCCTATGCTAGAAAATATAGCCCACAACAAAACCTCAAGAGAAGAAGGCATGCTTGCACTGGCATCAAAATGAAACAAGATCACAATCTTCTCTGAAAATTAAAAAAAACACGTTTATAAGGTCAATGATTCTGTTGGAATCTTAAAGGAAATGAAAGTATTTCTGAAAGAAGTGCTTGAATCAACTATTCAACTCTGCCTTTATTAATCTCTATGCATGTTATCCTATAATCAAGGTCTAGGGGGAGTTTAACGTACTATTGCAAGAGAAAAAGTTTCACTTAAAGCCAAAGGTGCTAAGAGATTGTTTGGTTGCCTGCATTTAGATAAAGCAAATACAGGGATTTTAACTTTTTTGGTGTTTAGTTTGAAATAAAGTAAATTTCCAATGAAATGTAATATATTCCAAATACATTACAAAGTCATTTTTGATGTATTTGGAATTCGCCCGATTTGGGCGAATTCCAAATACACCGGCCAATGTAAAGTGATGCGGCCGTCCACGCCGCCACGACGCCGAAGTAGTATCACGTCAGCCAAAACCTTCAAAATACTTTACATTACATTTTTTCAACCAAACAAAAGAAAGTAATTAAAACTTTAACAAAACAATCAGAAAGTAATCCTTTTACACCGCATTCCTTTTTTAACTAAAGCTAAGTCTATAAATCTAAACTTCAAGGTCTAGCGGGAGTTTGACCTTATTTTCTTAGTATTAAATGAGAATTTGACACTTATTATGGCACAATGAAGATAAGAATTAATGTAGCCGGCCCCACAAAGTGAGATAAAGGCTTCTTATTATTGTTGTTGTTGTGTGTATTAAGTACAAAAAATTAAACATCACTATCACATCAATGATTATCACAAGTATATAACAAGAACACCTAATATAAAAAAAGAAATTGTCATCTCCATTCTACTCAATTTAAGAATAAAGACATCATTATCCTTTAAAAAATGAAAGAATGGAAGTTGGATGCTTCATTAGGGGTCAGATGGTTCAAGAAGTCAAAGAAACATTCACTATAATAAAATTAATTATTTAGGCGCATACCTAGACTTGAAATCAGTGACAACACATTCTACAATGCCAGAAGAATACTTCTTTCCTCAGTTTTCGCAGCTCAATTGCAGTCATTGCTCTGCAAAGATATTAAACTTTTCAATGAAATGTAACCATTGTCCAATAGGTATAGCCTAAAATGATTTCTCAAAAGGTATAGAGCAATTCACATTACTTACCAATCATATTTGAATTTGCAATACTCATGCTATGGAGAACCTCATAGTAGTTGTAGATTAAAAATATTTCTAAAAGCACAATGGGGTTCAAACCAGAAATGAAACTAGCAAAGGTAATCTAACCTTCCTGCAAGTAGACCCACTGCCACCTGTTCAATTTCTTCTCTTGTTGTCCTGAATCCATCCCCATCAGCCTTTGAGATTGTGTTCAGTTCATCCATGTTCTCATAATTAGTATCAAAAAGCCTCGTACTGGCTCATCTAATCCTTCAATTCCTGAACATCCTCCAATCTGCTCAGAAATATTGTTTGGGCTCACTGCATGAAGGTCATATATGTCTATAATTTACCTTAATTCAAGTTTACTCTATAAGGTATAGACTAGCGATAGAAAAGTTGAACATTATAATCAAGAAGGGTGAACAGCCTCTTATTAAATGAATTAATAAATGAACTCTATAAGTTATCATTATTCAAATTTGACACTAAATTATTCTAGGCTTGCATGAAGGAAGCCAATAGAAGACATCCATTAATTAACAAATCCAAATTCAGGCTGCATAGGTGGTTTCTCCATCAGGAGCAGATGAGAAAGTTAAGAACCTGAATGAAATCAACTGGATAATAGATATGTGGCAGCACTCCCAAAAAATTTAGGTGCTTTTTTAGGAATAAGCTGCTCATATATGGTTTATTATTCGGCTTTAGAGTTAAACTAAGGCCACAGATAGGCAAAATTGGTTAATGAAAGCCAATGCTTCTATTGGCCTACCATTGGACTCAAGTCTTCTTCATTTAAGATGTGGGTATGGATATAACACCATCACAACGATCAAGCTAGAGGGTAGAAAAAAAATGTTTCTGCTCAAGAGTCATTGCTCTATAAGGGTATACCTTAATAATAACACTATTACAAAGTGCCAATATAAAGAAGATTCTCCAGCATTATTGGAGAGTTAAAAGGTGTTAGGGCAGGTAGAGCATGAGCTCAACTATTGATCTAATATTTAAGACCTAAAATTCTTGCATTAGAAGTATTGAGCACAGCAATAGAGATATTCATAGGAGGGAAGCGATCAAACCTCCTATCTCCATACTTGTGGCTCAAAAGTAGTAAACTGAAGTTTCAACTTTCTCCTTGTGATAGGCCAGAGATCATCAATGAACCTTCTCATGACAATCCACAATTCCTTTTAATCAGCCACCTAAGCTTATTCAAATATTTAGCCACAATTTAAGTACCATTTTAGAGGTTTAGAAATCAATCAATCAGCTGTTTACAAAAATAGTTGGCCAATTATTTTTAACAATGTCAATGGATCATGAAGACTAATAAATCTTACCAATTCTCTTGAAAGAGCTTATGAGCTTCATTTTCACAAATCAAATATATAAGTCAGATAGCAAGCAAAGAAACTTTCGAAATCAGCAATCAAATCTAGAAAAAGGTTGGAAATATGCTAACCATCAACGATTAGGGCATTTGCATTAACTCTTCGAGAGTAAACAATGAATTCATTATGATGGTGTCTAGGGTCGGTATAATTCTCCCAAATGTAAAAATGTTGAGGAAGACTCTTGTTGAAATGCTCCACCCTAGGGGGAATCATTAGTGGTATAATGTTGATGCACAAGGGGTGAAACTCTATTAGGTGTCTAAGAGATGATTCAATAAGGAAATGATATTGTGCTTGGGGGTGCGAAACTAACATTGATAAGAAGAATCTTAGCCATGGAATGGATAATATGCAAAGAATTCATCCATGGCATCAAGTAAGGGTGATATAGGTTGAGTACAAGACCTCATTGTGCGTATCTAGAACTTAGATGCCTAGAATAGTATAGATTGAAAGACTGAGCCGCAAGAGGTAACTCAAACGGTACCATATCATCATGTCATCAAACAAATTCATCAATCTATTAAAGTCCCATGATGATTCCATTTTGCATTCTATATCATCTACTCATTATTTAATTTAGCCAATTTGTTGTTAAAATCAATCTCATCTCTCCAATAAAGTTTCCAAGTTTTATGTCATGATGCCAAGCTAAACAAATCTCATGCTATGAAAGTGTCATGAGGAATGCAAACATGAATGAATTACCAAGTAGCCAACGAAAAAATTTTATTTTTTGATACTAATAGGCAAAGATGTAACCACAATATCAAGTTTTACGTATGAATAACAAGAAATAAATGAACTAAATTATTTAAAGATCATTAATGACGTTTGCACATTTGCATCTTTAGGGAAATATGACAAATCTATTGGATTGTTTGCAAGATAAATTAATAAAAGTTTCAAATAGTGTTGCAAGTAGCATGGTGTAGTTGGAGTTTCAATATGTAGAGTTACATATTCGAAACATGTGAGATTGATTTGTAACTAGCAAGATAGTTTAGCAATAAATAAGAAAAAATTATAACATGTAGAATTAAAATGTAAACATAATATACAAATGTGATAACAAGTACAAAAATCTAAGTTTTCATTAACTAACTAATTCAAAAAGATATAAAAATGGGAGATGTTTCATGTGCATGTCCTAAGCCTAGTCCTAACCATAATAATAGAATGTCAACTACAAAGAATTTTCTTTATAATTAGAAATTTATATTAAATACATCAACTAGAATGCAGTCGCATTAGTATTGCTGATCAGTGATAGAAGAAATTATAAAATCCTTGTTCTTTTTTGTTGGCCTCAAAAAAGAGTGATCATTGAAATCAAATGATCCAAGTTAAATTTTGCTTTAGTCACTAAACAACCATAATTTATTAAACAATTAAATTAGGTCCCCCCCCCTCTCTTTTTAAATGATTATCATTGATTTCAAAGGTAAATTGGCTTAAGGTCCCAAAATTTTTTGCAAGCTAGAAGGTAAATTGATGATAGCATATTTTAATCATGAGGAATCAAAGATTCTTATATGCATAGTTCCACATGATTAATTTCACTCTAACATAAGTTTTGAAAAAATATTGATTAAAGGTATTATTAGTGCTTCGAATGGTGATCTAAAATTGCTAATGAGCTAAGATTTTCACAAACCCCAAATAGAATAGGGTGACAATATGCCAAAATATCCCTTCAAAGTGGGATCTAGAGCTTGTCCTCAATGGAAAATATCCAAAGATGTAAGCATGACTGATCTTGGAAACTGCCGAAGTTCAATGGCTTCACATGGCTAGTTAATATTGAAATTGGTTCAAAAGTGTGAAGAAAGTATGAAGCATGGGTACGAACAATTCAAAGGCATTTCAATCCAAAGTAATAACATAACCAATTCAACTATTCAAGCATAAATATAAACTGACCCTATAAAAGAAGTACAGTAAAATACACATGGTAAAGATTGAAGGTGGACTCTGTGCGGTAGATACTCTTCATAGTGATTTCCAAGGTAAAAAGAACTAGACTAGCTGACATCAACGCTACAAATATTTAGGTTGAATCACAAAGCCCAAGTCATTAGAGAATCAAATTCCTCTAAGGCATTTTCAAAGGCAAATAGGTCTACAAAGGATTGTTGGAGGGAAAAGGGATTAAGTAAGATATTTAGTGCAAAGATTCATTTCATGCTTGAAAGGTTCAAGGAATTAAAGTAAACTAAGAAAGATTTGGGTTGCCTTGCTTTGGCATAGTTATAGTGAAGATAATTACCAAATGGAGATAGTGCAACCTTGACAAGATATGATTAGGAAAACGAGTGGAAACTAATAAATATAAGATTGAGAGAAATTTTGTATTGATGGAATAGAACGAAAGGAGAAATATGAATGGGTGGTGCCACAAAAATGCAAAAACATTTAATTTAGAAGAGTAGAATATTAAAACTAATAAGAGTCAAATAAGTTATTTTACCAAATTCAATCAAGACAAAAAGACAATCAAAGCTCAAAATTAAAAATTAAGGCAATAAGTCTTTACCTCATAGGGATTCTAATGGTGGTAATGAAGTGCTAATTGCTTAGAACTTTGTATTCATGAATCAGCTTAAAGCTTTAGCGTTGGTGGTAGTGGTAGCATTGCCATATTTGAATCAAAATATGAAGAAAAAAAAAAGCTGAAACCAATTGTGATAGAATAAAAAGAGAGGGGATTGTAATTAAAAAGAATAAAATTCATATCTCACCCATAAGATAGCTCTAATAGAATTACCAAAATGCATATTTTTTCATGAGATATTTTTCATTACCAAAAATATAAATTTTGTTGAGAAACTTATATTTCACTGCAAACTGGTCTCAAGACAATATTATCGCAGCAAATTTATATTTCATCGTGAATTATTTTTTGTGGTAGCTTTATGAATCTTGGCAGAAAAATATTGTCTCTAAAAAAAATCTTATAGAAAGCATTTTACTCAAACTATTTTAGGATTGATTAGCTTAAAAGTTAATGTTAACAAAAGACAAGAAGCATTAGCAGACTTTTGATGACCAACAAGCTTTTGCTCTGGTAGTATGCTCGTTGATTCCTAGAGTATAAGTCATGGATTTGAGCTAAGAGGTGTGCTCTTTTAAACTATACATATGGTGGGTAGTATCTATTGTGACTCCCTACATGGAGTTTAAAAGTTTGTACTTGTCCATGTGCCTAACTTATTAGTAATAAAGATGTGGGATAGAATTCTATCTTTCTAAAAAATATATATTCAAGATTAACATTTACTTGCATGAATCTATGGTATAATCTCAATGTTAAATTTGTCAAAAAAATCTCATGGCAATATATGATATCTAAATCCTAGATAAGATGCTAAATCCTTTTGTTCAAGATGATCAAGAAAAAAAAGTACTGAAGCCTACCATGTATAAGAAACCAAATACATGAGCAAAAACAAAACAATTCATAAAGAAATATATCAAAAAAAAATTGTTTTTTGTATGATAAAATTTTGTAAGGTTTGACACATAATTTGTATTAGTCAAACTTTAATAAAGTGTACAAAATTTTACACAAAAATAGGAAGAACTAGCACAACAAATACATGCAGGTTGTCTTCACATATGTTGACCTTCACATATGTGTTATAAGTCAAGTCTACAAGTCAAATTCGACGGACTTCGTAGGTGACAATACGCAAACTAAGGCTCAAAATGCACTGGGCGTCACTGAAAATGGTCAAAAAGACCTCCGATCGACGAACGGACTTCGCCATCGCATTCAAAACGTCGAAATTGATCAAAATATAAATATTGCATAATCTAAAGAGCGATCGATAAAGCAATCAAGCTATTAATGTGTCGACGCGCATATCGAAATCGGAAAGCTGCGATAATGTCCGAACGACTCCGTTCATGAAATTGATCGCGCCGTTAGATTCGAAACATCAAAAACTATTAAATGAGACCGCCCACGCCAATTCGCGAACATGAAATGTCAAATGATTTGAAGTGACGCTGCAAATCGAGCGAAATGCGGACGCCACCAAAATCAACTCAAATGACCATAACGGACTTGTCATCGCGCGTTAACATCGAAGCCGGATATAAATAACAACTGATGATCGATTAAGCACCGTCATCAACGGCGCATATATCAAGTCGAAATCGAAAGCCAAACGACTTCGTTGAAATTGATTATGTCGTTAGCAAACGTAAATCAAATAAGATCGAGCCAATTAAAAGTCGTAAAATCTAGCGATCGAAAGTGAGTATCTTGAAATAAATTAACTCAATTGACGACAAACCAGCCTCCTCAAACGATTGCGTCGTTAAGTCCGGAATATCGGAATAACCTTAAATCAACATATATATCAATTATATGATGATATCATCATAAAATTCATTCTTAAGATTAATTAAACCGTCCAAAAAAAAAAATTTGCAATGGCTCTGATTTAATTTCCTCCCTCTATAGCATCAGACGGCTAAGCTGATTTGATCTCATCCGCAAAACCGTTCCCTCCGGGAAGCCGGTTGTTTACCCGTTCCCTCTTCATTCCGTCTCTGGCCATTCTTCCCCTTTTCTTCAATCGAATGAAAGCGGGGACTCGATCAAGCCAAGCTCCCCTTCGCTTTAATCTAAGTTTCCGTAAGATTTCTTCCGCTCCTTTCTCCAAAAAATTAAAAAAAAAACCGCAGGGCTCTTTTCTCCTCCTTCCCCAATGCCTGCCTCGCTTATCTTGTCGCATAGATCTGCTGAAGGAGTTCGTGTTGGGATCTAAAATGGCTGTGAACTAGGTTTTTTTTTTGGGATGCGAAAGGAATATTGGTTCAATTTTAACTTCTTTTTTTTGTTCTGTTGGGTCGATTTATCGGCCAGGGTGGGTTATAGATAGATCCTGTTAGGAGATGCAAACGGAGAGGGGGGTAAGGGATACTCACTCTCTGTCGGATGGATTAGTCGATGGGCCAATGCCATGCTCGAGGGAAATGAATGGATACGCCACTATTCCGATCTTTTCTTCTGCATCGGTCTCGTCTCCTTCGTTCACCTCGGGTGGTGCAAATTTCATCGAGCACCGCGTTTCTAAGATGGATACACTCGCTGGCATCGCGATTAAGTATGTCGTTGAGGTTGCAGATATTAGAAGAATGAACAGCTTGGTAACTGTTATTCAGATGTTTGCTCGCAATTCTTTGCAGATACCGCTGCCGGGAAGACATCCGCCTTCTCCAGCCATGTCAAATGGGTCAACTCATAGCCGGGAAGACATCCGCCTTCTTCCGGCAACCCATCCAATTTTCGTTCCCCGCAAACCGGAGAAGAGCACCGTCAAAAGGTGGGTTCTTCTTTCCATTTCCGTCGCATTCCTGCATTGATTGACTTTCATTTTCGCCATTATAATCGGGAAGAACACGTTAAAGCGTTCTTCTTCGATTTTCGCCGCTTTCCTCAGATATCTTCTCAAATTTGTCTCGTCGCAGCCAGAGAAGCAACACCTTTAAGAGGCGGGTTCTTCTCTTGGTTTTCGGCATACCCAACCTTGTTCCCTTACCAAGCATTACAGCGCGCCGAAAAATGAGTCAAAATATGTGAGATCTGTGAATGTGGATATATATGTGCATGCTTGTGTTTCTTTGCGGGTTTTAAGGTCTCATCGTCTATACGCTGAGATGAAAACCGATCAGATAGCATAACTGCTACGCCGAAGACGTCTGAAGGCCAACATCCGTTAGATATCGCTCACAGACAAAATGCCGAAATTTTGTAATTTCTAAACTTAAAAAAGGAGGATGAATATATATTGCATTTCTTTCGGTTTGAAAGTCATCGCTTAAGAGGGTGCGACGAGATGAACCAAGTGTCGAAGACCAAGCCAAGAGAGCGTGCAAGTCAACATCTGACGTCGCCCCTGACAAATCTCAAATTTCTAATTTCTGACTTAGAAAAAAAAGATGATGAATATATATTGCATTTGTCTTTTGAAGTCGTCGTTTCTCAAGAGCGTGTGAAACCCTGGCTATGAAGATAATCGCTTCGCCACGCAAGATGATTTAAGCCAAAACATCCTGATGACCACACTGGGGATAACTAGAGGTCTGAAATTTAGACTAAAATTCGACTTAAATAAATTCAAAAAATTACCTAAATTTAAGTTAAACAAAAGAATATATGATAAATATGAAGATAAATATTAAATCAAAAGAGAATAGGGGAGAGCTTAAAGAAAATTTTGAAAATAATAGAACACTCATTTAAAATATAAGTAAAATTGTAGCTAATATTAAACTCACAAACTCTAATAACAATTCTCTTAAATTGAAGTAATGAGTGAGTTCTCTTCTTGTAAATTTCAAAATTAAACCAACTTTAATTGAAATTTAAAGACTAATACCAAACTCATAACAAACTCGAATAAACTTAAAATCTAACGATAAATCAAAATTGAATTTAATAACTCTTCAATAATAGGAGGTGATTACTATGCTAACTAAGCGTAAAAAAAAGCACTAAAGAATAAACATGAAATCGGATAACTTATCAAAGTAATGTAAATCGTAATTAAGTTGAGAGAATTACAAAAAAATCAATAAGAAACTAAGTGCAGTAATGTTTTAAACTACAATCTAAATCAAAATATCACCATATCTATCTACAATTCTTTTTGAAAGTGATTTAAATCCAATTCTACAAAAATCATAGGATTTCCTTCAATCAAAAATTAAGGAATTTTATTCTAAATTATGATTTTCAAAATCAACGAAATCACTAATTAAGTGAAATTAACTAAGCTATAAACAACTACATGTGCTCGGACACAGAGATTTCAAGTGTAAATTTTAATATCTGAAAAGGCTACGCAGAATAAATTGAAATCAAATGAAACTACAAAATCAATCTCTTAATTCAAACACAAAATTACCTAAAATTACTATACACCCGCATGGGCCCCGACACTACGCTGAATGCTTAAATTCAAGTCTTCGAGGAGGTTGCTTCGTTAGTTTAGATTGTCCGTTAACAAAACCTAAAACCTATAATAAGAAGTTTCAAACCAATAAATATCTCAGAAATTGATTCGCCAAAAGACAAGTAGATCTAATCCTTCAATTAAATGAATATTGCGATCTAAAGTCTTAAACATATCATAATTAATCAATTTTAAAACTATTTAAATGTAATTCTATCATTAAAAACATAAAATCAAATTCAATCCATCCACCTTCCGCAACTATTTGACAAATTAGAAAATTTCACAAATAACGCCAAATCAAGTTGCTCGCATGTTTCACTCAATCAATCTCATACTAAGAAGCGACGCCAGATCCTCCGACTCGGTTTGCCAAGAGCCCACGATGAAGTTAGCTACCGTAGTCTTCCGACGGGTGACGGCCCCGACTCATTATATTACGACGATCAGACCGTATGCCTCCAATGCCTCCTTCGAAGGAATCATGATATACTGATAGACAAAACCTCACAAGTAGACTTAAATCTATCTTCTGACAAACATCACCCCGTGATCTACAAGCGATTTTGGGACGACGAATCACGTAATAAGGATCATTCGATCGCCGGTCGACTACCTCCTCCGACTAAGTAGACTACACACCACGACGATGAAGAAATCTAAATCGCACGCCATCATTCCCCAACCCTCCGGTTTAAGCCGAAATGATAAATTTCATAAATCTTAAATTCTAAAACTCTACACGTTGCTACTATACGCCACGATTAAACCATCTAACGACTAAATTTTAATCGAAAGTTCTCTCACTTATCGAGAGGTAAATTATAGTTTACATTGAAACCCGAATCAGATTTAAAGTCCTCACCAAATGAGGAACTAAATCTCTGTAAGTTCTTATCTACTATTCTATCTGCCTTTCTCAAAATTACACCATTAAAACACTCTTTTCATCGAAGCAAATTTTCAGAGTCCACAACATAATTTTGCAAAAAATAAAAAAAATGCAAACTCACTAAAATTTACTATTTATTTAGTAACACTGAAAGAAACAGCTACCTTCTTAACTTAGCTGGTGATTTAACCTAATATTCAGTGTGTTTATAAAGCTGAAAATTTAAAATCAGCAAATATAGCTCACAAAGAATTTCCAACTCTACTAGCAATTATATGAAGCTAATGTTTTCTGATTTACTTTCCAAAATTCTGATCATAGATCAAATGGAAAACTATGTAGCTTTAAAGTCATATCATGAACCAATCACTACGGCTTACAGAAATAGTAAAAGTCCACAAAAAATTATTACAGGAACTCACATATTTCATCATCAAAACGACTATTCTGAAGCCGCTGACCATCTAAATTCGCGAATCCAGAAGCAGGGTTTCCGGTGATAGGCGCTCCTTTCTTAGCAGAACCCTGCAAAGATTTGCAGTTCTGAACTTTTCGGATTTGGGCAAAGCGTCCTGGAATATACCTGACAGGACCTGAAGAACTATAGCTCTTCCTTGCCCTAGAGTTTCAAGCATGAACAGAAAATTTAACAGAAAGAAATCAGCAGAAAACTTCTCCATTTGTTCAGAGAAAGTAGGTAAAAAAAATAGAAGACTAACAGCATGGGAGAACTGGAAAGACAGATCACTTACAGCATTGAGACCGGAAAGAGATGGGATTCAATACCCTGATAAATGTGAAGAATTCTATTTGTGGCAAAATTCGCCATTTGCAAACTCCAAAACGCGATTAATTTTCCCTTCAAGAAATTGCACCGATGGATATATATTTTATAAACCCTTGCCAGTATGTTTAGAACTGAGCAGGATTCAAGCAGAACTGAAGCTAAACCCAGCTGAACGGTCTTAATAAATTAAAGTGAAATGCAGAATCGTAAAACCCTTGTCACCTCCATTTTTCCTTGAATCCCGGATTTCGTGAATCCCATTGGCAGGCGGCTTTACGGGATTTATACAAACTGAGGCGCACGAAGGGGAGGTGGAACAAAGACGAGGTTACTTTGCGATGTCTCGCTTCTCTTCCCCCGTGGATGGTTTCGAGTATGAGTTGAACGGAAGGGGGGGAGAAAGACGAGGATATTGGACCAAAATCCCGTTGGTGCCTTCGCTAGCGAGCTCCTGTCGCCACGGTTCCGCGCTTCGGGTAGAAGAAGACAGGAGGGGCAGAGGATGGATTAATTAAAAATGGGGCTTTTTACATTCACTATCATCTTATTCTTACATATTTACAAATTAATCATCTTTTAACATCAAAATTTTAAATTGACATTCAAATATTGAAATTCATAACAAAAGCCCAACACATATTTTTCATTTTCGTAAAATTCATAACGATTTGATTCGTGGCATGCGCAAATACATGCATAAAATCTAGCTAACTAGGTTGAAATTATAAAAATTTTAAGGGGGATTTATATACATATCACGTCAAACATCATTATTTACATATTTAACACCTAAACTTACTATTTTACAATTTTAACACCTAAAACATTCTAACACAACAATATTACCGCTTTCCGTCTCTCCGCCTAACTATTCATTTCTTCCCAACACTCCCGCTACTTAAGCTGCCTCTTCCCTCGAGCTCAGTGCCACAAGCACCCTAAAATCTTACGACGCAGAAAATTACCACAAGTTCGAGCTACCATGGTACCGAAAGACGCACGCTCTAGCGAAAATACTATTATGATAGAGGTAATCAAATCGTAGCATTCTTCAATGAAAATAGAAATAAGTTAACGTTGGAATTTTTTTTTTGGGGGTAAAATATCTGCATTTTTAAAAATAAATTTCTCTGAAAATTTTAAATGTATTTAGGATGCAGTGGAAAAGTTTAAATGGTATCAAAATCTTTAATTTGAGAATAGTAGCTTATTCATAATTTTAGAGGATTAGTCCCAAAATCAACAGTTTTCTTAGGATTGACATAACATATCACACATTTTATATAAATCAATTCATGTATAATATTAATTTTTTTTATTATTATAGTTTTTTTCTTGCAAAATATCTGCATTTTTAAGAAAAATTCTCTTAAATTTTGTTCTACGGCTTCTGATACTTGTTTTTCCTAGTTGTTCTACAGCTTATGATACTTATTTTTCTTGTTGTTTGTTTTTTTTGCTGTTATGCTACTTATTCCATTGTAACTGGATGACATTTCTTCTGCTTGCTATTGAATTTTGTTGATTTTTTTTTGTTGACTTTGATTTCTTTAGTATTTGATTTAAGCGTCATCAAGTTATGAAGTAGGGTAAAAAGAGTGAGCCGCGGTATGTGTTCAAGCTTGAGCTTGTTTAATATTATCGAGTTAGACACTTCTTAGTAAACTAAGCATCACTTCAGCCCTCCAAAATTCATGATCCCAACAAGCACAATACATGGATCATCTCTCTATAAAATATTATACACAAATATTTGTTTCATTGAGAAAGTTGTGTCTATAAAGCTTTCTTCTGTAACCTTAGAATCATACACTAAGAACAAAAGCTAATGCTGCCATTAACTGTGCTTTACCATAAAAAGTTTGTTTGTTGCAAAACATTTAAAACAACAGAATAACAGTCTTAATAATTAGACTATGGCTCCATTTTTCGGTTCATCCGGAAGCCTCCAATGTGCATCATTACAGAATACATATCTATGAATGTATCTTCACAAGAAAGAATACTCTCTATCGACTAAAACAATTCTTAGGTTAGCCCTCGACATCTCTCGTGGAATGGAATACCTTCATTCAGAAGGTGTGATCCACAGGGACTTAAAGTCTCATAATTTCTTTGCTTAATGAAATGAGGATCAAAGTTGCGACTTTGGCACCTCTTGAGACTCATTTCGAGATTCCAAAGGTAATATGGGAACTTATTGGATGGCACCGAAGATGATCAAGGAGAAGCCTTATACTCGAAAGGTTGATGTTTACAGCTTTGGAATGGTGCTGTGGGAGCTTACAACAGCACTTGTTCCATTCCAAGGGATGACTCCTGTGCAGGTTGCTTATGCTGCTTCAGAGAAGGTACTTTGTGGTTCATTATTTTTTTAATTTTTTTTTCTTATTATAATTCTATAGTATTATTTATATATTTCTACGATTTTGCTCGTTCAATGAGTTTTACTCTTTATCTTGATACTCCCTTGTTTCCTTGTTGTTTACTGTATCAATTTATTTGTACAATTTGGATCCCAACTGAAGTATTTGTCCTTTCAGATCAATAAGTTAACTTTTGTGCTGATGCCAGACCTCATCTGCTCCAATTAATAAATACATATAATGTTTGCTGTACTCCTATCAATATGAAACCAAAGACGAGTTTCAGTAATGGGGCATGTGGAACCCAAGTAACATGCAGAAATCTTTTAACTCATGTGCAGAATTTTCATTCAATGTCTCAGATCTGTGTGCTTTGTTATCTAATTAATTTTTTTTTCCATTGAAAAATACTTAGCAAGGAGTTCGAAGATCTGTCTATCAAAGCAAAATCAAGGTTTAGCGTCTCACTTAGGGGCCTTTCCCACCATGTGCTTGGAGAAATGGGCGGAACACAGATGCTTGTGCTCGGAAGGTGATTGTTGAATATGCTCAACAGACTGGAGGGGGAAGCTTCAGCTCAACCTATGTTGCAGGAAAAGCTGTGTTGGTGCTTGATCTGCTTCAATAAACTCAAAACTCCATTTATTTATTCCCTATGAAATGTTGAGGAATGCTGTGGAACTTCGTATGTAAATGTTGGAACTTCGTATGTAAATATTGGAACTTCGTATGTAAATAATTGGTACTTCGTATGTAAATGCTTCAATAAACTCAAAACTGTGTTGATGCTTGTTGGAACTTCGTATGTAAATGTTCCTGTTTTGCACTTATTTTATATAAAACATGAAATAAAATTTTTTCAGAAATGTTGGTGAATGCTGTGGAACTTCGTATGTAAATGTTGGTGATTATTGATATATTGTTAGTTTGTTTGTCATTTTTCATTAAGAATTCAGTTATTCTTTCAGAAATGATTGCCTTGAGATTCTCTCTATAAGAGAACTTGCCTTGGGTGATCATCTTCTTTTTAGAAATCGTAGTAGATAATTGAAACTTGGCCAACTTATTGCGAAAATAATAAAGCAATGATAGTTTATAAGGTCACACCTAAGTTCACACCTTGCAAAATAATAAAGCAAAGCATTAACATAAATTTTAACATAAATTGGGAACATTGGACGATGCCACGACAATCGATCTAAATCACACATACATATTGACACTTCTTAGTACCACACACTTCACCCACACATATTACGATAAACAACTAAAAAGTACAGTAGAACAATAACAACAACTCCAACAAAAAATTTCATAAGAGTTAATATGAGCTCGAACTTCATTCTGACCATCTCATCATGAGCTCATAACAGACGAAGCACATCATGTATTGAAGGTTCAACTTCATCTACCCAATTGAAAAAACCGCAATCATCTTGTGTTCTGTTCTTGGAGTTGCTTGCTGATGACTTGGTTCAAGACATGAATTGCAAAACAAAGCAAATTTTCCAGTTCTTGCAGTTTCAAAAAACCCTGAAAATAATTAAACATCTATAAACAACTTAATAGAAAAATAGTATCCCATAAATAGGAGCAAAATAAAAGCGACCCGGTCATACATAAACACACCTTTGCATTTCTCAAGGAACATGAAAATCTGAAGGATGCTTTTTGTTGCTACCAGCATGAATCTCAAATAGATATGCTGAAACAACCTAAAATACCATCAACAATGTTGAGAAACAACTTGGCCTCCAAAACATGAAAATCAACTAATGCAGATGTTGAATTAACATAGCGACTCTTTTCCTTGGCATAAGGTGCGAGCACAATAATCCATTTCGCTTATTACACCCGCAAGGCATTACGCAGTAGCTCAACACATAACAACCCCAATCAAGCTATAGTGATGCACAAGACCTAAAGGTGGAAACTCTTATGTGTGAATGGAAAAACTTATCGTTTCTGTTCTAACATTAGACTACAGCATACCTTACCAGTGCATGAAATGTACTTCACAGGCAATCCCTCGAGCAATCCAGTATTTAGGAGTTCTCTCACATTAGACGGGAACTTTGTCAGCGTTATCTTCTTTGACATCTTCAATTCCATCTTCTTCTTTGACGGTGAGCTTAGATTCTCACTGAGAGCATCATTATCCCCTTTTGAATCTTCTGATTCACCAAAACTGACGTTAGTGACTGTAGAACCATGTGCAACTGCAGATTCTTCAATTGCAGTCGTAAGTGAAGACCATGTAAACCTCCTTCTAGGTGACAATGTGGGTTTCTCCAATGGAGAAACATCGTAAATCTCATTATCCTCATCGACTTCTGAAATTATAGTTACAGATACAGAACCCTCATGTTCAGCTTTTATTGACTCATCCAGCTGGCCATTCTCAAAATCTAGTCCGCAATTGTCAACAAGTATTGGGATTTCCACCAAGTTCTGCTGAATTGTAAGAGGAATTTCAGCTACAGTCATTACGTTCCCTTGGTTCTCTTGCTCAATTGAAAAAGAAGTTGGAGCAGTAGGAGACATTGACTTTGAGGTTGACCTAGTGAATGTCCTTGTTGGGTTTACTTCCGCTGGAATCTCTTCCCCGCTCAATTCTAGAATAGGTATAAACTTCAAAGCTGACTGAGTGAACCTCCTTATTGGTTTCTCTGCCAATCCGTTGATAATCTTGGATCCATTGTTGCCATCTAACACTTTTGATTGCTCAACCATCGATCCATTCTCCAATGGACTCTTGCTTCTACGCTATTAATTCTAATGGAAGGCCACCTTCGCATCCGTAAGATTTTAGGGTGCGCGCTACGATCGAGGGAAGACTCGCGGCCAGAACGGAGGCAAAGCGCGAAGTGTTGGGAAGAAACGAATAGTTACGGGGAGACACGGAAAGTGGTAATATTGTTGTGTTAGAATGTTTTAGGTGTTAAAATTGTAAAATAGTAAGTTTAGGTGTTAAATATATAAATAATGATGTTTGATGTGGTATGTATGTAAATCCCCCAAATTAAAGCATTCTTTAGACTAATATGCTTATGTCACAATGAGTGACTATTTAATAAAGTTAAGTGACAGTATGACATAGAAAGAACATATGTTTCAAGTTTGGATAGAACACATTGTTGAAATTCATCCATAATTTTCTAGTTATCCTCCATAGTTATAGAGTTTAGAGCCTAAATATAATCACTTTAAGATGTTGTCATTTGTTTATTTTAGTGCAATTGGGGAAGTTATTATTTAATTATGTGTGTCATTACTAAATGATTAGTTTTGATCTTTCTTTGTACTAGAAATATTAATCACATTGTCTTATATTTAGTTTATGAAGAAGTTGACATGCCAACATTTTGTTAATGTTTTAATAACTTGATATACTTATTTTATGTATTTACCACCCAATGACAAGAATGCCTTAAGAGCATGATACATATTATTATATGTAATATAATCTACAATTTTGTTGAGCTAAATGTTGCAATTAATGAGTTGATGATACATGCTTACAATTACTTTAGGCTACATTTAAAACTCTTATGTTGTTGCAAGACATTGTTGTATATCATAACATGCTTAGTGACATTAAGAACACACTAACAAAGCAACTTGGGATTTTCTTAAAGACTTTGTACATACCCTCAATTACAAACAAATATGTAAAATTTTCAACATTCATTATATGCAAACAAAGACATTCCACATTCTTCTTTCTTGAGGTTTTGAAACAACTCTCAGTAAAGGTATGTTTGACACAACTGCAGTTATTTGAAAAAATAGTGATAGAGATACTGCAAAAGAATATATTTTTAGGAAACTGCAGTAGGGCCTATAAATTTTTTTTTTTCAAAAAATCAAATCAGAGCTTTCTCCGCATGGAGCCAAGTTAGGTTGGAAAGCGCAGCTTTCTAGCCTTAGATTCTTCAAAATACAAGCAGAACGCAATGCCCCTAGAGGCACTGTGAAGTGATGTGGCACTACACCACATCGCACCGCCACTGTCGCGCAAAACACACCCTAAGATTCATATAAAAAGAACGTCTAAAGTAGATGATTCATTCCTCACACCTACTCTTGGCTAAAACTACCACATTTATATTTATAATTTCTTTCCCAAA
The DNA here is from genome assembly GCA_021442155.1 of Cymbidium sinense. NCBI lineage: Eukaryota > Viridiplantae > Streptophyta > Magnoliopsida > Asparagales > Orchidaceae > Cymbidium > Cymbidium sinense. Next base: position 113,812,996 of record CM038220.1, on the reverse strand, counting down.
AAAAGTTATTTATAACTTCTAAGCACCTAAATTTATATCAGAATATTCACATAAAAATAATAATATTTCAAAACTATATATTATACCTTTCATCAGTATAAAACTTAAAGTCTTAGATCCATTTTGAGATACGTGTAATACATAAATGATTACTTAATATTTCATTAATTATAGAGTAAATCTAAGAGCTTTGAGACAAATATATCTCGATATAATTTTTTCTAGTAATATAATTCGAATAATCTCTGAAAACAAACATTATGGAAGATGTACTTTATTAGCGCTGATTCTCATAAATAGTATAATTGTTATGAGCCAAATTATAATCTTAGAAAATAAAAAAATTAATATATTTTTTTATTTTTTTTAGAATGTAGAATTGGAGATACATAGATGCATTATCTCCCCACTATTTATCTTTGAAAATTGCAAATTATTTATGAATTAAGGATTAAATTAGTCCTCCAACTTAGGGGTGTCAATTCATCGATCGCCGATTTGACGAATTGACCCAACCCGAACGCGACCCGTTTATTAAACGGGTCAAAAACTTCAACCTGAACTCAACCCGACTTCAACCCGATTGATCCGACATGACCCGAATGATCTATTTATATATGTATTTTAAGTCAAAATCGAGTCAAACTTGAGTCAATTTCGAATTCGTGGGTAAAAATCGGGTCAATTTCAAATCAAAATCAAGTTGACGGGTTAAAATTGAGTCAATTTTGAGTTGGTGGGTCAACCCGAACCTGACCCGAAATATCAAACGTGTCAACTTCAACCCGAACTCGACCCGAAAATTATTTGGGTCAACACAAACCCGGATTTTTCGAGTCGTGTTTATGTTTGATCAATTTTGACACCTACTCGAGCTATTTATGAACATCAAAATAATCCTAAATTAAATAAAATGACCAATTTAGTCACTTAATTATTTGAATTGATCATACCATTTGGATTTAGATGAAAATTAATAGACATACAATAAAAGGTAGGGTAATATTAAAATTATAAAATATGGTAACATGATAATGATGATAATATATTTTTAAATAGTCAAAGAATTAAATTGATTTTTTTATTTTATTTAGAACTATTTTGATCTTTGTTAAATAATAGGGGATCAATTTAGTCTTTAACTAAATTATTTATTTAAATGTTTGTTCATTTACGTCTTCGGAAAGAGTTTTTCAGTTGTAATTTCTTAAACTGACTCTATAATAAATAATTGACTTTTTTTTAAAGGTTTATATGACCTTCTATTCAGTAATTTAAAATAAGAATTTTTTTTCTTGGTCAAGCCAAGGTTCTGTAGATTATGGAATAGTGAATGCGACCAATAATAGCAACAATAATAATAATAATTATTGTATGCTAGAAAACTAGTTGCGCTAGAGTAAAAGTTTACGCCTTAGCCTTGTTGCAAAATCCAATACACACACAGGTATTTAAAGAGTGAACAAGAAAACTCTAGAAATTTTAACATGAAAAACCTCGAAAAGAGGGAAAAAATCACGGGGCCTAGCCCAATAAAAGCTTCCACTATATATTTGTTTTGGAGTACAAGATCTTCCCGATAACGGGATTACAGGATTGTATATGAGAAGGACTGACATTGAGAATCCCAAAATCAGACAACAACAGCTATATAGTCACGCTCAGTTGTAGTAGTGGAAGATGATGGTAGAACAACCATACACGATGAAGGTCATGATGGTGACCGACGGAGATTGACGGCAAGGATCAGCGGCCGGCCGTGGTGGTTGACAACCGTCGAGTGGTGGCACGATTGTGCTTGGAAGATTTTCAAGCTTTAGAGTTCTCTCCTCTCTCTTGCTTGGCCTCCCTCTTATGAAGAATGAGGGGCTATTTATAGATTGGAGGAGTGATGTCTCTGTAAATACATGCAAAATCCGAATCACTTCTCTCCATTTGACGACTCAAAATGATTTCTTTGATCATATAATATATTTTGTGTATTTGAATGCTCAAACGAAGTCGGAATTATGAGATCTTGGGCTTGTTAGATTCGGCTCATCAAGACGCTCGATTTGACTATAAACACTCAATGTTTAAAAGCTATTTATGGATTTAACTGATATCCCAAAAGTTTCTAATGATATTTTAAGTGCTTGATCTCGACCAGTTTCAACTTAGGATCAATTTGCTTTTGACATCAATATTTGTACTTCGACTAGTGATATTTTTAGCGTCATATCAGTTGCCCCCTATTTTTGGATGACATTGTCTCGATCATCCAAAAATAAATATGCTAAATACTTGAAAATAACAAATTCTTCAACGAAATTTGCGGGTCCATTAACCATACATTTTGAGAGAACAGATTTTCATGCGAGCACAGGATTATGATCGCGTGTGGGTCGCGGATATGTGGGTACTGGTGTAAGATTTGGTTATGGACCCATCCGTACTAAGGCCATGGCGCGACGCTGGTTCAGCGGCGGGTCGCGGCCATGGCGAAGCGGCATCATAGCGCGCTGGTAGATGGCTGTGAGCGCTAAATGGGTCGACAGGTCGCGCGAGCCTATCAGATCGTATGGGCGAGGCCGGGCGTCTTGGGGCTAGACCACGGGTTGAATGAGGGCGAGCGAGCGGCCACGCACGTAGCGCCTGTATGGGTCCCGACTGCTAAAATGCCCGTTTGGCCGTTTACCGCTTTGAGTGCTTTGAACAGCGGGTTTTAGTAATTTTGACCTTTTGCCTTATAGGGGTTTATAAAACCCCCCTAGGAGGGAGAAGGCACACTCTTCATATACTTGAGTGTCCCTCTTCTTCTTAAGAGGAGGTCGTTCGAAGGCGATCAAGACCCGTAGTTCATACGGAGAGGCTCTGATTTTCTCTCGAAAGAGGCATCAACTGCCCTTGTTAGACCGACCGGGTTTGGAGGCGATCAAGGCCCGTAGTTCATACGACAAGGCTCCAGTTTTTCCTCGAAAGAGGCGTTAACTGCCCTTGTCGAATCGACCGGATTTGGAGGCGATCAAGGCCCGTAGTTCATACAGCGAGGCTCCGGTTCTCCCTCGAAAGAGGCATCAACTGCCCTTGTCGGACCGATTAGGTTCGGAGGCGATCAAGACTGTAGTTTATAAGGCGAGGCTCCGATTTTCCCTCGAAAGAGGAGTCAACTGCCCTTGTCGGACCAACCGGGTTTGGAGGCGATCAAGGCCTGTAGTTCATACGGCGAGGTTCCGGTTCTCCCTCGAAATAGGCGTCAACTGCCATTGTCGGACCGACCGAGTTTGGAGGTGATTAAGGCCCGTAGTTCATACGGCGAGGTTCCGATTTTCCCTCAAAAGAGGCGTTAACTGCCCTTGTCGGATCGACTGGGTTTGAAGGTGATGATCGATGATAACCACGCGAAGACGGCGTAACGCCGACGGGCGGGATGACCGCGACGGCTGGTGGTGACCGCGAGATGGCCGAATGCGATGGTGGTGACCGAGGAGATTGCGGCCGACGCAGTGGTTGGCGCGAGGGGGTCGAGCAAGAACAGCGATGGTAGTGGTGGTGACCGGCGTCAGAATCGGCGAGATGACCGCGGACGATGGTGGTAAGAAGATTGCTGGAGATGGTCGGCGGACCGCGACGTAGTAGCAGACCAGAATCTGGTTGGCTACCGACGGGTGGTCGGCACGAATCGCGATAATCGACGATACCATCGCCGATACTGGGGATGACACGATATGGTAGCATAATGAGATAGCGAGATGGTCGGCGACGATTGGTGGTCGATGGGGGTGAACGGAGATGGTCGATAGGATACAGCCGGCGATCCTGGGATGACCGAAATAATGGTGACCAAATGAGATTCGGCGATGGTCTGGCGTGACTGCGACGGTAGTCGGCGGCGGTGACCGGCGACAGTGATGATTTTTGACCTATCCGAGGTTGTTTGTCAGAGTGTTACCCGATGACGTTAACCTGTGTGGAAGAGGTTGAATTGAATCCATTGAGAATTTTGACCAATCTGAGATTGTTTGTCAGAGTGTTACTCGATGACGTTAACCTGTGTGGAAGAGGCAGTGGAAAGTACACCAAGGACCTTTTGACCTATCCTAGGTTGTTTGTCAGAGTCTTTGCTCGATGACGTTAACCTGTGTGGAAGATGTTGAATTGAATCCACTGAGGATTTTTGACATATCTGAGGTTGTTTGTCTGGGTGTTACCCGATGACTTTAACCTGTATGGAAGAGGTCGAACTGAATCTGCTAAGGATTTTTGACCTATCCGAGGTTGTTTGACAGAGTATTACTTGATGATGTTAACATGTACGGAAAAGGTCGCGGGAAGTCCACCAAAGACCTTTTGACCTATCCCAGTTGTCGAGTCTTTGCTCGATGGCGCTTGTATGGAAGAGGTCGAATTGAATCCGAGGATTTTGACCTATCCGGGTTTTGTCGAGTCTTTGCTTGATGACGCGTTAACTCGCATGGAGTAGGTGCAAAGTTTTGATCTATCCGAGGTTGTTTGTCTGAGTCTTTGCTCGACGACCTTAACATGTATGGAAGAGATCGAATTGAATCCGTTGAGGATTTTTGATCCATCCGAGGTTGTTTGTTAAAGTATTACTTGATGACGTTAACCTGTATGGAAGAGATCAAATTGAATCCGCTGAGGATTTTTGACCCATCCTAGGTTGTTTGTCAAAGTATTACTTGATGACGTTAACCTGTGTGAAAGAGGTCGAATCAAAACATCCGTTTGTGGTTGTAGCCAAAGTTGCTCCTTAACCTTGGTCTTTTTCATTGGTATTGCTGACTTGCTTCTCTAACTGAGAATCAATTAGATATACATAATATTAATTTGGATAATCTTTTGAGATTAAGAGTTACCCCCTAGTTTCCGACAAAATCTGAAGGAATGAAGTTTGATGAATCTTCATTCCTCATGCCAAAAGCTTGAAATGCTCCACCTCGATGGTGGTTTTGATCTTGTTGGAAAACTTGGTCACATACAAGATGAAATAATGAGAATCGCTTTCCACAGGGCGCCAAACTGTGCTAGAAAATCAGTTGCGGTAGAGTAAAAGTTTACGCCTTAGCCTTGTTGTGAAATCCAGCACACACAGGTATTTAAAGAGTGAACAAGAAAACTCTAGAAATTTTAACGTGAAAAATCTCGAAAAGAGGGAAAAACCACGGGGCCTAGCCCAGTAAAAAGCTTCCACTATATATTTGTTTTAGAGTACAAGATCTTCCTGATAACGGGATTACATGATTGTATATGAGAAGGGCTGACAATGGGAATCCCAAAATCAAACAACAACAGCTATATAGTAACGTTCAGGTTGTAGTAGTTGCTAGTGGTAGCAGATGATGATGAACAGCGGGGAACAGCCACTAACGATGAAGGTCGTCAGGATGGTGACCGACGGAGATTGACGACGGCAAGGATCATCGGTGGCGGCTGAAGGCAGTGGTTGACAACCGTCGAGTGGTGGCACGATTGTGCTTGGAGGATTTTCAAGCTTTAGAGTTCTCTCCTGTCTCTTGGTTGGCCTCCCTCATATGAAGAATGAGAGACTATTTATATATTGGAGTACTGACGTCTCTGTAAATACATGCAAAATCCGAATCACTCCTCTCAATCGGATGGCTCAAAATGATTCTTTTGATCATATAATGTATTTTGTGTATTTGAATGCTCAAACGAAGTCAGAATTATGAGATACTGGGTTTGTTAGATTCGGCTCATCAAGACGCTCGATTTGACTATAAACACTCCATGTTTAAGAGTTATTTATGGATTTAACTGATATCCCAAAGTTTTCAATGATATTTTAAGTGCTTGATCTCGATCAGTTTCAACTTAGGATCAACTTGCTTTTGATTAGGGGTGTAAACGAGCCGAGTTTGAGCGAACAGAACTCTTGTTCGTGTTCGGCTCGTTTGAAAATTGCTTTGTTCGTGTTCGACTCGTGTTCGAAATTAGCTCAAAATGCAATAACCGAAAAATTTGTATGAAGGAGGATTCGAACCTGGGTCAATCTTTTGCATAATAAAAGTTCTAACCACCAAGCTATTGTGATAAATAATTGTGTTCGTATAATAATAATAATAATAATAATAATAATAATAATAATAATAATAATAATAATAATAATAATAATAATAATAATAATAATAATAATAATAATAATAATAATAATAATAATAATAATAATAATAATAATAATAATAATAATAATAATAATAATAATAATAATAATAATAATAATAATAATAATAATAATAATAATAATAATATAATTTTTTATTTCGAGAAATCGAAATAACAACGATCGAACAAATGATTGTTCAGCCCGTTATATATCGAGCTTGAAATATATTTTGTGTTATTAGCTACTGAACGAATAGTAACAAGAGAGTTGTCAGAACAAGCTTTTTGACAACCCTACTTTTGTCATCAAGATTCGTACTTCGACTAGTGATATTTTTAGTGTCATATCAATAATAATAATATTAATAATATTTTTATATGTATTTTCATACAACATGTAAGTAGTTATATTCAATTAAAGTTTGATTATAGTTCAAATATAATTTCAAAAAATTAATAAATAAATTTGAAAAAATTTTAAAATGCATGTGACATTCAAATTTTGTTCTCATTTGATAAAATAAATAAATAAATTATAGTGCCTTTTTTTTAAAAAAAAACTTAGGTGCCATTTAGGATCATTTTTATTTTTCATATTTTATATTTTTATTTTATTCTATTATAAATAAATTATAGTACCTTGGTGTATGTTTTTTGCTCATGACATGCTTCTTGTTGATAAGACTAGAGAGGGAGTCCAAGAGAAACTTGAATTATGGATGTTAACATTAGAGTCTAAAAGTAAGTAGATCTAAACCGAATATCCTGAGTGTAATTTTAGTTGTAGAAGTTCTAGTGATAATGTTGTGATATTAGATGAACAAGTCATATTAATAAGAGTGAGTGATTCAGATATTTAGGCTCTATTGTTCAAAATGATAGTGAAATAGATGGAGATGTTATTAGTAGAATTCAAGTTGGATGGTTGAAGTGGAGGAATGCATCTGGCCTTTTGTGTGATAGAAAAGTTCCACTTAAACTTAAGGGAAAATTTTATAAGATGGTGGTAAGACCTGCAATAACTTATGGTGCAGAATGTTGGCCAATAAAAGAGAAGCATAAGACTAAGTTACTGAGATGAGGATGCTCGTGGATGAGTGACTTTACTCTTAGAGATAAAATGTGAAATGAGTATGTTGGAAAAAAAGTTGGAGTAGCTCAGTGATAATATTACACGATGATGGTTTGGTCACATAAAGCGTCGTCGTAGACCCAGAGAGAGTAGATGCATTAGATTAGTCTTATGTTAAGAAAGGCGAGTAGACCTAAAAGACTTGGTTAAGATGTTTAAAAAATGACCTTAGTACTTGAATTAAATGAGAATTTGACACATAATAGGATACAATGAAGATGAAGGATTCATATAGCAACACTTAGTAGGATAAAGGCTTGTTGTTGTTGTTGTTGTGTATATATATATATATATATATATATATATATATATATATATATATATATATATATATATATATATCATATATATAAAAAAACAATCAGTATTTCTAGATTTAGGTCTTCTTTTAATAAATATATTTGTCAATTTAAAATATCTCAATCCGATCATGAATCTCTTAAAATAGATCACCTTCCAGATTTTCAGCATTGGATGATAGAGAACAGAGAAGTGAAAAAGATGATGGAGATCAAAGAAGCTGATCATATGGCGACGTTTTCAAAGCCCAAAGAGTTGTGCCAATACTTTAATGAAAACTATTTGCAACTATGCAAAGCGATCAATACATCGTCTCTAAGTCTCTTCTGTTTTTGGGAGAAAGCATAAATATTGGCTATTATTATATTTTAAATGCTTGTTTATTTGTGTGCAACTGTGTCTCTGAGGTAATGGAGATCAATGAAGCTGATCATATGACAATGCCTTAGTAGCCCAAAGAGTTGTGCCAATGCCTTAACAAAAACTATCTACAACTATGCTAAGCGATCAATACAACGTCTATGAGTCTCTTCTGTTTTAGTCATAAAGAAAGCATAAATATTGTGCCATTATTATATTTTAAATGCTTAGTTTATTTGTGTGCCACTGTCTCTGAGTCTCTACGTCTCTGCATCTCTGAGGTGATGGAGATCAAAGGAGCTGATCATATGGCTATGCCTTCGAAGCCCAAAGAGCTATGCCAATGCCTTAACAAAAACTATCTGCAACCATGCTAAGCGATCAATACAACGTCTCTGAATCTCTTCTGTTTTAGGGAGAAAGAAAGCATAAATATTGGGTCATTATTATATTTTAAATGCTTAGTTTATTTGTGTGCCACTGTGTCTCTGAGTCTCTGCATCTCTGAGGTGATGGAGATCAAAGAAGCTGATCATATGGCGATGCCTTTGAAGCCTAAAGAGCTATGTCAATGCCTTAACAAAAACTATCTACAACTATGCAAAGCGATCAATACAGCGTCTCTAAGTCTCTTTTGTTTTTGGGAGAAAGCATAAATATTTGGCTATTATTATATTTTAAATGCTTGTTTATTTGTGTGCCACTGTGTCTCTGCGTCTCTGAGGTGATGGAGATCAAAGAAGCTGATCATATGACGATGCTTTTGAAGCCCAAAGAGCAGTGTCAATGCCTTAACAAAAACTATCTGCAACTATGCAAAGCAAAACAAATCTGAAGTCTCTTTTGTTTTTGGGAGAAAGCATAAATATTGGGCTATTATTATATTTTAAATGCTTGTTTATTTTGTGTGCAACTGTGTCTCTGCGTCTCTGAGGTGATGGAGATCAAAGAAGTTGATCATATGACGATGCCTTTGAAGCCCAAAGAGCAATGTCAATGCCTTAACTAAAACTATATACAACTATGCTAAGCAATCAATGCAACGTCTTTGAGTCTCTACTATTTTAAGGAGAAAGAAAGCATAAATATTAGGCCATTATTATATTTTAAATGCTTAGTTTATTTGTGTGCCACGGTGTCTCTGAGTCTCTACATCTCTGCATCTATGAGGTGATGGAGATCAAAGAAGCTGATCATATGACGATGCTTTCGAAGCCCAAAGAGCTATGCCTGCCTTACAAAAAGTATCTGCAACTATGCAAAGAGATCAATACAGCGTCTTTGAGTCTCTTCTGTTTTAGGGAGAAAGAAAGAATAAATATTGGGTCATTATTATATTTTAAATGGTTGTTTATTTGTGTGCCACTGTAGATTTCGGCCTTCTCTCTACAATTTCATGAGGAGAATGATAGAATATATATATATATCACACAAATCTTATATATTTAAGAGCTCAACAAACTTTTATTTTATTATGAGATAAAGCAAAGAAACACTTTCAATAACTCTCACATTTTTATTTAAAGCTTATTAGGTTCAAAGATGGCATCTTTCCACATATTCTGGCTTCGTTACTAGAAGAGCTCGATTCCGAATTACAAACGATCTTTACACACGGATTAACTATTGACAAGAGCATTGACAGATGCAGCCCAAACAGTATATATATATATGTATATATATATATATATATATATATATATATATATATATATATATATATATATATATATATATATATATATATATATATATATATATATATTATAAAAACAAATTTGAAAGAAAACTATTATAATATTTATATAAAAAATAAGGGGCCCTTAAGTACATAGCACATAAATTATATATATTTATATACATAATATTTAAATTTTTTATATTTATTTAAATAGTAATTAATGTTTTATTATTATAACAAAAATAGAATTATCATTATTTTCTTTTAAAGTGAAAGGTATCTTTTTAGATATTAAAATTGTGATATTTTAATAAATATGAAACTTTAAGTATTATATATGTAAATAATAAAAATTATGTGCTATATATATAAATTTCTCAAAAAAATAATAATATTTTAAAGTTATATTAAAATAAAAATATTACTTAATTTTCTTCAGTATAAAACTCAAAACTCTTAGATCTATTTTTAGATAAGTTTAATACATAGGTAATTAATATTATACTAGCCACAAAATAGATCTAAGCAAGGACAAGGGCTTTGATGATTTTTAAAAAATTACACATGTAACATATAATTTTTATGTATTTACATATTTTACATCTAAAATTTTTATATTTACAAAAATAATATTTTTCTTATACTTAAAAAAAAGTGTATTTTACTTAAAAAATAATGATAGTGCTATATGATGTAATAATAAAGATTTAGATATTTTATAAGTAAATATCAAAGTATAAGTATTAGATATGCAAATATATAAGAATTATATATTATTTATGCAAATGCCCCTTATTGTTCTCTAATCTAGTTTGAATAATCTCTAAAAACAAACCTGGTGGAAGAATTATTTTATTAGAGTCTGTGCTGCCTCTGATAAACAGTATAATTGTTATGAGCGAGAGGAGGAGAAATTGCAAGCTCTTCTTCATTCTTCTTTTATCTCTTCACAAAAAGTAATTTTATTTATTTATTGAGGTGAGTTGGAGATACATAGAAGCATCATCTCGCCCTATTCATACTTGAAAATAGCTTCATAAATAATTATATCAATTCTTTATTTTCTCTCTAAAATAAAGAATTTTTGCACATTCAAGCATTAAAAGATTATTTTTGTAATTTTTTAAATTGACACTCTTGATTAAAAGAATAGGATATGGATAACAGCTAACCTATTCTCTGGGTTTTCTCATCGGAATGGGTAGAAATGTAAATAAATGAGAATCTAGGGTGGTCAATGAAAAAAAAGGAAGAAGTTATTAATCTCTATTCAGTTTTTAATTTGATTTGTAATTATTATTATTTCAAATGTATTGAATAATTGGTTCACCAAAAATTATAATTAATTAAAAAAATTATAATTAGTCCAAATCATTATTTAAATAAATGTTATGGACTTAGCTCTTATTTTATCACATGTAAATAGGGGTGTTCATTATTTGGTTTTAACCAAATAACCAAATCGAACCAAAGTTTTTGAGTAATTTGGTTCGATTTTGAACTTAGTCATTTGGATTTTGGTTTTAATTTATGAAAACTTTGGTTTTTGGATTTTGGATTGCTTTGGTAAATAAAATTTTGGATGGAACCAAATAAATCAAAGTAATTATATGATATATGATATTATTAATTTATATATTATAGGTTTATAGTAAGAATTATAAATATAAATTATTATGCAAATAATTTTTAGATGTAGCGAACTTCGGTTTATCTAAAATCAAACCAAAATAACCGAACCAAATTGTTTTTCGGTTTGTTTGGTCCGATTTGGTTCAATATTTTTAGGAAACCAAAACCAATTGGTTTTAAAAATTTAGCATCCAATCCATCCAAATCAACCAAAAGCACACCCCTACATGTATCGGTTGGATGTGAGGAATTTATGTGAAAGATAAATTAAAATAAATAAATAAATAAATAAATAAAAGAAAGTCAAAGCTAATTATTATAAATTAATATATTTTATCAAAGACATTTTATTTTCATTATTTATTCATTTTTTTAAATTGTATTTCAATTTGAATATTTGTCGTTAGTTATATATTATGACATCCATCGAAGGATTGTGCGACAACGGACAATTCTATATGGGACGCAGCTCTTCCTTCCACGATGAGAACAGTAGAGAACCGGTAAATAGCTTACTTGTTAAACATTTTAGAAATTTTTTATTAAATTTTAAATTTTAATTTTACTATACTTTAGACAGGTTATCACTTTAGGCAGATACAGTACATACAGTATCATACAGTTCGGACCAAATCTTGTTTATCACTTTAGACAGGATATCACATTAGACACCTCACATTCAGCTTGACACTTTCCTTTATCATTTTACCAAAGAGCTTCAATGCTTGTTCCAATATCTATTTATTGACATGGCCATGAATAAGTGTGCAATACAAAACAACATCAGGAACAAAGCCTCTCTTTATCACAGCTCCCAAAACCCCCCAGGCCATATCTTCCATCTATGCTTTTTTGACCTAAATCCATTTATATGAGTTGGTATACATTTTATTCATGTGTTAGTTTTACATAGTTATTAGAACAAGTAGATGTCTTTTTTTTTTTTCTGTTTTGATTTCATTTTGTACTGACAAAAGTATAGTTTCTAGGTATGCATGACGTGGAATAATCTTTTTCTGGAAGTTGCTGTGTTTATGTTGGTTTCATGAGAGCAATTACGTATCGATAGCTCTGCTTTTGACTCATCTAGGATGACTTTTCATTTTCTCGTAGTAGTTTTTCGCTTTCACTTTTAAGCATGATGGGAAAAGTGCACTGACAAGCCTTGTTATTTCTTCCATCTATTTAACATATGAATACCACAACATAAAATCAATAAACCACAAAGTCGATAACCCCAAAGTCAAAAATCACGAAGTTCAGCAAAGATCTTTCAAAAAAATACACTAGTACCTAAAAGAATATAACAAGAACTGAATACAATGGGGTAACCAACTTCAAAAGGTATTTGTGATTATAATATGAGATGAAAGTTTACAAAAAATTCATACATTAGTTAGAACTAAAAGCCACAAAAGCTATGTTGATTGTTTCAAAGGTGTGTAAAAATACATTTAATTTTGCTCTCAAAATTATTACTAACTATTACTCTCTTTAGTTCATTGCCTCAACTTCATCATCATGTTGCCCTCTCCTAACCAGTAGTTTTACCATAATTCCCAAGTCAGCATATGATAGTTCTGAACTGTAAGCATTGATGTCTACATCTGACATCTATGAATTTGATCCATCAAGAGCATTTTTACAGGTCTTCCTGTGATGACCCCAACATCCGTAACGATTACACTTATGAACCCTTTATATTTTTTTTTGTATTTCCATGAAGCTTCTTATTCTTCTCTTCCTTGGCCTCCCCTAGTTCTGAGTGTATTAGGTGCCCCAATCTCAATATCATCATTACATTTTCTCCTGACTCTTTCCCGGTAGAGTTGATATTGCACCATCATAAGCCATAGCATATCTGCAAATGCAATGAGAAATATTAAACTTAGTCAAATCAACTTCAAATCAAGCCAAACTTAGTCAAATCAACTCTACAATCATGAATCCAAATATAAATACAAACTTCAATCTCCAAATCAAAACTCAATTCAAAAATCAAACCCCAAATACATTCATGTTCTTCCTTTGAATATGAAATTGTCAAATGAATCAAAACTCATTTGACTTCAAACCACTTGCAAATGGATTTATATTTCAATCATAAGTCCATATACAAGTTCAATCAAACTCAAATAAAGCTTTAACCAAGCCATTTGACCTACTTAGGATCACATGAATCAAAGTGACCTAAAGTACTCTTATGAGCCAAATTCTAATCCTAACCGATTGAATCAAACTCACCTGTGCCTCTCATCATGATCAACAATCATCTTGAGATGATCAATTATCCAAATTGGGTCAAACCAAGTCAAACCTAAAGGTTGACCAAGTCAACACTTAGTCAAAATGAAACCTAACATAGTCAAAATCCATCATAGGCTAAATTGATTGAAACAATTGATCTAAGTTTATTCATGAACTATGTTTGAACTTGACCAAGTCAACATTTGAGCCTAACCTAGCCCAATTGGCCACTTGACCCATGTTGACCTAACTTGTCCTAAAAAGTCAAAATGTGTCAAAACTTGATCTAGCCAAATTGATTGAAACCAATGAGTCAAGTTCATTCCAAATAACTTGTTGAACTTGACCAAAGCCTCAGTTAGCCAACTAGACCTAACTTAGCCAACTAACCTTGAACCCAACTTAACATAAAGGTCATGTTGAGCCAAATTCAACTTAACCAAAATTGATTTGAAACAAAGATATCAATCCACTTCATATGACTAACCAAACCTAAACCTACCCATGACCTAGCTCAAATAGGTCAAATGGGTCAAATTGGTCAACTTGACCTATTTTACCTAAATGAAGTCGTATGAGCCAAACTCAAAACTAAACCAAATTGAATCAAACCAATGCCACCAAAATATTTCAAATGGTCATATGAACTTGCCCCACCAATTGGTCAACTTGACCCAAGTTGACCCATTTTGACCTATATGGGTCAACATGAGCCAAACCATACCAAATGAACTCCAAATCCAATGAAACTTGGCCAAACCTATTTTCTCAATATACCCAACATATCCAAATTCAAAATCAACCAAATGACCATTCCACCCTAGTCCATAGAACAAATTTTGGTCTAATTCATGTGGAATTTGGTCAAGTCCTCTTCATACTGACTTGATACCTTTCTAATAGGTCAAGTAGACCCTATGGAGGGTGGTGCACCCAACCCAATGGACTTGGGTCAGCCCAACTTGACCCAAGGCCAAAAATGGGCACATGGCTCAAATTGGCCATATGTGAATCATGTTCCCACTCATTTTGAAGCACATGGGAGGTTACCACTCCACTCCCTAGCCCAAACTGACCATGTGCAAACTTCTAACAGCTCAAACAACCCTTTCAATCTTGACAATTGGATCAAAATGAAAAATAAAGCTTTGGTCATCTGATTGTCATAGGGGGAGATATACTCCCCCTAATTCACTTCAATTCTCACTTCCTCATTGTCGATTGAGTAAGAAAGAGTGATAGGAGTCATTAAAAAGAGTTCCTAAGCTTCCTAGAGGGAGATTGAATTTGACATTTCTCAATTTTCATCCTTTGAAAATAGGGGAGGTCCATTGAATTGTAAACTTCCTCTACACTCCAATCCAAGTCAATTCTCTTTGCACACTCCACCAGAGGGGGGCCAAGCTTGCCCAAGCTCTCTCTTAAGTTCTAAAGGCAAGGGGAGATCTAATTCCATCAAAGCCACAAGGGAGCTAAAGAGGGGTTGGTCTATAGAGCAATCTACTTAACCTCAAGAGCTAATACTTTCACCACAACTTCGTCTCAACCAGACAAAGCTCCTCTAAGGGAATCGAGCGCCGGTGATCACCTCTGGCGAGGTTAGACATTTTCCAACCACTAAACTCCATGTGCGTTGGTCCTTTGTGAAAGAAATGTTAATTACCATTAGGGTTAGATGGTGTGTGCAAGATTTCATTCCAATCGAGTTTGATTTCGAATCTTCCCTTTGAAAGTGGTCTCCATTATTTCTCAGGGAAGAACAGGGATGATCTCTGGCCATCCATCCGCGCATTTTGGATGGACGGCCAAAATTAAACACACGCTTAGATCTGATTTCATCCCTTTGGAATGACGACTTTAATCTCAGCCGTCCGGTCCTTGATCGGATGGCTGAGGCTAAAGCGCATAGTGCCGCCGCCACGCAACGCTATGATGTGACGTTTAAGTCACCACTCAGTGCTCGATGCGTGGAAAGCGCATCCGAGTTAGCCATTGCATGGAGCCGATTAGATTAAGCGATTAATTAGTGTTTATTTAATTCTAATTAATCCTCTAAACTTCAAAAACTCATATATCTCTAAAGAAAAATTAGAAAAATATGAGGTAAATTTTCACGGAAAGATAATTCAATATAGAATATTCTAAAATTAATTTTAATGGATTTTAAGTTGTATAATTTTGAATTTTATTAAAAATATTAATTTACTAATTACTCCCTAATTAATCTTTTGATTAGTCTCAAACTTCTAGGATATATTTTGGGGAATGATTTCTACCTCTAATTTTTTTGGGATTTATTGGTGGCTTAATTGGGGGAATTGCTAATTCATTTCCTAATTACCCCTTTCATGTAATTAAAGATAATTAAGGGTTTGATTAGTGTTGTAATCCCTTATTGAAGTTGATTAACGTTTGATCTAGTGAATAGGAGGTTTAAGAAATAATTTTGGGGTATCTCCCCTAAGCTATTCCCTAAACCCATTTTCTTTCTTAATCCTCTTTTAATTAAGGGATAATTCATTAATTACTCTCTTAATTAATTTCTAAAAATTCTAAAATCTTCCAAAACTTAATTAATCTACTTTGGGTAGATGTTTAGATGTTCAAGAGCCTAAGTTCAATTAAGAAAATCAAAACTCAACTCATATGTGAGAGGGGCATTTTGAAATTACTTAAGTTAAAATCTTTTAGTTTAATTCATTAATCATGAGCTAAATTGAATTAGACCCATTTCTTCCTAGGTGCATTGAAAATTTAAATTCTTTGTGAGGTTTTATGTTATCTCATTGGCTCATAATTATTTGATTAATTATGCTAAGGTGGTGTAGGCAAGGGTTAATTAACATGTTTAAGTCATACATTAACATAATCAAATTATAAAACCAATCTAATCATCTAAAAATTAAACAAAAATGTCAAACACATGTGGAAATGGGTTAGGAACAATAAATTTAACTCACATTTCCAAAGTTAAATCAAATTAAAAATCAAACAAAAAATCATATTAAACAAACTTTGATTTACTTTAAGCTTTTTTATTCCATAAGATTGTCTTTAGGATTTAATTAAAGTGAATGTGTTTACATGCTTTCATTGCTTTAATTATTCCCCAACATGCTAAATATGTGTCATATAGTTTCATGCATCCATGCTTTTCAAAAATCAAATTTAAAATAAAAATATTTCCTTTATGTCAAAATTATATTTGTTGGCTAAAGTAAGAATATGAGTGGCTATTATCACCATTAAATTTAAATTATTTTCAAAATATATGAATCAATTATCAAAAATAAAAGTGTGTTACTTATATCTTAATTATAAGTTTGCATGTGAGTAAAATATAAATATGTGCATAATGTAGGTCTTCCTTCTCTTATCTTTTAGTATAGTTTTGAATAGGATATTGTAAGGTGTGTGGTTCATTTGAAAATAACCTAACACTTACTTAATTCCATATCCTAATCATTCATATACTATCACTTAAGAAGGATACATATGCTTGCACATATAAATTGCATAAACAAAAATAAATCAACCAATAGAAATTTTTGCATTCTTTCTTTTCCATTCATTTCTTTTGTACACATGTTTGTATTTAAGGAAAGTGGTATATTAGTCTGGACAACCCTGAGGTTATGAGGCTTTAAGTAACCCTAATTAGGTCTTGTACCTTACACCTCTGATTAACAATGACACTGTACTCACTTATGCCTTTCTTACCTTCATATGTGCATGTGAAAATTGGATAAGAAATCCCTTTTCTATTTAATGAAAATCATGGATCATAAACTTTCAAATTTCCTTAAATGAATTACTTAGCATGCATCATAAAGTGTGTTAAACATTCTCATTTGTGTGTATAGTTATGCTCAGGACTCATTTTTATGTATGTTATACATGTTGAGAAAGAAATGAAGTGATGTATATTTTGTGAATATAGTTCATTTTATTTAATCTTAAAATGCCTTTCTTTTTTAATATGTTTGTTTAGAGTTCATCTAAACTTAGGATTAATTAAAATAATTAATTAAAATATTCACTAAATAAAACTAAAACATGAATCTACTTTAGAAATTACTTAGGTTAGGGAAGGAAAGAGAAGTCCTCTTCTCTTTCCCTCTCTTTATAACTTAGTAATTAATTATAAGATTCACTTGAACATAATCAAAACATGAAATCAAATCAATCTAAAATAATTAAATCACTTAAATGAAACCCTCCTCTAAGTTGAACATGCTTCACACTTAGTGAATTCTAACTTAAAGCCATAGCTAAGCATACCACACAAACTTTCAAAGCACACACATCAGGCTAAGTCACCACTTCTAGCTTTAGTTAGGGCGGTGCATGGTGTGATGCTTGCTTTTATTTTGTGATATATATTTTAGACTGGATGTCAGGATGTATGTGTGTAAAATGAATGGTAGGGCGATTTTAGTTTAACCATTGTCTTATGTAGGGGATTGTTCTTAAAGGGCATTGTAATAAATAAAAATATAAATAATTTTATTGTGCAGGTGCTTATACCCCTAAGTATAATCCAATAGGCCAGGTGGACTTAGTCACCTATGTGTGGGGTGATAAGTCCAATATACATGCTTAAGATTTTGTGATTTGTTTAGCTAAGATTTATTTTGCAGGTGTTGACTAGATTTACTTTTTCCTTTTCATGTAAATTTTGCAATTATGATTTTGGAATGATTGCTACGGGGATTATGATGAGCATTGATCATAAGATCGCATCTTATGTATCATGTGAAGCCTTGGAGCATCCACCTTCCAACCATCCAAAAGAAGGAACCAAAGAAGAAAGAAGAAAAGAAGAATGAAGAAATGAAGCTTGAAGACCCCATTACAATGAATTCCTTACTTAATTGTATTTAATTCATTTGTAATCAAGGTTGTATATGGGTAAAGTTTGGCTATCTAATTGGTTTTCGCGGTAGTACCCGACCACAATGACATCTTATTCTTTTGCAATTAGCTTTATAAATTGATTGATAATTTATTTAGCTTGTGCATTAAGTGGCATCCTTTTCTTAGTTTCTTCCTTGCTTTATGTAAGACCTGGATGTAGATTAGGCTCTTAGGAAAAAATAAATCTTTTACCAAACTTAACAACTCAAAACTAAAAATAAAGAACTCATAACCTTACTTAAAGCTTAGGCTAAATTTCAAGATAAAAGAATTAGCAATCTCTTAGTTGGATGAGTACTTCTTTTATAATATCATGCATAAATGCATCTTGTTTCACTCTTGATTGGAGGGCTTCCACCTTTGCCAGAGAAACTTGGCTTGACTTTTGAGAGATATGGTGGAAACACACCTCCTCTCTTTTCGTTAATTTTGACCAATAATCTTATTTCTCATACATTAGACATATGAATCATATTAGTTCGAGTCAAAATGATTGTCCAAAAATGAAAATAAAATGAAATTTGAATTGATTCATTTGAAGCATACCCTTACATGATCTAGTCTCTTTAAGGAGTGAGTTTAAGGACTTAGTCTCTCTAAATAAAATGATTAGCTATCTTGCATAAAGCATATGACTTGCCTACATGAATTTAAAACTGTATGAGGAGTTAGTTGGCGGCCATCCCCGGGCGGTTGTAAGTCCAAGCAGTCGGGTGGTTTATCCTCTCTTGTGGAGGTAAATTAAATACCATTTTCACCTTAGATTTAGGTTGTGCTTTCGGCCCTCGCCAAAGCTCCCTAAATTTAGGGTTTGAGTTTGCTTCTCCCCTTTGTGGGTCATAAGCTTAAATCCTCATCTCTTAGGCATTTTCTTAATCTTGTGTTATGGAATCATAAGTCCTAAATTTATAATGAAAAATTCAACTCAAATAAATTAAATCAATTTAAAAAATATAAAGCCCAATCATAGGATAGTTTGAGATGCTGGTTTCTAGCATTATGGGCATCTCCTACTTATCTTCCTTTTGCTTTGAAAATAACTCTCTTTGATCAATCCGATTTGATCTTCCAAAATAAACTAATCGCTTGATGCTCCTACCTATTGAAATCTTTGGAGACAACGATCATTTACTTTAATCGAGGGTATTCCTAAGGGACCCCGTCCCTTAGGATGTAATTAACTATGTGGGTTTGCCCCTGTAGAGAACTTAATGAACTCAGTTTAAAATAAACTTTACTTTACTTTTCCATGTAAAGTAGGGGAAGAATCTTTGGTACATATGCAGGCCCATTATCCTTAGAATTTTTTGTTGAGGTGATTAGGTCCATTGTAGTCGACTTCTATCTTTTGAGATAGTACACCTCTCCTCAATGATCACCCTCAATAAGAATATTTGCGGATCTATGTGGTGTCCCGACAAAAGGCGTATATTTTTGTTTTTATTTATCCTCTTCAAAAAGGATAGATGAAGGTGGGAATATTTCACCATAATAATCTTCAATAATAGGTACTAATTCACCTCTCTAACTTGATGTATTTATCTTTCGTTCAGCTTTTTGTTCCATTAACATTCCTCTAATCATGTCTACCAACTCAACAATTGATTTATCTCCAGCCACTCCTATCCAAGAGTTAAATGACTCTGATAAGTTATTGGTGTTGTAGTAGTTTTTAATTTCATGGAGGAATTAGGATATTGAACATTTATATGGTAAATTTAGAAGAAAAGAATAGACTTGAGGGCTCACTTTGCAGTGTGACTTTTGCCTCATATTCATGTCTTGTGTATGCATTTGCACCAACCAAAAATATTTCTAATCTTATGGCTATATTGAAAGTGATGATACTTTTTCATGTTCTTCCACAAATAACATATACAAACTCTATGTTTTAAATTAGGAAATACAAACTTAGTTGCTTCTCCCAATCCCTTCTCCATATAAATAAATAAAGATAATGACATCACCTCAAAACCAAAAGAGTCAACCAAATTCTTCAAAAACCATTGCCATGTGCTTTTTGATTATGATTCTGCCATTGCAAAAGTGATGGTGTAAAGACCATTATTACCATCTAATGAATTTGCGGATAATAATACCCCAAGATATTTTTATTTTAGATGACATGCATCAAGCCCTTTAAGAGGTATGCAACCAACTAGAAAACCATCGATATATACTTTGAAGCAAACATAGAACCTTCTGAAGGAGTTGCAAGTGATATCATACTCATAAATAATGTGAGAGCAATGGTTTCTTCTAATAAGCTCTTCTCGTAGTGTAGGAACCCACTTGTAGTCGCATCAACTCTTGAATCCCAAAAAGTTCTGAATTCTATCTCGCATGAGCCAATTACTCTTTGTCATCGCTCTTTAGCAAGTCATATTATCATTATGATGCAGATGGTCATTTGGTACTTGTAGATTTTATGTTATGAATTCATCCTCCAAAAGTGATGATAAATCTTTCTCTAACAATTTTTGAGTAGTCACTTATCCTTTTGTATTAATTTGTTTAGATTAGAACAAGAAATCAAAATCCTAAATCATTAATATTCTCATTTCTAATCTGAAGGTTTTGAACCATTTTTCTACTATGCAGGTATTTTTTTTAGTATATTGATTCTTGTCTAGATGATAATTTAATCAACCTATGTGTTGGGAAACGTGTAGTTCAAGAGGTTTTATAACTTAATTCATGCCACTTTTCATGAAATAAATTTTATTCCTCATCTTTAATGGGAGAATGTAATCATGGATGAAGATGATAATTTCTCTTATTGATCTTTTGTCATTAACAAAATATGTTTTTCAAGTTTGAAACCCATCTCTTCATGTATTGTCCTTTACCGATGCTCGTGTCTCAAATTAGACTCTTTCCTTCTATTGAGTGTATTGAGATCGTACTCAAGAACATGTATAGGCTAATGGCATTCATGCTAAAGGGGTTCACTATCAAGATATTTGGAAAACTAATTAATAAAGCTGCCAACCTTGACAAATAGGCCATGCAATTATCATTTTTAGATCATTCATGCAAGCCAAAGCCATAATAGGCATTTAAGAAGAAGCATCTGATCGTGTCTGCAATAGATAGAGGGAAGCATCCTATAAGGGTCCAACCAAAGTTTGGATTGATTATTGTTGATTTAATAACTTTTTTAAGGTGAGGATTCCTTCTTAAGTATATATTTTTTATATAATGATCCCTTCTTAAGTATAGTGATAGACTTTAAAAATTTTTTTGATTTCATTTGACTTATATTTATCTCATTCTAAAAATGAGATTAATAGTATCTAATACCTAAAATTTAATATGTACATTCATAATACTTAAATCTTTAAAAGAGGTTATCTCACTAAACACCTCACATTCTTTGACACTTTCCTTTATCATTTTAAAAAAGCTTCAATGCTTGTTCCAATATCTATTTATTGACAAGGCCATGAATAAGTGTGCTATACAAAACAACATCGAGAACAAAGCCTCTCTTTATCAGACTCCCAAAACCCCCAGGCCATATCTTCCATCTATGCTTTGCACAAGGCATTGATAATAACAGTAAAAGTATACAAGTTTGGAATGACTCCAAGCTCATCCATGTAATTCAAAAACATCAATGCTTCAATTTTGAATCCTTGTTTGACAAGCTCATCAATGGTTAAAGTGCAAGTAACGATGTTGGGCATCAAACCGAACTACGATGCTTTGAAAAGTCTTTGGAGCTTCTTACATCAAAAGTGTAAGGATACTATAAGCAATCAGATCAAATGCATGTCCATTTTCCTTTAGCAGATTAAATATTGAGCATGCTTCTTTAACATTCCTGACCGAACATAAACCATATAAAAGGGAACTATAGCTAACAATGATTAAATGAATTCCAGTGAGGGACAAACATACAATGATCCTCATCATGGCAAAACTTGATCAATCATGTGATCAATTCAAGAGCAATTGTTAAACGTATAAATGAATGCTCGATAAAGGAAGGTAGCCACATTTATGCATTTATGTAGATCGAATGAATGCATATCTATGCATTGAAATGTATGAAATCATATATGAATGTATTTATATATGAGACTACAAATTTGTCATAGAAGTTAAAAAATAATCAAGATGAGATCTTTACTAGGATTGAGATTGAAGCTAATGAATCATGTTCTGCATGCAATATGCTTGTATTTGAAGCTTTTAAAGAAAACCTTGTAGCTAATAAAATGCTGGAGAAACTTTCAAATCTGAATTTTCTTAATGATCATTTATCTGAGTATTGACTAAGCCACGCATCATTTTTTTCAATATTCAGATCCATTTTGTGCTTCTTTTAAGCCGTCAAGGTAAGGTTAGACTTACAAAGTGGTACTCTCCATATTCACAGAAGGAAAGATCAAAGGTACACATTTATTTATAGTTTCATGTTTTCTTATTTCAATGTCTTGGTCCATCCAATATTCTTTGTTTATTTGCCTGTTGATGTTTCATCGCATTGGTGCTTCTTCTAAGGATAATCAAACTTCACCTCCATTATTAGTTTGTTTATTATGTAATCTTCTATTTCTAGGACATGCCTTGACCAAGTTAAAGCTCAGATGCTATTGATATATGTGAATGGACTGAAAAAATTTGTAGTATGATTTACTTTTTTGACCTGAATCCATTTATATGAGTTGGTATACATTTTATTCATGTGTTAGTTTTACATAGTTATTAGAACAAGTAGATGTCTTTTTTTTTTTTTTTGATTTCATTTTGTACAAAACAAAGTATAGTTTCTAGGTATGCATGATGTGGAATAATCATTTTCTGGAAGTTGTTGTGTTTATGTATTTCTTTCTTGTTGTTATCTCTTGCATGTAATTATTGACCTCATTTTTAGAATAAATTCTCAACCCCTCCATCTTAGACATAGGATTTCTCTAGACTTTAAGAGTTCCTTAGTCTTAAGACACATCTAGTGATTAGGTGGACACTCAACCTAACCCTAGAGACTTAGAGTTAGCCATAGGAATAGGTCATACCTTAAAGGTGTTAGGAAAATTTGTCTACCCTTAGTTTGAACCATTCCTCACCTTCATTCCTTCAAGTCAAATTCCAAATCGATCTTATTTGATTTTCTCCAAACCCAAATCAACTCCATGTGATTGAAATCCATAATTGAAATCCATGATTGAAACCAATGAATGAAATTCCTAAGTCCAAATCTTTCTTAAGTTCTTAATCTTCTTTTAAGGACCTAGCCTAAATCATGATCAAACTAACTCAAACTCATGAGATTTTCTCATAATTCATTTATATTCTCATTTATATTCACATATATAAATGAAATATAAATTCAAACCAATCAAACTAACCTCAAAATTCAAAATCAATTCATGAAATTTCCTAAGTCCTTTAAATTTTTCTTCATGGACTTAGCTAAATCAAATACAAATCAATTCAAATACTTGAAATTTTCTCATAACTCATTTATATTCTCATTTATATTCACATATATAAATGAAATCTAAATACAAATCAATCAAATCAAATCCAAAAATTAAATTCCAAATTTAAAATCCTTCTTAAGTCCTTAATTTCCTTCATTGACTTAGCCTAAATCATGTTCAAATCAATTCAAATTCATGAGATTTTCTCATAACTCATTTATATTCTCATTTATATTCACATATATAAATGAAATATAAATATTAATCAATTAAACCAAATTCAAAAATTCAAATTCAAATATTCCAAATATTTTATAAGTCCCTTAATCTTCTCTTAAGAACTTAGCCTAGATCATGAGCAAACCACTTCAAATCTTTGAAAATTTCTCATAACCCATTTATATTCTCATTTATATTCACATATATAAATGAAATATAAAGTCAAACAATCAAAACCAATTCTAAAAGTCAAACTCAAATCCATTCAAAATCCAACCTAAATCTTTCAAGTCAAAATCTTGAACTTAGCCAAATCAACTTCAAATCAAGCCAAACTCTTGATTTTCTTTCATGATTCAATCAACTCTACAATCATGAATCCAAATATAAATACAAACTTCAATCTCCAAATCAAACTCAATTCAAAAATCAAACCCCAAATACATTCATGTTCTTCCTTTGAATATGAAATTGTCAAATGAATCAAAACTCATTTGACTTCAAACCACTTGCAAATGGATTTATATTTCAAGCATAAGTCCATATACAGGTTTACTCAAGCTCAAATCAAGCTTTAACAAAGCCATTTGACCTACTTAGGCTCACATGAACCAAAGTGACCTAAAGTACCCTTATGAGCCAAATTCTAATCCTAACCAATTGAATCAAACTCACATGTGCCTCTCATCATGATCAATAATCATCTTGAGATGATCAATTACCCAAATTGGTAAAACCAAGTCAAACCTAAAGGTTGACCAAGTAAACACTTAAAATGAAACCTAACATAGTCAAAATCCACCATAGGCTAAATTGATTGAAACCATTGATTTAAGTTCATTCATGAACTATGTTTGAACTTGACCAAGTCAACATTTGAGCCTAAGCTAGCCCAATTGGCCACTTGACCCATGTTGACCTAACTTGACCTAAAAAGTTAAAATGTGTCAAAACTTGATCTAAGCCAAATTGATTGAAACCAATAAGTCAAGTTCATTTCAAATAACTTGTTGAACTTGACCAAAACCTCAATTAACCAACTAGACCTAACCTAGCCAACTGACCTTGAACCCAACTTAATCTAAAGGTCATGTTGAGCCAAATTCAAACTTAACCAAAATTGATTTGAAACAAATATACCAATCCACTTCATATGACTAACCAAACCTAAACCTACCCATGACCTAGCTCAAATAGGTCAAATGGGTCAAATTGGTCAACTTGACCTATTTGACCTAAATGAAGTCGTATGAGCCAAACTCAAAACTAAACTAAATTGAATCAAACCAATGCCACCAAAATATTTTAGATGGTCATATGAACTTGTCCCACCAATTGGTCAACTTGACCTAAGTTGACCCATTTTGACCTAAATGGGTCAACATGAGCCAAACCATACCAAATGAACTCCAAATCCAATGAAACTTGGCCAAACCTATTTTCTCAAAATACCAAACATATCCAAATTCAAAAATCAACCAAATGATCATTCTACCCCTAGTCCATAGAACAAATTTTGGTCTAATTCATGTGGAATTTGGTCAAGTCCTCTTCATACTTACTTGACACCTTTCTAATAGGTCAAGTAGACCCTATGGAGGGTGATGCACCCAACCCAATGGGTTTGGGTCAGCCCAACTTGACCCATGGCCAAAACCGAGCACATGGCTCAAATTAGCCATATGTGAATCATGTTCCCACTCATTTTCAAGCACATGGGAGGTTACCACTCCACTCCCTAGCCCAAACTGACCATGTGCAAACTTCTAACAGCTCAAACAGCCCTTTCAATCTTGGCAATTGGATCAAAAAGAAAAATGAAGCTTTGGTCATCTGATTGTCATAGGGGGAGATATACTCCACTTAATTCACTTCAATTCTCACTTCCTCATTGTCAATTGAGTAAGAAAGAGTGATAGGAGTCATTAGCAAGAGTTCCTAAGCTTCCTTGAGGGAGATTGAATTTGGCATTTCATCCTTTGAAAATAGGGGAGGTCCATTGAATTGTAAACTTCCTCTACACTCCAATCCAAGTCAATTCTCTTTGCACACTCCACCAGAGGGCCAAGTCGAGCTCAAAGCTCTCTCTTAAGTTCTAAAGGCAAGGGGAGATCTAATTCCATCAAAGCCACAAGGGAGCTAAGGAGGGGTTGGTCTATAGAGCAAACCACTTAACCTCAAGAGCTAATACTTTCACCACAGCTTCGTCTCAACCAGACAAAGCTCCTCCAAGGGAATCGAGCACCGGTGATCACCTCTGGCGAGGTTAGACATTTTCCAACCACTAAACTCCATGTGCATTGGCCCTTTGTGAAAGAAATGTTAATGGCATGAAATTTCAACTATTAGATGTGATTGCCATTAGGGTGTGTGCAAGATTTCATTCCAATCCGAGCTTGATCGAGCTCGAATCTTCCCTTTGAAAGTGGACGGTCTCCATTATTCCTCATGGAAGAACAGGGATGATCTCTGGTTGTCCATCCACGCATTTTGGATGGACGACTGAGATTTAACACATGCTTAGATCTGATTTCATCCCTTTGGAATGACGACTTTAATCTCAATCGTCCGGTCCTTGATCGGATGGCTGAGACTAAAGCGCATAGCGCCGCCACGCAGCGCTATGATGTGACGTTTAAGTCACCACTCAGTGCTCGATGTGTGGAAAGCGCATCGGAGTTAGCCATTGTGTGGCGCGCGATTAGATTAAGGGATTAATTAGTGTTTATTTAATTCTAATTAATCCTATAAACTTTAAAAACTCATATCTCTCTAAAGAAAAATTAGAAAAATATGAGGTAAATTTTCACTGAAAGATAATTCAATATAGAATATTCTAAAATTAGTTTTAATGGATTTTGAATTGTATATTTCTCTAATTTTGGGTTTTATTGAAAATATTAATTTACTAATTACTCCCTAATTAATCCATTGATTAATCTCAAACTTCTTGGATATATTTTGGGGAATGACTTCTACCTCCCCTAATTTTTTTTGGGATTTATTGGTGGCTTAATTGGGGAATTAATTCATTTTCCTAATTACCCCTTTCATGTAATTAAAGATAATTAAGGGTTTGATTAGTGTTGTAATCCCTTATTGAAGTTGATTAAGGTTTGATCTATTGAATAGGAGGTTTAAGAAATAATTTTGGGGTATCTCCCCTAAGCTATTCCCTAAACCCCATTTTCTTTCTTAATCCTCTTTTAATTAAGGGATAATTCATTAATTACCCTCTTAATTAATTTCTAAAAAATCTAAAATCTTCCAAAACTTAATTAATCTACTTTGGGTAGATGCTTAGGTGTTCAAGAGTCTAAGTTCATTTAAAGAAATCAAAACTCAACTCATATGTGTGAGGGGTGTTTTGAAATTACTAAGTTAAAATCACTTAGTTTAATTAATCATTAATCATGAGATAAATTGCATTAGACCCTTTCTTCCTAGGTGCATTGGAAATTTAAATTCCTTGTGAGGTTTTATGTTATCTCATTGGCTCATAATTATTTGATTAATTATGCAAACGTGGTGTCGGCAAGGGTTAATTAACATGTTTAATTCATATATTAACCTAATCAAATTATAAAACCAATCTAATCATCTAAAATTAAGCAAAATGTCAAACACATGTGAAAATGGGTTAGGAACAGAAATTCAACTCACATTTTCAAAGTTAAATCAAATTAAAAATCAAACAAAAATCATATTAAACAAACTTTGATTTACTTTAAGCTTTTTTATTCCATAAGATTGTCTTTAGGATTTAATTAAAGTGAATATGTTTACATGCTTTCATTGCTTTAATTCTTCCCCATTATGATAAATATGTGTCATATAGTTTCATGCATCCATGCTTTTCAGAAATCAAATTTAAAAATAAAAATATTTCTTTTATGTCAAAATTGCATTTGTTGGCAAAGTAAAGTAAGAATATGGCTATTATCACTATTAAATTTAAATTATTTTCAAAATATATGAATCAATTATCAAAACTAAAAGTGTGTTACTTATATCTTAATTATAAGTTTGCATGTGAGTAAAATATAAATATGTGCTTAATGTAGGTCTTCCTTCTCTTATCTTTTAGTATAGTTTTGAATAGGATATTGTAAGGTGTGTGGTTCATTTGAAAAGAACCTAACACTTACCTAATTCCATATCCTATTCATTCCTATCCTATCACTTAAGAAGGATACATATGCTTATACATATAAATTGCATAAACAAAAATAAATCAACCAATACAAATTTTTGCATTCTTTCTTTTCCATTCATTTTTTTTGTACACATGGTTGTATTTAAGGAAAGTGGTATATTAGTCTGGACAACCCTGAGGTTGTGAGGCTTTAAGTAGCCTTAAGTAGGTCTTGTACCTTACACCTCTGATTAACAATATCACTGTACTCACTTATGCCTTTCTTACCTTCATGTGTTCATGTGAAAATTGGATAAGAAATCCCTTTTCTATTTAATGAAAATCATGCATCATAAACTTTCAAATTTCCTTAAATGAATTACTTAGGATGCATCATAAAGCTAAACATTCTCATTTGTGTTTATAGTTATGCTTAGGACTCATTTATATGTATGTTATACATGTTGAGAAAGAAATGAAGTGATCTATATTTTATGAATTTAGTTCATTTTATTTAATCTTAAAATGTCATTCTTTCTTAATATATTCATTTAGAGTTCATCCAAACTTAGGATTAATTAAAATAATTAATTAAAATATTCACTAAATAAAACTAAAATATGAATCTACTTTAGAAATTACTTAAGGAAAGAGAAGTCCTCTTCTCTTTCCCTCTCTTTATAACTTAGTAATTAATTATAGGATTCACTTGAAGATAATCAAAACATGAAATCAAATCAATCCAAAATAATTAAATCACTGAAACCCTCCACTAAGTTGAACATGCTTCACACTTAGTAAATTCTAACTTAAATCCATAGCTAAGCATACCACACAAACTTTCAAAGCACACACATCAGGCTAAGTCACCACTTCTATAGTTAGTAAATGGTGTGATGCTTGCTTTTATTTTATGATATATGTTTTAGACTAGATGTTAGGATGTATGTGCGTAGAATGAATGACAGGACAATTTTAGTTTAACCATTATCTTCTGTAGGGGATTTTGCTTAAAGGACACTGTAATAAATAAAAATATAAATGCTTTTTGGTGCTTATACCCCTAAGTATAATCCAATAGGCCAGGTGGACTAAGTCACCTATGTGTGGGGTGATAAGTCCAATAATCATGCTTAAGATTTGGTGGTTTGTTTAGCTGACCTTTATTTTGCAGGTGTTTGCTAGATTTACTTTTTCCTTTTCATGTAAATTTTGCAATTAGGATTTTGGAATGATTGTTATGGGGATTATGATGAGCATTGATCATAAGATCGCATCTTATGTACCATGTGAAGCCTTGGAGCATCCACCTTCCAACCATCCAAAAGAAAGAACCAAAGAAGAAAGAAGAAAAGAAGAATAAAGAAATGAAGCTTGAAGATCCGATAACAATGAATTCTTTACTTAATTGTATTTAAATAATTTGTAATCAGGGTTGTATAAGGGTAGAGTTTGGCTACCCAATTGATTTTCGGTTTGTCGTGGTAACCACAATGGCATCTTATTCTTTTGCAATTAGCTTTATAAATTGATTGATGATTTATTTAGTGCATTAAGTGGCATCCTTTTCCTAGTTTCTACCTTGCTTTATGTATGACCTGGATGTGGATTATGCTCTTAAAAAATAAATCGCTTACCAAACTTAAAAACTCAAAACTAAAAATAAAGAACTCATAACCTTACTTAAAGCTTAGGCTAAATTTCAAGATAAAAGAATTAGCAATCCCTTAGTTGGATGAGTACTTCTTTTATAATATCATGCACAAATGCATCTTGTTTCACTCTTGATTGGAGGGCTTCCACCTTTGCCAGAGAAACTTGGTTTGACCTTTGAGAGCCATGGTGGAAACACACCTTCTCTCTTTTCATTAATTTTGGCCAATAATCTTATTTCTCATACATCAGACATATGAATCATATTAGCTCGAGTCAAAATGATTGCCTAAAAATGAAAATAAAATGAAATCTGAATTGCATTAGATTTAGGTCATTTGAAGCATACCCTTACATGATCTAGTCTCTTTAGGGAGTGAGTTTAAGGACTTAGTCTCTTTCTAAATAAATAACAGCCTAGCTATCTTGCATAAAGCATATGACTTGCCTACATGAATTTAAAACTGTAGGAGGAGTTAGTTGGCGACCATCCCCAGGCGGTTATAAGTCCAAGCAGTCGGGTGATTTATCCTCTCTTGTGGAGGTAAATTAAATACCCATTTTTCGCCTTAGATTTAGGTTGTGCTTTCGGCCCACGCCAAAGCTCCCTAAATTTAGGTTTTGAGTTTGCTTCTCCCCTTTGTGGGTCATAAGCTTAAATCCTCATCTCTTAGGAATTTTCTTAATCTTGTGTTATGGAATCATAAGTCCTAAATTTATGATGAAAAATTCAACTCAAACAAATTAAATCAATTTCAAAAATATAAAGCCCAATCATAGGATAATTTAAGATGCTCGGTAGGTTTCCTAGCATTGTGGGCATCTCCTACTTATCTTCCTTTTTGCTTTGAAAATAACTCCCTCTCTTTGATCAATCCGATTTGATCTTCCAAAATAAACTAATCGCTTGATACTCCTACCTATTGAAATCTTTGGAGATAACTATTATTTACTTTAATCGAGGGTATTCCTAAGGGATCCCGTCCCTTAGGATGTAATTAAATATGTGGGCTTGCCCCTGTAGAGAACGTAATGAACTCAGTTTAAAATAAACTTTACTTTACTTTTCCATGTAAAGTAGGGGAAGAATCTTTGGTACATATGCAGACCCATTATCCTTAAGAGTTTTGTTTGAGGTGATTAGGTCTATTGTAGAGTGGTGACTTCTATCTTTTGAGATAATACACCTCTCCTCAATGTAGTACCCGATCACCCTCAATAAGAACATTTGCGGATCTATGTGGTGTCCCGATAAAAGGCGTATATTTTTGTTTTAATTTATCCTCTTCAAAAAGGATATATGAAGGCGGGAATATTTTCACCACAATAATCTTCAATAACTTAATTCACCTCTCCAACTTGATGTATTTATCTTCGTCAGCTCTTTGTTCCATTAACATTCCTCTAATCATGTCTACCAACTCAACAATTGATTTATCTCTAGCCACCCCTATCCAAGAGTTAAATGACTCGATAAGTTATTGGTGTTGTAGTAGTTTTAATTTTTCATGAAGGAATTAGGACATTGAACATTTATATGGTAAATTTAGAAGAAAAGAATAGACTTGAGGGCTCGCGTTCAGACTTTTGCCTCATATTCATGTCTTGTGTATGCATTTGACCAACCAAAAATGTTTCTAATCTTATGGCTATATTGAAAGTGATGATACTTCTTCATGTTCTTCCACAAATGACATATACAAACTCTATGTTTTAAATTAGGAAATACAAACTTAGTTTCTTCTCATAATCCCTTCTCCATATCAGAAATAAAAGATGATGTCATCACCTCAAAACCAAAAGAGTCAACCAAATTCTTCAAAAACCATTACCATGTGCTTTTTGATTATGATTCAACCATTGGAAAAGTGATGGTGTAAAGACCATTATTACCATCTAACAAATTTGCGGATAATAATACCCCAAGATATTTTTATTTTAGATGACATGCATCAAGCCCTTTAAGAGGTATGAAACCAACTAGAAAACCATCGATATATACTTTGAAGTAAACATAGAACCTTCTGAAGGAGTTGCAAGTGATATCATACTCATAAATAATGTGAGAACAATGGTTTCTTCTAATAAGCTCTTCTCGTAGTGTAGGAACCCACTTGTAGCTGTCATCAACTGGCCCAAAGAGGGTGTCTCGTGCTAATTCTCTTCAACGCCACAACTTCATATAAGGAAGTGATGGTCCATATTTTCTCTAAATCTTCATTTATTTGTTTTGGAGGGATGTCTGGATGGCTTTTTAACTATATCTTGTATTTGTTGAGCAACCCATTTAGATATAGTTTGCTTGTTGTCTGTTTTATTGACACTGGATATACATGTAAATCTCTACTTTTCTGACTTCAAATGTTTGCCCATCTACACATAAAGAAGCTCTTACTCACCAAGGACACCCTACATAAGAACAAGCAGGATTAACTCGTGTTTTATCACTGGCTTTTATTTTCACTCCAAAATTCTCATGAATAGCCTTAGACTGAAGAAAATGCTTGAAACTCATTGCATCATCAAAGCGGCGCAAACTACTATTGACATATTATTTGTAGCTTGACTAGTAAACAGATCTTCATTATATATAGCAAGTTCATCTGAAAAGTGACTATCAAGCTTGAATGTTCATATTGTAGCATGTCTCTATAGTCAAAACCTTCTTTTTTGTGGCATCACATGTGCTCTACCATGTGCAATGACTGATCTCTGCACACAAGTATAATTTGAAACATATTTTGTTATAATAACAACTTCAACGCGCCCACTTTGATTAGATAACTATAAAATGCTCATTACTGCATTATCATTTTCAATAAGTTTATATCCCTTCGGAGATGTGCTATAAACATAATAGTAAATTTCATAATCATATCCTCTGAGCCAAGCACAAATTTCTTCAATCTTTTCTACTAATAAAAAATAATTAAGCACATCTTGATCTACTTTTATAGTCT
Organism: Cymbidium sinense; assembly: GCA_021442155.1. Taxonomy (NCBI): domain Eukaryota; kingdom Viridiplantae; phylum Streptophyta; class Magnoliopsida; order Asparagales; family Orchidaceae; genus Cymbidium; species Cymbidium sinense. The sequence goes on along the minus strand of CM038220.1, from coordinate 113,780,205 downwards.
TATGCTTTCACCCTTCATACTTTCTTCGACAGATTTTTCATTTTAATCCAACAACCATTAAATTTGATTGTTAGTAGAAGCCAAATCTTTGTCTAACATGCCTTCAAGTTCAAATGGATCGAACAAAGCCTAACATAGAAATGAAGAAAGCAAGGACAAATATGTCAAATAATAATCTAAATTTTAAGATAGCTTTATGCAATAATTTATGTACAATTTCATGACATCTTTATGCAAGAAAAGTAAAATAAGTTCAAAAATATTTCAACTTTTATGGAAAGAAAACAAATATATTAATCGTGAAGTTCAAAATAATTAACTTTTGATAATCAAAATACCTAACTTCGGTAGGTTGCAAGCCTAAGAGATGAAGATTTTGCACTATCGATCCTTGCAGTTGCAAGCCATACATAGATGCAGATTTCACGCAAGAATGGAGTTGTTTGCTCCCCTCAAGCTAGCAAGAGATGAAGATTTAGCACGGAATATAGGATCCTTGCGCGGGTTGCCGCCAATGTAGATTTTTGGAATGGAGTTGTTTGTTCCCCTAAAATGAGTTTGCACTCGACAACCTTACGATTTGCAGGCGGACGAGAGAAAGTTTCGCACGGGAATGGAGTTGTTTGTTCCCCCAAAACGAGTTCGCACTTGGCAACCTTATGGTTCTGACAGAGAAGACAGTGGAGTGGAGTTGTTTAAGGTTCTCCCATACGGAGTTATACAGGAAGCATATGACATCAAGTAGGGTGGTAGAATTGATGTATTTGAAAGATTTAGTTGTTATGTATGTAAATAATAAACTTTAGGTGTGAGATATGTAAAAATTGAGTGGTATGTACGTAAATCCCCCTTAAAAAATATATGGGAGATTTACATACATACCACACAATTCTTATTTATTTATATATTAAAACTTTAATTTTTACATATATAATATACTAATTTTTAATATCACCACTTAATTTTTAAGAGTGAAATATAACTTTTTAAGCATAAAAAAATATTAGATATGTAAATATCTAACTTTATGTATTACATATGTAAATGTATAAGAATTATATGATATATATACATATAAATCTTCTAAAATATATTAAACTTATTAAAATAATATTATTTATAATTTAATTTGATCACATGACAATATTTATGTAAAATTATATTTATAACTTTCTAATCAATGATTTGTAATCCTAAATAAAACAATTTTTACATAAATTACTTATTTTTCATTTTTTTAATAAATCAAAATCATTTTTATTTTTTTATAATACAAAATTAGTTACTATAAGGTGACAATAATTTATTTATTTGTATATAGATGACTAAATGGTATATACTTTTCCATGATTTGTGTTTAAGAAATAAATATTGTTCTATTTATTAATATTTTGATGTATACATGTAAGGAATATCAATACATTTTTTATATATTATTCTCATAATTAAAATATAATATGATTAATCATCATAAAAAATATTATTGTGTTTTTGCTACAATTATGTTATAAATCAGCAACTTAGATACTGAAGATGAAAAGAATTGTGAAATGTAAGTCCCCTAATTCATGAAATGTCAATGGAATTATTAATTTATATGAACAAATTCAAGAGTTTTGATAAAACATCAAAATGACTGAACAACATAATTTATTGTCTATGAACTGCTTATGAAGAGTTTCTCATTGAAAACATAGTGAACGACATACTAAAATGAAACTTGTTGAGTGATGTTGTCTCTAAACTAATGGTTAAGCACATCAATACATAAGAGCTACTATAATGAAAAGATTTAAGAACATAAAGGCTGAGTTTAGAATTGTGTACTTGGTATCAAATAGAAGTGGCTAAGATTAGGATGAAGAGTTGCACATTTCCATCAAAATAAATGAAATAAAAAAAAAAGATAATACAACTAAAATTACATAACTATTTTTATTATTAGAGTTTTCTTAACACTTTTTTTCATTAATTATCATGTACTATAGAAAAAATTTCTCTTTTCGAGGAGTCCATTTCATCAATATGATTGTTGCGTGCTAGAAAATCATGTAGAGTAAAAGTTTTCGCCTTAGCTTCTTAGGAGTCCACACACACGTATTTAAAGAGCTAACAATAAAACTCCAGAATTTTTACGTGGTTAAGATGTATAAAAAATGACCTTAGTATACTTGAATTAAATGAGAATTTGACACATAATAGGATACAATGGAGATGAAGGATTCATATAGCCGACCCCACTTAGTGGGATAAAGGCTTGTTGTTGTTGTTGTTATTGTGTTATATATTTTTGTATCAATTTCATATATATATATATATATATATATATATATATATATATATATATATATATATATATATATATATATATATATATATATATATATATATATTCATTATTAAAAAAAATCACTATTTCTAGATTTAGGTCTTCTTCTAATAAATATATTTCTCAATTTAAAATATCTCAATCCGATCATGAATCTCTTAAAATAGATCACCTTCCAGATTTTCAGCATTGGATGATAGAGAACAGAGAAGTGAAAGAGATGATGGAGATCAAAGAAGCTGATCATATGGTGACGTTTTCGAAGCCCAAAGAGCTGTGCCAATACCTTAATGAAATATTTGCAACTATGCAAAGCTCAATACAGCATCTCTAAGTCTCTTCTGTTTTTGGGAGAAAGCATAAATATTGGGCTATTATTATATTTTAAAGCTTGTTTATTTGTGTGCAACTGTGTCTCTGCGTCTCTGAGGTAATGGAGATCAATGAAGCTGATCATATGGCAATGCCTTCGAAGCCCAAAGAGTTGTGCCAATGCCTTAACAAAAACTATCTACAACTATGCTAAGCGATCAATACAACATCTCTGAGTCTCTTCTGTTTTAGTGATAAAGAAAGCATAAATATTGGGCCATTATTATATTTTAAATGCTTAGTTTATTTGTGTGCCACTGTCTCTGAGTCTCTGCATCTCTGCGTCTCTGCGTCTCTGAGGTGATGGAGATCGAAGGAGCTGATCATATGGCTATGCCTTCGAAGCCCAAAGAGCTATGCCAATGCCTTAAAAAAAAACTATTTGCAACCATGCTAAGCGATCAATACAACGTCTCTGAGTCTCTTCTGTTTTAGGGAGAAAGAAAGCATAAATATCATTTATTATATTTTAAATGCTTAGTTTATTTGTGTGCCATTCTCGAAGTCTCTGATCTCGAGGTGATGCAGATCAAAGAAGCTGATCATATGGCGATGCCTTTGAAGCCTAAAGAGCTATGTCAATGCCTTAACAAAAACTATCTACAACTATGCAATGCGATCAATACAACGTCTCTGAGTCTCTTTTGTTTTTGGGAGGAAGCATAAATATTGGGCTATTATTATATTTTAAATGCTTGTTTATTTGTGTGTCACTGTGTCTCTGCATCTCTGAGGTGATGGAGATCAAAGAAGTCGATCATATGGCGATGCCTTTGAAGCCCAAAGAGTCAATGCCTTAAGAAAAACTATCTCAACTATGCAAAGTGAGCAAAGCAAATACTGAGTCTCTTTTTTTGGGAGAAAGCATAAATATTGGGCTATTATTATATTTTGAATACTTATTTATTTTGTGTGCAACTGTCTCGTCTCTTAGGTGATGGAGATCAAAGAAGTCGATCATATGGCGATGCCTTTGAAGCCCAAAGAGCGCCAATGCCTTAACAAAACTATCTACAACTATGCAAAGTGAGTCCTGAAGTCTCTTTTGTTTTGGGAGAAAACATAAATATTGGGCTATTATTATATTTAAATACTTGTTTATTTTGTGTGCAATGTCGTCTCTTAGGTGATGGAGATCAAAGAAGCTGATCATATGGCGATATCTTCGAAGCCCAAAGAGTTGTGCCAATGCCTTAACAAAAACTATCTACAACTATGCTAAGCAATCAATGCAACTTCTCTGCCTCTCTTCTGATTTTAAGGAGAAAGAAAGCATAAATATTGGGCCATTATTATATTTTAAATGTTTAGTGCCATTGTGTCTCTAAGTCTCTACATCTCTGCGTCTCTGAGGTGATGGAGATCAAAGAAGCTGATCATATAGCGATGCTTTCGAAGCCCAAAGAGCTATGCCAATGCCTTACAAAATTATCAACTATGCAAAGAGATCAATACCGCTCGAGTCTCTTATATTTTAGGGAGAAAGAAAGCATAAATATTGGACCATTATTATATTTTAAATGGTTATTTATTGTACCCTGTAGATTTCGGCCTTCTCTCTACAATTTCATGAGGAGAATGATAGAATATTATATATATATATATATATATATATATATATATATATATATATATATATATATATATATATATATATCACACAAATCTTATATATTTAAGAGCTCAACAAACTTTTATTTTATTATGAGATAAAGCAAAGAAACACTTTCAATAACTCTCACATTTTTATTTAAAGCTTATTTGGTTCAAAGATGGCTTCTTTCCACATATTCTGGCTTCGTTACTCAAGACTTTAGCACGATTCCGAATTACAAACGATCTTTACACACTGTCTAAGAGCAGCACGCTTGCAGCAGACGCAGCCTTCACCAAACAAAGTAAATTGCATTATATATATATATATATATATATATATATATATATATATATATATATTATAAAAATAAATTTGAAAGAAAACTATTATAATATTTATATAAAAAATAAGGGGCCTTTAAGTACATAGCACATAAATTATATATATATTATATATATAACATTTAAATTTTAATACTTATTTAAATAGTAATTAATTTTTTATTATTATAACAAAAATAGAATTATCATTATTTTCTTAAAGTGAAAGGTATCTTTTTAGACATTAAAATTATGATATTTTAATAAATATGAAACTTTAAGTATTGAATATGTATAATATAAAAATTATGATATATATATAAATTTCTCAAAAAATAATAATATTTTAAAGTTATATTAAAATAAAATATTACTTAATTTTCATCAGTAAAAAACTCAAAACTCTTAGATCTATTTTTAGATAAGTTTAATACATAGGTAATTAATATTTTACTTGTCACAAAATAGATCTAAGCAAGGGCTTTGATAATTTTTAAAAAAATTACACATGTAATACATAATTTTTATGTATTTATATATTTAACATCTAAAATTTTTATATTTACAAAAATAATATTTTTCTTATACTTAAAAAAATATATTTTACTTAAAAAATAATGATAGTGCTATATGATGTAATAATAAAGATTTAGATATTTTGTAAGTAAATATGAAAGTTTAAATATTAGACATGCAAATATATAAGAATTATGTGTTCTATATGTAAATGCCCCTTATTGTTACCTAATCTAATTTGAATAATCTCTAAAAACAAACCTGGTTGAAGAGCAAATTTATTAGAGCCTGTGCTGCCTCTGATAAACAGTATAATTGTTATGAGCGAGAGGAGGAGAAATTGCAAGCTAGTCTTCTTCATTCTTCTTTTTTATCTCTTCACAAAAAGTAAATTTTTTTATTTATTGAGGTGAGTTGGAGATACATAGAAGTATCATCTCGCCCTATTTATACTTGAAAATAGCTTCATAAATAATTATATCAATTCTTTATTTTCTCTCTAAATTAAAGAATTTTTGCACATTCAAGCATTAAAAGATTATTTTTGTAATTTTTTAAATTGACTCTCTTGATTAAAAGAATAGGATATGAATAACAGCTAACCTATTCTCTGGGTTTTCTCATCGGAATGGGTAGAAATGTAAATAAATGAGAATGTAACGTGGTCAATGAAAAAGAAGAAGAAGTTATTAATCTCTATTCAGTTTTTAATTTGATTTGTAATTATTATTATTTCAAATGTATTCAATAATTGGTTCACTAAAAATTATAATTAGTCAAAGCTAATCATTATTTAAACAAATGTTATGGACTTGACTGTTATTTTATCACATGTAAATGATTTGAACTTAGTATCGGTTGGATGGATGTGAGGAATTTAAGTGAAAGATAAATAAAAATAAATAAATAAATAAAAGAAAGTCAAATCTCATTATTATAAATTAATATATTTTATCAAAGTCATTTCATTTTCATTATTTATTTATTTTTTAAATTGTATTTCAATTTGAATATTTATTAGTTATAGTTGGACACATCGACGGGATTTTAATGACAACAGACAATTCTATATGGGACCGCAGCTTTTCCTTCCACGATGAGAACAGTTGAGAACCGGTAAATAGTTTACTTGTTAAACATTTTAGAAATTTTTTATTAAATTTTTAAATTTTAATTTTACTATATTAAATTTCTATTTTTAATATTTACAATTTTCAAAAGAAATGGCTAAAAATATAGATAAATAAATAAATAAATATATATATATATATATATATATATATATATATATATATATATATATATATATATATATATTCTTTATTTTTTAACTCTTTAATAAGAAGATTATTTGTTACGTCACATAATATAATTTCGAATATGTATACATATTATATACTCATCATGTGTCGCAATAGTATTAAAATCTAAAAAAAAAAGATGAATCAACCAATTTATTTACTTAGATGGAGCTAAAATGAATGAATTTTATTTAGGCCAATTCAATTATATTATAGATGAGCTAAAATATGATTAAATTTAAAGAAAATAATTATCTTTAGTTTAATAATATGTATTATTGAGAAGAATATGAAGTAATTATTGTTAAATTTTACAATATTTTGTTTAGATAAATATCATTCATGTTGATCTTTCCCTCACTTATTTATAATTCATAAATTTTATTTAACTAATATTTGAATAAATTAATATAATTACATTTTTGATCATTTGAACACTTATACCAAATAAAAATTTAATTAATAAAAAAAATCAAAATTACGCCAAAATTATGCCAAATATACATTTACAACACTCATAATAATTTTTCAAATAATTATTTTTCCCATAAAAATTTTACAACCATAATTACCAAAAAAAAACTGCACAGGTACCCCCAAACAAATCCTAAAAATGTCAAATATAATTTTAGCAATTCCAAATAACATTATTTTTTTTCTTTACCCAAATTAAATTTCACTGCATGCAATTAACTTATTTTTAAGGTTTTTTTTCCCTCAATTATTCTCCAATACTCATAAGTATAAGCATTCACCATATATATATATATATATATATATATATATATATATAAAGAACTTTTACATACACAATCACTCTATTCTTCTATATTTATAAATTAATCACCTTTAATCTTAAATTTCTAAATTAACTTTAAAATATTAAAATTCATAATAAAATATCAACCCATATTTTTCATTTTTATAAAATTCTTTATAAAATTCTCAATAATTTGAGTGTGACACACTCAAATACATGAATCCCCATATATATTTTTAGATGCTTGATTTATAAATATCCCTATATATATAATCATATTAGAAACTAAAAAAGCTTTCATTTTTATTATATGGAAATAAAGATTTCAAAGACTCCACATTTATTCATTAGCTCCTTTTCCATTTATTCTTATTATTATATTATTATTATTATTATTATTATTATTATTATTATTATTATTATTATTATTATTATTATTATTATTATTATTATTATTATTGATTTACTATTAAATTCACTCAAATGTCCTAAAAAATAATAATAATAGTATTGATTGCGACGAATTTAAGTGAAAGAAAAATTAAAAAAATAAAAGAAACTCGAAGCCAATTATTATAAATTCATAATGAATTAATATATTTTTATCTAAGTCATTTCATTCTCTTTCTTTATTTATTAATGCAATTAAATTTTAATTACGATCTTTATCTGCCAAAAATATTTATATTAATAAAAGGCCGGACGTCGAGAAAAGGAAAATGCGACATATTATTTTAAGGCGTATAGAATTTTCTTCAATAAGTCTAGTTGTTAACCATTTTAAAAGTTATTTTAAGAAATATAAAATTAAATTTTTACAATTTTAAACTAAATATTAATATTAATCAAAAAAAAATATTTTCATAGAAATATTAATATTTCTTTAAAAGATAAAATGTGTAATATAATATTTTTATATGTATTTTCATAAAACATGTAAGTAGTTATATTCAATTAAAATTTGATTATAGTTCGTAAATAATTTTTAAAAAATAATAATAAATAAATTTGAACAAATTTTAAAATGCATTTGACATTCAAATTTGATTCTCATTCGATAAAATTAATTAATTAATTAATTCGAGGAAGATGATGCTCAAGTCGACTTAATTCATTAACAACCTTATGATAGGATTACACATAGGCTTCTGGTCATTTAGTGTTTTATTTATTTATTTTTTGGAAAACTTGGGGGCCATTTAGGATCATTATTATTTTTTATATTTTATATTTTATTTTTTTTTCTATTTAAGTTTAAATTAGAAATAAAATATATTTGTTGTCTTGTTATATATTTTTATATCAATTATATATGTATATATATTCTTGGAAGTAAGAGATGGGTAGATTTAAACTAAACTTTTTATTATTTCATAACACAAAAAGTTTCCTAAACTTAGAATGCTTAATAATAATTTAATAATAATTATATATTAAAAGATAATTACTATGCATGTGATAGTTTTATAAACATTATTATTGTACAAATATATTATTTTAGCTTGAAGATCATTTACTTGTGTTAAACTTACTTTTGATCATTGACTCCATTTATTTAAATCAAGATGATATATATATATATATATATATATATATATATATATATATATATACATATTATATATATATATATATATATATATATATATATATATATATATACATATATATATATATACATATATATATATATATGTATATATATATATATATATATATATATATATATATATATAAATCACCTTCTGACAAAATTTCAATATAAAAATATATAGTAAATTATTATACTTTTTATGATGATTTAAAAAATTAAATAAAAAACTTGTCTAATAATAAAATTATATATAATTATATGTTAGTATCTGTTGACCTCACTTTTAGAGTGAGCTCTTAACCTCATCTTCTTAGACTTAGGACTCTTCTAACACTAAGAACTCCTTAGTCATAAGACACTTCTGGGTAGAAATTAGCTCGAAGATCGCCGCCGAAAGTCGACAATTTGGGCTCGAGATCGGCTCAAGCAACGAGCATTTTCGAAGCCGTAAATGTGGCTCAATTTATTTCGACTGAGAACCAGGCTCGCTTCACGCTCATCAGCGATCGGGCTCGCGCCCGGCCGCAGAAAAACAGATCACCGTCCGATTAATTCGACGGGCGAGATTAATTCCCTAACGAGCCGAACGAGCCGGCTCGTTTGCATTTCGAGCCTCATTTGATTTGAACCATGGATTTTCGAGCCGCCTCGTTTACGCCGAGCCGGATCGAGCTCGAGCTTTCGATCCGACTGCTCGAACTCAAACTTCGAGAATTTTCGAATGAATTACCGATTTTCGAGCCGATTTCGAGTCGACTATGGCTCGGCTCGAAATCGGCTCGAACACACCCCTAGACACTTCTAGTAATTAGGTGAACACCTAATCTAAGCCTAGAGACTTAGAAATGTTAATCATAAGATTAGGCTATGCCTTAGGGTTTATGGAAATTACCTATCTCATAGCCTAAACCTAATCTAGATACACTTTCTCAAATCAAACTCAGACTCAATTCCCAAACCAAATCTCAAATTCAAATTCAAATTCCAAATCTAATTTCAAAATTTGACTCCAAATGATTGAAACCCAAAATCAAATTCAAATCCTAAAACCCATTCCTAAGTCATATGAACCACATTCATAAGCTTAGCCAAAACTCATAAAATTACAATCAATGGCTCAAGTTCATTCCAAATTGATTATTGAACTTGACCAAAGCCATAATTAAACCCAATTTGATCAATCGAGCCTAATTAATCAACTTGACCCAACCTAGCCCAAATTGGCCTAAAGGGTCAATTTGGCCTAAATCCAAATTAATTCAAACCAAAGATCACATCCATCTTCAATTAGCCAATTGAACATGAATCAACCCATAAACTAAGCTAATTTGACTAATTTTGGTCAAATGGGTCAATTTAACCCAATTGACCCATATGACCCTAATTTGGACAAATCTCTTGAAACTAAGCTAAGACCAATTGGGGGCTAATCAAACCCGACCCAAACCCATTTGATCAGTCCAAAATTAACCCAACCCATTTAATTCTCTCATGGATCCTCCCCCACATAGGATTCCACTCAACCTCATTTAATTCCTCCCATCACATGCACTTAACTCCTCCGATATTTGCATTGAATAAATCTGATCATATGATAGCAAGAGAGGACTTTGGAGCAAAAATTCAAAGTCCTCAATTAATCTATTATCCATCCCAACCACCCCAAGGCCAGAAGCCATCTGAAGCTTCCTGGTTTCACAATTTGATGGTATTACATCAAAAATTTTGACATAGAAGGCACCTGGGTACATGAGTGGCTTTGTCACTCTTCTAATGGTACATTTTACATCTTCAGATTTATATTATTTGATGCATTGAAGTTAGTTATGTAAATATTCGTTGCAGATCTGGGTGGTAGAGCACATAGGAATCATAATACCACCATTTCCTTCTACAAAATCATGTATGTTACGATGGCCAAACATAAAGTTTACAGATGATTCCTTCAGTAGTTTGCAAGGACACCAGGTGACGCAAAATAAATTCACTTCATTTAACTTAGAATGTATTTATTCATATTATAAATCATCTGATTTTCTTATTGGTGATGACAATCAATTTGGAGTCAAAAAATTCAAAAAAAATTGTATTTTCGGCCATTATAAAATGAGGGGGAGATGAGACTTTAGATTTCTTCCTCGCACTATCATTCAACCCCCAAAAGCTCCCCAAAGCAAAAAAAGAATCCATCCCCCACTTCTTTGAGCCATTTTTGAGCTCAAAAACACAAGTAATTGCTCTTCGGCGACGACGGACATCAGAGAAGACGTTCCGAAGGGAGGCAAGTGTTAAAGATCACTCCAAAGCTTCCTCACATACCTAGGAGTTCGCTCGGATCTTCACCGCTGCCGGAAATCATCCCGACGAGGTAAATTTTGCCAAACCGTAGCCGGCCTTAGGATTTCTCACGATTTTAGGAATTTTCCTTAGATAATCTAGCATTTTTACTTTAAATCATCCCAATTAGGAAATCGAATTTTTTCGATGCGAATCGGCATGAAAATGGGACCTTTTGGACAAGTTTTGGCTTATAAATCATCATTTTTTTTCAAAAAGGCCTGAAAACTGTTCATCACCGGTGACTCACAGCCATCGTCTGATCCTGCGGTTTGCGAAATCGGACGGCTTGGATCGCACGTGGATCGCGATCCGAGCCTTTAGATCGTCTGATGCGATCTAGACCGTCCGATCACAAGCAGACAGAAGGCGGTACCAAATTCAATTATATAAAAATTATAGGATTTCCTTCAATCAAAAATTAAGGAACTTCATTCTAAATTATGATTTTCAAAATTAACGAAATCACTAATTAGGTGAAATTAACTAAGCTATAACCAACTACATGTGCTCGGACACAGAGATTTCAAGTGTAAATTTTAATGTCTGAAAAGGCTGTGCAGGATAAATTGAAATTAAATGAAACTACAAAATCAATCTCATAATTCAAACACAAAATTACCTAAAATTACTATACACCCGCATGGGCCCCGACATTACGTTGAATGCTTAAATTCAAGTTCAAGATGTCGGTTGCTTCCCTTAGCTTTAGATCGTTTTAACAAAACTTAAAAACCTATAATAAGAGTTTCAAATCAGTGAAATATCTGAGAAATTGATTCTGTTAGGTGACAGTAGATTTAATCCTCTGTTTGTAGTTAAATAGAGTTGACAGGATCTAAAGCTCTTAAACATATCCTAATTAATCAATTTTTAAATAGCAATCTAAAACTATTTAAATGTAATTCTATCATTAAAAGCATAAAATCAAACTCAATCCATCCACCTTCCGCAACTATTTATCGGGGGTGACAAATTAAGAAAATTCTAGCTCATAAATGAGCCAATGTCAAATCAAGTGTTCTGTTATGTTCACTCTCAATCAATCTCACGCCAGTAAGGATGTGGCTCGTATCCTCTGACTGTGTAGCTTGCCAGTAGGCTTCACAGATGAAGCAGTTACGACTAGAGTCCTCTGATCGGGTGGTTTGGCCAGTCAGACCTCATTAAATTACGATCATGACCGTAGCCCGTATGCTCCCCAATGTCTCTTCCCTTTGAGTTGTGTCATAGGATATACTTGATAGGATAAATAGCCCTCTGTCAGCTAAGGTAGACTTAAATCTTTCTTCTTAGATAAACATCACCCCAGGTCTACAAGAATTTCTTAGACGACGTAACCCATGTGTGTTG